>JAIGNY010001708.1:10000-23781 GCA_020152595.1 Chiridota heheva | reverse complement strand
ATTTTTTGGGAACCCCCCTTTTTTTTCCATCTTAATCCCTTTTTTTAAGTATGAAAAACTTTTCTTTTCCTGCAATTCCCGGGCTGCCCCATCTTAGAGGGGCACTGAAAGTAGTCAGTACATGTTCCATGTGGAAAGCATTTCAGCACATACTACCTGGGGAAGAGTTTCCGTCTCAGGCTTACCATGGAGCTGTCGGAAAGGACCCTGGACTAAGCTTACATGTACCTGGGGATTTATTACAATCAGTATTGCAAATGGGATATCTGTTGAGGATATTATGTTTCCATGGCGTCATGTGGCATTACATTCTCTGAGTCGCGCCAATTGGAGAATTTATTTAAAGTTCTAGTACCTGCAGCCTGAGAGTGTTTGAATCAAGGCTGGATCGAGATACATGTACTGTACCACTTTGCATGAATTGTTAAATTCATGAAAAGATCTTTCTTGAAAAAGCGCTCCTATGTAGAATTATAACTATAAACAATGATATCGTGTGTAATAATTCCAAGAAATTAATGTAATGGGATGCATTAAACCTCATTCGATTATGTTTGTGTGTGGAACCCAAATTTTTGTTATTTTTGACAAAATATAATTTCCCACCAGGTGGTGTGGTCAAATTGACTGTGTCACTTGTATACTTTGATAATCAGCCAGAAGTGGTCAGAATTACCCATTAATCCACACATTATAATTTATACAAAACAGCTAATTACTTTTGCTAGAAACATATTTTTAGTTCGAATATCTCCATGAAATCATTTTTCTTCCTACAGGTGTACTGCCTTTAACTTTTTGTTTGTTGGGAAAATATATTTTCCAGCACGTGGTATGGTCGAATTGATCCCTGCCCTGCAAGATAATTTAATGGACTGCATGACCTTATTAAGATTAGGTTTGTGTGTGAACCCAATTTTGTCTTTGTTTTCTGACAAATACAATTATTTTTAATTTTAAAATTAACAGAAAACAACATGATTCATTGTAAATTGATTGCCTCAATTTTGCAGTAGTGCAAAAGACCACCTTGCAGTGCCACTACAATAATCGGATAAATCGCGCTGATTAATTCTGGATTTGATTGAATCACATTTATTATAATATTATTTGTCCAATTTCATTACTTCCCCGGTAGAAGCCAAAAGTGGCATACTTATGTCAACATTTTGGGGCATTTTAATATGGTGCTCACTATTGTCAACATGTCTTTAATCTTAACATTTTAAATTGATAACAACAGCTATACAACTTATTTCCGTCATTATCTATTTTATCTTAGTTTAGCATAATACTCTCGATTTTTAAAGCAGGGGCTGGCCAAAGGAAAATGTACATGTATATCACATTGGATGCCCTCCTACTGTATTTCATATGATACACCTCAGTCTAAAAAATGTTATGAACCTGCTGTCTATTTCCCATTACTTCATTATCATGTCATTAGCTGTCATAATATACTTTGTACAAATGCTCAGACAATCGTGGCCAAAAGTAGTTGGGACAAATCCCCACTCCCCTCAATCAATGTTAAAAGTTCCATTTACCATGTTTTTGGCAAGCTACAACATTGAAAGGGAGGAGGTGGGGAAGTTGCTTTAAACAAATTTTGCGCAGTTTTGTCCCAACACTTTGTACGAATTTGCAGCCTAGTAGTATTTAGTCAAATAACATCTGACTGTGTGTACTCTGAGACACTAAATGAGACTGCTATGCGGTCCGACAATACTATATACCTTGTTATAACGTTGGAAACTGCTGCATTGGCTTATCATAACAAGCGTAGATGAATTTTGACTACACTCGTGCTAGAAAAACTAGGCCTTTCGCGACAATCGCAGGTCAACTTTGACAATGCCTTTTATCCTCATGAATCACTTTAACGTAATACAAAATAAATAGATATGTATGCAATGATACTATAATGAGACATTTACTTAGTTTAATAAAGAAAACTGTGAAAAGTTGCGTTTTGTATAAGAGCCTTCGCTACTGACTTAGTTTCAAACAGCGCCTTGGATGAATGTATCTGATTTATTTGAAAATTTGTTAAACAATAGGGCAAGGGTGAAGTCAACATGGATAGCATTAAATTGAACATCGTGCATTTACAGCATTGGCAGTGCGACACTTGCGGGTGATAATGTAGGCCTACGTGTTTCTAAAGTGAGGTATTTGCAAAGAAATCGGAATGTCATTTCTTCTGTAATTTAGATGTTTTACGTACAAAATGTTCATTATTTCATTTGTAACTTAGTTTGAAAGATACTTTCATTTTAAAGTTTCAAGGCGCAAATGAAATCAAAATCAACTAGGCCTAGCTCGTCATAGTACTAAGTCATAACTTACTTTATCAATCAGTATTGAGAAAGGTTTTCATTTCATGATTATGTTATTTGTTGTTGTCTGAGTGGTTTTCAACGTTACGAGTGTTTATGCGTTGTCTCACTCAGTATGCAGTATTATCTTGCAAGTAGTGCCCGCGTGAGGTGTTTATCTCACTTAGGCCTAACCGCTAGATTATTAGCTATAAGCAGTTCCGCGAAAAACAACATAATCTTGCTTACATGTTCGTGGCCAAATATGGCCCTTCTCAGTGCAACATGTAAAGCAGTATCCCCTCGTGTGTCAGCTAAGCACGGATCTGCACCCTTGTAAGAGAACTCTAGCTATGGAATCATTACCTGTCATGCAGGCCATGTGAAGAAAGAGGTTGGTACAGAATGAACAACCAGTCGCACTGAGTTTAAGTCTACTCTCTTATGTTTTTCATGAAATTCCTCAATTTTGAAACTGATCCCTCTTTCACAAACTCTGCAATCTTTTTCTTCTCTAGTTTTCCCCATTATTTGTTTACTCAATTATGGAGAAATATTCACCGGCATAGCCTAAAACGTGCACTCCAAAATGGTGAACAATGTACTAGTGATAGCGGAATGACGAAAGAGGAAAGACGTCATTAGGTAACCAGCTGAAGTTTGCGTCATATTCATATCAGATTCAGAATACTTAGGTGAGCCTCATATTCATGTTCAGGTTCAGAATACTATAGACCCCATAGTTGATAAAACTGCCAAAAACCTTTTCTTGCAATTATTTTGGGTAAGGTCACTTTTTCATATTTTGACTCTACTATACGTTTAACATCAGATTCATATTCAGATTCAGAATACGTTTAACATCAGATTCATATTCAGAATACGTTTAGCCACCTTGTCCTGCGTTTAGCATCAGATTCATATTCGTATTTATATTGCCAGACCTAGCTATAAGTAGATGCATGGCCCCATTGGCGTAGGCAGGTTTTTTGTTTGGGGAATACTCATTGGTATGAATTTTGACCCGTGACAGTATCTAAGCGGAGCGCCACCATGGATTGGCGCGTAGCGTCCAAAAAAAATTTTCCAATAAATGCTGCCTATAGATTGCCGGAAATGGCCTTCCCAGGCCAAAACTTGCAAAATTGAGGCTGTTTCTTTGATTGTTCAATTTTTTCCAGAATTTTCTGTACATTTTTCCGAATTCTTGGTTGCCAAAAATTGGGGAACTGTGCCACCTGCCCCGCCACATACTTGCCGAAGTACAATTTATTCAAACTCTATTGCGTAGCGATATGGGGCAGTTTGGGTTGATGCCTCCGAGTTTTTATGGGGGAAGGGGTGGTACATGTCAAAGAAGATATTTGTAAGAAACAGAAGATCATTGATCACACTTGCACACCTGGAATATTTTGACTCAGAATATTGAAAAATGAGGGGTTGAGTGAGGGAGCATTGTACTTACTTGTTACTTGGTCGAAAGGTTGGAAGTAAGATTTGACAATCAAACTTACCAAATCATAATTTTAAATTCAACCGCCGCGCTGATGTTAGGGCAAATCTGGATGACTGATTCCACGTCGGGGCAAGGGGCCCAGAATTTTAAAAAATTGCCCCCAGCGGGTTTTCCATTATTGACCGAATAGCTGTAAGGGTTCTTTTCATTTTAAAAGACTCTCTCGGCCTGTGCAGAAGCACGGGCAAAGTTGACAACGGGAAACAGGAAGTTAAAAAACATTTCAAAGCAATGATCCGGGGCACAGAGATGAAGATGGTCGGAACTTGACAGGAACTTTTTCCCATTTTTTCCCCCATAACATTTTTCCCCCCAAAATCAAAAAAGGATCTCTGATCAAACTTGATACACCTCAATATAGCGGGAGAACATTCCACTGTTCCCCGTAGCTTGTTTCGAATTTCCAAAAATTTTGGGGAAAAAAGGTTTGTTTCATAATCTGTTAATTTGGTCGGGGTTTTCCAAAAGGGAGCTATTTGGAAAAAAAAAGTTATTGTAAAGTTTGGGTGGTGTGTCGATGGGGAGCATTTGGTCGGTATGAGCTTCTAGTCAATTGGTTTTCGCATTTCCCACCCATCAACTTGGGGACGATTCTGCCTTTGATAAGGCTGGAACCCCTTCACTTCAAAATTTTTTGGAGAAAAACGGGAGAGGTTTACTAACAGCGGATAAATCTCCCATGTTTGAAAAGACTGGGGAAACGGGGCATCAATCCTGACAGTTTCTAAAAAATGACTGGGGCAACCCTTTCTGATTTACCCCACCTTTTCGGTTTTCTGCTTTGCTTGAAAGGGATGCCCAGCATTTGTTTTCCCGGGGTAAGGCATCTAGTGAAATTTTTCAAAAGTTGCATAAATGTTAAACTGCTGTGTGTCGTTCCACAGAACGTGTTTCGAAACGTAATCAGGTGCCCTTTGGCGGAAATACCAGAATCACTTTAGGAGGCTTTCCCAACAGATCCGGTTTTTTTCACTTGCTCGAAAAGTCGATGAAATTTCCCCAACAGGGGAAAATCAAATTTAGGAAGGGAATGAAAATAAAACCAATGGAGCTGCCGTATTGTTGCTGAAGACCAACCGTTCACTGGTGGGTCCTGCCCCATTATACCTTGTCCCCACAAAGAGCAGATTCAAACCGAGCTCACAAATCTTTCTTAGCAACGTTTCTCCAATAGCTTTCCACTCAACTTGGTTTCATTTCCCCAATTTTCCCCGGATTATAGATTTGATTAAAAAATCAAGTCCAAACCATTTTGTGTCCTCATGCAATTCCCCCCGAATCGCGGTGAAACATTTTTTAACAATTGCCAGTTGTTCCTTTTTTGGGGATCCCAAAGTTTTATCAGCTATAATAGACCAGAACTTTTTTTGATGTTAGTAAAAACTTTCCTAATCGTCACCAGCAACGCAAATGGTTTATTTTGAATCGGGTGGTAGGTAGGTTGCATTAGATGGGGAAATTTTTTATATGGTCTTTAAAAATAAATCCCACTACAAGTCGAAAACAAGTAACCCTAAAAATTTGTCATTTTCGTTCCCCCATCCATTTTTCTGGACGAACATATATAAAAAATTTTTTTGCTTCACCCAACGACGATGACAAAAAGCTTTATAAAACTCGTGGAAATAATTTTTATTAAAGAATAGAAGAAAAAAAATGGGCATTTGTATAATATCATTAATATATTTACTGGACCAAAAACATTACCTTCATCCGTGTTTTCCTTTTTCCTTTAAAAAACCAAAGCGAAAAGTGACATTTTCAAAATTCAAATTAAGGGAACTTAATTACCGCCTTCAGAGTTTGACATATTGATTTCTAGGAAAATTTTTACAAAAAAATGGGGGTTTTTATATTTGTTACCCAAAGCAGAGCAGAATGGCGTCATCTTCCACGTCACCCTAAGAACAGGCTTGGGTTCCCGGTTTTGAAAATTTAAAAAATTTGGGTCAAAATTTCTTTTACAAATTTGAATTATTTGTTGTTTTTTTTTAAGGGATACAACGAATTTACATTGGGGAAATGGGAATTGATTTCATGTATCCCATCGTACGATACATGGCATATAGGTGTAATTTAATTTTGAAAATATGGGATTGGGGACGGCCCCCCTCCCCCCCTCTGGTCCCCACATGGCCCTATGCCATAAATGATGTTTTTAACAAAAAATTGCGCTTTGCGTTACCCGGGGCCCTAAACAATTTTATCCCGGGGACCCCGGGAGGTACCCCACCATACTATCTTATAACGATCATATAAAGATTGAGACCGTGGGGTACCAAAAAAGGTCCAAAAATGGTCCTAAACAAACCCTTTTAAAAAAAATAACAATTTTGCGCCCCGTTATCTGGTGGCGCATAAATTAGCGGTGCCGGGGTAGACTCCAGGGGGGTGGAGCCCAGTCATTTACTATCTTATTTGATCACAGATTAATATTGGACTCGGGTCCCCTATAAAGCCCCGAAAGTTTTCTTTTCAACGTAACGTTCTGTAACCAACACGGTTGGCAAAAGTTTATGCACGTTGCCAACCATAAACAAAGCCCCCAACCCCTTTCTATTTTTAAAAACCAAGTAGTCCCCAACAAATATACAACCTTTAGTCAACGTTGGCAGAAAAAAATTGGCAGGGGTCATTCAATTCCCCTGTCTCTTTCAACTCACCCCACAGGTGCCTAAGTTAGGCAATTTAATGCTTACACTATAAAAACATATATATATATATATATATATATATATATATATATATATATATATATATATATTATATAATATATATATAATATATATATATATATATATATATATATATATATATATATATATATATATATATTATATATATATTATATATTTATATATATATATATAAAATTATATATATATATATATATATATATATATATATATATATATATATATATATATCTATATATATATATATATATATATATATATATATATATATATATATATATATATATATATATATATATATATATATATATATATATAAAAAAAATATATATATATATATATATATATATTATATAATATATATATATATATATATATATATATATATATATATATATATATATATATATATATATATATATATATATATATATATATATATATATATATATATATATATATATATATATATATATAAAAAAGTATCAAAAAAAAGCACTTTTTGCCGGGGTCCCCGGCCCCGCAAAAGTTCAAAATTGTAGGTTTTGTTTGGGACTTTTCGATGTTATAAAATTTGATAAATTTTTTGGCTTTTTGGGCTAAACCCCGGTTGTTTTGCCAACAGGTCTGATGATTTGCCGACAGACTGATGCATCATACTGGGGCCCTTTTTATGGGAACCCCGAGGTCTCAACTTAATTTTGATACATTATAAGATAGCTATGAGTGGGCACCACCATGTAGTCTACCCAGCAAAAGTAACGGCGATAAAACAAAGGGAATGGGCTATTTTCCCTTAAAGCATTAGTTTATGGGCCAGCATCTCGGCCTTTATAGGGGACCCCCAGGGCCTCAACCCAAAAAATGATAGGGCATGGGGTATTAAATTTTTGGGGTATCACTCCCCTGGGGATCACTTCAATTTTGGGGTAATTCATCTACTGGGCCCTTTTTATGGGGACCCCGGGAGGTCTAACTAAAGTGTAATACGATATAAGATAGCTATAGCCCCATTGAGCTACCTTGGCCCCAAAACTAGTTTAGGTGCCACAGATAACCCAAAAGGGGCAGCAGATAAACCAAGATCAAAAGTGGCTGTTTTTCTTAAAACATTTGTTTTGGCCCATACATCTACTGGTCAATGGTAACCCCGAGGGCTGAGACTTAAAAAATGTAGATCATGGGAGCTTAAATTTTTGGGTACCACCCCCCTGTGCTACCCCGGCAAAAAAACTAGTTTAGGCGCCGAATAAAAGGCGCAAAAAAATTGGCTATTTTTTTAAAAAATTGTTTTTTTGGGGGAAACGCCTCAGGGTCTTTACATGGTGACCCCGACGGTCTCAATCTTTGTGATACGTCATAAGATAGCCCATGGGGTGAGCTACCACCCCCCTGTGAGTCTATCTCGGGACAAACCTTTTTAGGGGCAAAAAAGCAAGGCCAAAAAGGTATCTTTTGTTAACCCTCAAAGTTTGGGCCATTTCACCACTGGCCTTTATATTGACCCTGGCTCCAATCTGAATGTGTGATAGATATAAGTTATGATGGGGTATCACCCCCCTGTGAGTCTACCTTTGGGACCAAAGCTAGTTTAGGCGCACAGATAGCGCAAGGCGCAGCAGATAAACCCAAAATCCAAAAATGAGCTGTTTTACGTTTAAAACATTGGTTTTTGGGCCCATACATCTACTGGGTCTTTATATGGAAACCCCCACGGTCTTAACAAGGATAAATCAGGGGGCTAAATTTGGGAACCAACCCCCCGTAAGTTCCTGGAAACAAAATATTTAGGGGCCGCAGATGCCCAAAAAGCGCAAAAATTGGCTATTTTTCTTTAAAAAAAAAAAAGGGGGGGAAAAATTTGGGGTTTTTTAAAGGTGACCCCGACGGTCTAACAGGGGATACGTCATAAGATGCTATATAACTGGGGTTTCCCCCCCTTTAGTCTACCCGGCAACAAAATAGTTTAAGGCCACAGATAGCCCAAAGCGCAATGTAGGCTATTTTCCTTAAAAACATTAGTTTATTGCATCTACTGGGTTTATATGGTGACCCCCACGGGCTAATCTTAAATATGATAGGTCATGGGGTAGTTAAATTTATGAGTTACCCCATGGGGTTACCTCAATTTGTGGGTCACTACTGGGCCTTTTTAGGGACGGTCCAATCTTAATGAATACGAATAAGATAGCAAGCCCCATGAGTCTACCTTACCAAAACTGTTTAGGTGCCACAGATAACCAAGAGGGAGCAGATAAACCAAGATCGCAAAAGTGAGTGTTTTTCGTTAAAAAAAATTTGTTTAGGCCCATACATCTACTGGGTCTTTATATGGTAACCTGACGGTCTGGGCTTAAAATATGATAGATCAGGAGCTTATTAATTTGGGTACCAACCCCAAATCTCCCCGGCAACAAATAGTTTAGGGCCGCAGATAACCCCAAAAGGGGAAAAGTTTGGGTATTTTTTTCAAAACAAGTTTATGGGGGCATACCCACAGGGTCTTTTGGGACCCCCACGGTCTCAACTTTAATTTTGAACGTCATAAGATACATAGGGGAGCTACCACCCCATGTGAGTCTATCTCCCTCAAACCTATTTTAGGGTCACAAATAACGAAAAGCGCACAAAGGGTATCTTTCGTTTAAAGCATCAAAGTTTGGGCCATTTCATCTACTGGGCCTTTTATGGGACCCTTTGGGGGTCTCAATCTGAATGTGTGCGATATAAGATGCTATATGATGGGGTATCACCCCCCTGTGATCTACCTTGGCACCAAAGCTGTTTTGGGCACAGAAAGGAAGAGCGCAGCAAGTCCAAATCGCAAAAAAAATGTTTTATTTAAACATTAGTTTTTTCCCATACATCTACTGGGGGTTTAAAGGTAACCCCGAGTCTTAATCTTAATGTATATAAATCATGGAGCTATATTAATTGGCAACCAACCCATGTAAGCACCTCGAAACAAAACATTTAGGGCCGATGCCCAAGAGGGAAAAGTTGGCTATTTTTTTTTTAAAAAATTATTTTTGGGGAATATGCCTATTCTTATAGGGGCCCCGAGTCTCAATCTTATTTTGATACGTCATAAGATAGTATATAACGGGGTT
Source organism: Chiridota heheva (assembly GCA_020152595.1). Taxonomy (NCBI): domain Eukaryota; kingdom Metazoa; phylum Echinodermata; class Holothuroidea; order Apodida; family Chiridotidae; genus Chiridota; species Chiridota heheva. The sequence goes on along the minus strand of JAIGNY010001708.1, from coordinate 14,141 downwards.
TTCACCCCATTTAGCACCCGGCAACAAAACTGTTTAAGGCCACAGATAGCCCCGAGGCAATGTAGGCTATTTTCCCTTAAAAGCATTTGTTTTGGGGTGCATCATGGGGCCCTTTTTAGGTGACCCGAGGTCTCAAAATTAACATATGATAGGGCATGGGGTAGTTAAATTTATGAGCTATCCCCCCGGGGGTATCACTCAATTTGTGGCTAATTCATCTACTGCCCTTTATATGGTGACCCTGACGGTCTCAATCTTAATGTAATACGATATAAGATAGCTATAGCCCCATGTGAGTCTACCTTAACAAAGCTAGTTTAGGTGCCACAGATAACATACAAAGTACCAGCAGATAAGCCAAGATCACCAAAAAGTTGGCTATTTTTCTAAAACATTAGTTTATGGGGACATGCGCCTACAGAGGTCTTTACATGGTGACCCCGACAGTCTCAATCTTAATGTGTGATACGTCATAAGATAGCTATATGAGTGAGCTACCACCCCCATGTGGTCTATCTCGGCATCAAACCTATTTTAGGCGTCACAAATAACGCAAGAGCGCTAATAGGCTATCACGTTAACGCACATCAAAGTTTGGGCCATTTCATCTACTGGGCCTTTATATGGTGACCCTGGCGGTCTCAATCTGAATGTAGCGTTCACGATATAAGATAGCTATATGACTGGGCTATCACCCCCATGTGAGTCTACCTTTGGCACCAAAGCTAGTTTAGGCGCCACAGATAACCGCAAGAGCGCAGCAGATAAAACCAAGATCGCAAAGTGAGCTGTTTTTCGTTAAAAAACATTAGTTTATGGCCCATACATCTACTGGGTCTTTATATGGTAAACCCTGACGGTCTGAGACTTAAAATATGATAGATCATGAGGCTATATTGGTGGCTACCACCCCATGTAAGTCTACCCCGGCAAGCAAAAACTGGTTTAGGCGCCGCGAATAACCCAAGAGCGCAAAAAGTTGGCTATTTTCTTAAAACATTAGTTTATGGGGACATACGCCTACAGGGTCTTTACATGGTGACCCCGACGGTCTCCAATCTTAATGTGTGATACGTCATAAAAGATAGCTATAATGAGCTACCACCCCCATGTGAGTCTATCTCGGCATCAAACCTTTTAGGTGTCACAAATAACGCAAGAGAAAGCACAATAGGCTATCTTTCGTTAACGCATCAAAGTTTGGGCCATTTTCATCTACTGGGCCTTTATATGTGACCCTGGCGGTCTCAATCTGAATGGTGATACGATATAAGATAGCTATATGACTGGACTATCACCCCATCGTGAGTCTACCTTGGCACCAAAAGCTAGTTTAGGCGCCACAGATATAAAGAGCAGCAGATAAACCAAGATCAAAAGTGAGCTGTTTTACGTTTAAAACATTAGTTTATGGCCCATGCATCTACTGGGTCTTTATATGGTAACCTGACGGTCTTAATCTTAATGTATGATAAATCATGGGAGCTATATTAATTGGCAACCAACCCCATGTAAGTCTACCTCAGAAACAAACTAGTTTAGGCGCAGATAGCCCAAGAGCGCAAAGAGTTGGCTATTTTTTCTTTAAAACATTAGTTTATGGGGACATATGCCTACTGGGTCTTTATATGGTGACCCTGACGGTCTCAATCTTGATGTGTGATACGTCATAAGATAGCTATATAACTGGGCTATCACCCCCATGTGAGTCTACCCCGGCAACAAAACTAGTTTAAGCGCCAAGCAGATAGCCCAAGAGCAATGTAGACTATTTTTAGTTAAACGTCCAGTTTTAAGGGCATGCATCTACTGGGCCTTTATATGGTAACCCCCGACGGTCTCAATCTTAACATATGATAGGTCATGGGGTAGCTAAAGTTATGGGTTATTACTCACATGTGAATCATATATATATATATATATATATATATATATATATATATATATATATATATATATATATATATATATATATATATATATATATATATACATACACATATATATATATATATATATCTCTCATATGTTATGATATATATATATATATATATATATATATATATATCAATATAATATATATATATTAATATTTATATATAATAATGATATATATAGATATATATATATATATATATATACATATATATATATATATATATATATATATATATATATATATCTATATATATATATCTATATATATATATATATATCTATATATATATATATATATATATATATATATATATATATATATATATATATATATATATATATATATATATATATATATATATATATATATATATATATATATATATATATATATATATATATATATATATATATATATATATATATATATATATATATATATATCGGTGGCAAATCAGGCCTTCATATAAGCAATGTTACACCGGCTTATACACCCATGTTCAGCACCATGATAGCTATGTTTCTGTGTCCATAGATCAGACAAGTTTGCAGAACATTTATACTGTATGTGAAAAAAACTATGCCAGGCCCGTTTTATGAAAATCACGTTTGTTTTTGAAAGAAATTGTTATGCCTAACTGTTTTAGTGAGAAAGAAATACTATGAAAGCTAAAAGTGCAGTGCGATTTTAAATTTCCTAACTAGGTTAGGTATAGACGGCACATGGTGGACGGGGCAGGGGCAACGGCCCCAGTGAAACTTTCTGAGGGCTGAGGGATCAAAGGGACACAAAATTGTCCTGATAATTTATTTGTATTCGTAACTCCAGGGTGTAACCCTGACTAAGACAAATTTGCACTTGCCCGACTTATAAACGGACGACATGTGTTTACAATCACACAATAAAGAACAATTGAAACAACAGACCACCCCCCCTCCCCCTCCCTTTTTCCCCATCCAATGCAGTATCATCGCCATACATGCTTGAAACAGACCTGCAGAAACAGCATTTACCCGTTTAAAGGCTCTGCAGAGGAGAAATCTTGAGTCCAGGTGGGAAACCCCAAAACTTCTTCTCTAAAAATTTTGTCAAAATGGTTGAAAAATCAACACTCTGTTATAATTTAAGGGACAGTTTCTAAATAAGGCAGAGAGTAAATTTTCATTAAAATTGATTTAAAAAAATCGGGCAAATTGTGTAGCCGTTCATGGTGAAGCCTTGATCCAAGATTTTTGCTTTTGATGTAAATATATTATACACATTTTCATGAATATGACTTCTATGACTTTACTGAAAAACCCTCAGATCCATGATCTGTCTTTTTTGTAAGTTTTAAATCCAGCGGAGAATTCCCGCTTGTAACGGTTTCTTATAACTGTATAGAGTCAGTTCAGGCGAAGCCCACGGAAGCTCGGAAGATTTCTTCTCTATGATGCCTCAAACTGCCAAAATGGCTGAAAATACAAAACTGACAAAATTTAATTGATAAAAGAAGACAATTTTAAATCCTCAGTCGTGTTAATATCGTTTTGAGAACAATCGGATAAAATTGTTGCAGGCGTTCAAGGTGAAGCATTGGTCTAAAGATTTCTTGCTTTTGAGAAAAATTGGGCAAATATGTGCAGTAAGAAGAAAGAACATAATTAATTCTAATGTTAAAATCTTCTCATAATAGGGTTATAGATTATTTTCTAAACACTTGTCAGGCAGAGATAAAATTTCCGTTAGAAATTGAGAGAATTTGGCAAATTGTTGGTTCATGGTTTAAAATCAATAATAAAACCAAAAATAATTGATGAAAAGATTTCAAATTCTAACTTTCTAACGTAAAATCTACTCAGATTAGCATTTTGGTTGTATTCTAAACAGGCAGAGGAGAATTTGAGAAATTTCGGCCAAATGGTTAGGTTCGTGGACGCAGCTCTGCTAGGCCAGAGGCGAAGATTAATATATTTAATATATATATATATATATATATATATATATATATATATAAAGATATATATATATATATATATGAGCCTACTATATATATATATATATATATATATATATATATATATATATATATATATATATATATATATATATATATACATATATAATATATATATATATATATATACCTATATATATTATATATTTCTTTTGATGCAAAAAATGATCATCATTTTGCTCCAAATAACATATCCCTCCCTGTCT
>JAIGNY010001707.1:0-38960 GCA_020152595.1 Chiridota heheva | reverse complement strand
AGGCTGTTTTTGTCTAACACTGCTTTCAGAATAGTTTTTAAATTTCGACAAGTTTGCATCTAAGGAGAAAAGTTGCTGAACATTTTTTGCAAGGAATGGATTGCTAAGGAATTTATCTTGTAATTTTAAAGAGTTTCATGACCAGGGATGCATCAGTTTTTAAATATGAATCAAAATGGGAGGGTTTTCGCATCTGCCTATGCAGCCTAACAGTAGGTGCCCCAATGGTTAATTTTTCGAGTGTGGCCTATATGCATGCAGCAATACATATAACATGTTTAACGCGCGTGCAGTTTTATTTAGCTGAATAGGCCTATAAGTGATAGCAGAAGCCCCTTACTAAAAATACAATCACTTAAAAATGGCTGTTGTCCATAGTAAAACACTGAATAAGGCAAGATCTGCCCTACAAATGACAAAAAAATGGTCAAATAACAGAAAATTTTGCAATACAGAATTTGCGCTGAACTTTAATCTACAATCTGACCATTGGTCATTTTCGACCCTATTTATTCTTAAGCATGCAACAATTTCAGGGCGGCTGACAGAGTCTTTGATGGCCCAGGAACCACCCCCTTTCCAACCCCTCCCCTTCCCCTCTCGTAGCTACGCCACTGCTCACTACCCCTCCAAATGGGGTGAAGCTAGATCACTTTAGCGGTTTCGCCCCTGAGCTCCTCCCGCGCTTTGAAGGAGGAATTTTCTTTGATTCATTCGAATAACTATCCGAATTTCGGTACCTCCAAAAAAATTGTTCAAATCAATTTTCTTTAACTCTACAAATAACTCAAAGTGTAGAATGGGTGTTAAAGGTTTATTTGAGCACACTGGAAGTTATACAAGTCAATTAAACTTGTAAAGTACTGCTAGGGGCGTAGGAACGGTCACTTTGCAGGAGCAAGAACCCTACAAATTGTCCCGCTTTCAAGCGAAAAAATTGCACTGCTAAAGCAAGTTTCCATCAAAATAATGTTGCTGTTAATCGGGAAATGTTCTTCAATTTTTGAGAAATCTTCAAATTACGGGGTGTATGCTTCAACTTTTTAATTTCCTTCATTTTTAGGAAATGTTCTAAATTTACTGAGCATTTAAGTAATTCTCGTATAGAGATACCAAATGAGATCATCATTAAACACTTAGGGATATCTCCAAAAAGTTGGAAATGAAATTTCTCCAAGAAGGTGGAGATAAAAAAAACTATGGAGGCCGCCATTACGCGAATTACCAAAATTCCCCTATGCTCTCCCATTGACTTAGGGTGTAGGTCAAACTTAAACGGTCGGGAAATTTGTTTGAAGCTTTGGTACCACCAGGGATATGAGTATTTGGTTACTTTAAAAGTAAATAAACAACAAATGTGTTGCTTTAAGATATTTCACCGTTTTGGGGGAGAAATTCGGAGCGGGAAATCCGGAAAAAAGTGGCTATAGTGAAGGAGACTATTTACCAGGCCTCTAGGTATATTGCCATGAAGATTGAAGGAAAATTGCGTTGAAAATTGGTTCATGTAGTTGAAACACAAATCATTCATCTCCAAAAAATTGGAGATCTCCAGCTTGTTGGAGATCTACAGCTTTTTGGAGATCTCCAGAACTGTTGAATAGAAATGAATACAAACCGCCGAGGTTTGCATTATTGGGTTATCGGATCAAAGCTTCAACTTTGAGTGTGAATCAACGTACACTTCGTAAGAGTCACTAAATTTAGAAAATTCATTTAGCTTAAATAGTTATTCAGTCGGGAATCTGACCTCGCGACCTCTCGAATTTTCATCAATTATTGTGCATTCGAAAATTTGAATTTAGAACCTTCGTGACCTTAAACACAGACTTGACAATTGATCGCTAATTTCCGAAACTTCCTTTTCAAAATAAACCTCGGATTTAAGACAGAATATAAGTTAAGGTTTCATTGTAAACCTGATCGGAACATATTTATATCATTTTGCCGTAGTAACGAATAAAACTTTTCGTTACGGCGATAGTCCATACAATTTCCTTGGAAATGTGTTCTTCCGGTAGACAAAAATTAGGTCAAAATCGTATTTCACATTTGTGAAAGTAAATAAGTTTTTCCACACTTGATATTTCTACATATATAAACAAATTAGCAGGGAATCTGCGATATGATATTTACTAATACGACCTGTATCAGATGTTTAATTTCCAATTTTACGGCGAACGGCGGCCATTTTGTTTAGGGTCAGCCTGTAGGTCAAAACGTCAGAGAATTAATAAATATGCATGGGAAAGATGACGTAGTAGAGCCAAATATGGTACATGTGCTGAATTTGCATATCTTCCTTCATAGTCTCACTACAATGTAAAATTATGGATTTCCTAGGGGAAGTCGATGAGCATGGCCTATTTTGTACAAAATGCGGAAATTAAATTACAAGTACATAAATTAAATCATTTCATTATTTAGTTTAATGATGAAAGTTGAGAAAAAATCATTGGGGTATAGTCAGGATTTGAAAAAGAAAGGCCAAGAGGGAACAAAATGAATTGGAAGGATTGGAGGAAGGGGTGGGGGCAAGCAATCATTGTGGATGCACCTATACACTCAATGTCAGCCTGACCAGAACAAGGTCATGGACACTGCCCCATTTTTTTTATTGAAAAATGAACTAATATCAAATATGAAAAACCCCGCTTACCACTTCTTGACATTAGCAGGGGTAGTGCCAGGCGAGGGTGCATCTCCCCAAGGCCGCCGAGAGGGGGAGGGGGCAGGGGTTACAAATGGACTGGGGGCCGGAGCAATTTAGGGGCCCGAAAAATATAACATTGAAATCCAATATAAAGGGACCCGCTTACACTCATTTTCCCACTGTCTACCGACTGTGGTGTAGCGGTTATCATACATGTCTACAGACCACGAGGCCCTGAGTTCAAGCCTGGGATGGGTAGACACGCCAGTGCACCACAATTAGGTTATCAAAGGCCGTGAACATTGACTTGGTTGTCGATGTTATGTCTGTCCGTACGTCGTACCTGTGTTCTCGTCCGGGTCGTATTAAGCGTTTCGTGATAGCATTGTTACTATCATAACCGAATACGCAGGCGACGACCCCGTCATTGTAATTGTGTGTTCACTCGTCGTCGTCGGCGGCTCATTTTCCCCCGGGCCCAGCCTCGGGTCAGCAATCCTCACTCCACTCTCGGGACCTGTAGCCCACGCGTCGGAAATTTTTTGGGGCATTCGTCGGGAACAGGTCTTAATGTTTTAGTACATAGGTGAAAAATTAGTATACTTAGATCCCCCGTCGAGGAGCCTAGCCCCCCGTCAACCAAATCCCGGCACCACCCATGCATTAAAGGAATATTCCACTCAAATTTCATGTTTACATATGTGATAGACAAAAGAGGAAGCAGATTGGTAAAAACCCCATGTATTTAGCTTGTTCAAATATTACAGCACAAAATCCAATTCTTGATCTTGTAGAAGTGCCCCACACACATCACTTCCACTCCACTGGCAATCAAATGTGGGTTTCTCTTATTGAAATTTGACCCTATATTTCGCACAATTATATGTTTAAATGTTAAATGGAAAAAAATATTTGGATAATTCCTTAAAAATCTGCAGAACATTTTCTCAGATCATATAAAAACTAGGAACTCAAAATTCAAACAAATGAATAAGGTTTTTAACAACTTCTGGCGTTAGTTGTAAGAGTGGCTTAGACTTCATAGTACAGTCACTTTCCGATGTGCAAGAAAAATAGTTTGTGTGTCCTTATTTCTTGTAGGAATTATTATGGACATGATGGGGTTTTCACCAAAGTTTCTTTTATTGTCCTCCATCAAATATATAAAGATGAAATTTCCCTGTAATATTCCTTTAATAACATCAACGATGATGAATGTTTAAGGTCAAGGGGTTTATGTTCACTTGTGATGGAAGTACTGCCTACTCAGTAAGCATCCTTAGAACACAATACTCCATAATCTTCTTGCATGATGGTAACACTCAAAGACTAAGGAAGCCATAAGTTAATTTCATCAGTGACATTAGCCAACGCTTTTTCCCCGGTTCAAATGATGCAAGTGAATAGGAACCAATGGTGGGCTGTAGGATGGTACATTAAACCATCACAGATTCAGTCATCCATTATTACAGTTTGGGTGAAGCAGAGACAACCAAGATAAGGTGGCATGCCCAAGGACCCATCACAGATGCTCTGCTGGGAATGGAATCCAGGAAGCCTACTCCTTAACCACTGTATTCTCTACCATCATATGCAGGTGTTAACAGATAATTTGCACTGCCATCTTCATCTTTGGTCAATATCAAATAATTGGGCGACCCTGCAAGTCTATTGTTTCTGCAGCATCTGCACTGATGGTTATTCTGAATCTGATTCATACAAACAAATTGAGCTTCATAACAAGGAAGTATGCAAAGTAACAGACAAAAAAAAGAACAAACACAATTTGTTTCCTTTAAAATTGTCTTTACTTAAACATTGAATTTAATATATACATAAAACATTTGCTTGTTTCAAATGAACTAAAATCATATTTTTAAACAACTGTACTTAAATATATGCATTTAAACAAACTTATATATGTACAGCCTCATACCTTCTTGGTGGATACAGGAAGATTTGCTTAGAACATACAAGTATGAACATGCATCTTAATAAGAATCTATCAAGGAAAGATACAACAAACACACAGGAAACTATGCTAACTTCAATACATACACAAAAATAGGTGCATGATGGAATCTTCTACCTCTTTTACAACATTTATATTGAATACATTGATCAATATACATGTATGAATTGTGCCCATACAACCTTGGGCCTTTCTAAATATTTACATCCAACATTGATAATGTAAAAATCTTATAAAGGTGTGACTCTCTCAAGGAAGATTTAAATATAAATTTAAAAAAATTGTATAACTACCCACAGGTAACTTATTTCAAAAGTTTGACAACTTGGTACAAACAATGTGAATATTAGCAAAATTAAGTATAGTGAAAAACAAGCGTCATATTTTCAAGTATGGCAAACAAAAGCATATGCTTCTACTCTACACATAACTTTATGCCTGGTTTGAAATGCATCCCTGATTTAAAATACATCCCTGATTTGAAACACATCCCTGATTTGATGCACATTGAATTTCAGCAAGGTGACATTGAATACAAAGCTTCTAGCCTTTAATCAAACAACATTCTTGGGTTGCGAGTATGCAACAAAACTTAATATTCTATACACAAATTCAAAAGTTAACATGTAAGTTTATATACATGTACTTGATGGATAACAACACACAATAGAAACTCAAAATATTTACAAATAAATATAAACACATTTGTTAACAGCTCTATCCTTCATGAATAATAAAAACATAAAATCAAACTCTCATGAAATTTTGCACACATCTATGTGCAAGATACTCCTTTGACATCAAAAGGATGATCAAATCATTGTGATTGCATACTTCTTGGAGTGTTTGTTTGTTTGTATATTCAGGAATATTTGGAATATTCAGGAGAAAAAAATATCTTTTAAAGACCTTTCAATAAGAATGCAATAAATATATATTGATCAGCATACTAGAATACATTTGAATGAATCAATATTGAATAAATCCTTTGGCACATAGGTTTAAAGTGGAATGTACCACATTTGCTACAACAGCCAATTTGAAGCATGCAAGAGAACACTTAACGATGCAATAATTTCTTGTCAAAGTATTGTCATTGTTGTAAACATTTTCTGTTTAAAGTAATTACGTCATATATTATGTTTATTTTAATTGCACCAAACAAAAGGAAAGTTCATGGCAAAATTAAACTTCTAATACCATTTCATCCTTACAATAAAATTTTAATTGAAAATCACACACAAAAAAATACTAAAGCATATATATATTCTCTTTCAAAAATTTAACACTTATGTTCACAATAAAACACTATCTGCCATAGAAAATTGATCTAGTGTAGTTGTAATAAAATTGAGTTGCACAGTTTGACTTACAAAATAATAATGAGAAAAATAGGCAAGCTAAAAGCGCATGCAGGCAAGCATAATTACATATGGAATGTGTAATAGAACCAGAAAACAAAAGTTTTTTAGGCTCACAATTCACTCTTCATCTTATGTGAAAAAAAAAAGTTGAACAAAATACCTATTCCAAACCATATTAACAAATACTGCATGTAATGTACAGAATATAAAACACACCATTCATGTTTTCCACACATGATGTTTATTTACTGTTACTTCAAGATTTCTATTGCAAACCCCCATCCACTCTTTTATGCCAAGCTCTATTGCACAATAAGCAGCATACATTTTTGCAAATGTTCAATCTTCGAATGATAGTGAACTTGCTTGTTTGTTAGTTTATATGTGATAAACAGCACTTAAACAGTCAGTGTGATGTGCCCAATAAACTGTGATGCAGGATGCAGATTTAATGAGATTTAGAATAAGGATAAGTGGGTGTTATCTAAGAGTTGTAAACGAGTAACTGATTTTGTGACTGGATTTGCTCACACAGTTTTGTAAATTGGGACCCGAATGGAGACTTGATACAACTCTGGTGTAATTAGCTCATGAGTCATACGTGTAATGTGAAGATCTTGCTTGAAAGTGAGTCATGGCCCACATGGGCTACCTAAAAATTGGAATATAACATCAACGCTTTGGTAAATTAGGTTCATAGGGGCCAAGCATGTGCTTCCCTTGTCTGACAAGAGCATGTAATTTGCATATGTCCTCCATGTATCAAGACATGATAAAATGAAAGCTGGTCTTCATTGGACCTCCTTTTTACATTCAATATACGTTGGGGATACAAAAGAAGTGCTGAGTCAAGCTTAACTGATTAAAATGGCTCATAATACTCACCAACACATGGAAGGGAAAGAAGGAGGATGACGATGATGATGGAAAAGGAGTGAGTTTAAGAGGTATGATCCTTGATGAATAAAGTGGGCTTTAAGGGAATTGGCTTAAGGAAATGATCTCATAGATTTTCATTTTTTTTTGTTATGGTAGAGTAGAAAAACAGATTGAAAGTGGTGAAAAAAACTTGATTTATGAGTTATGTTGGCAATTACCTACATATCAACCTTTACCTGCAATCATGCATCCACAAAAATGCCATTTAAAGCAAAAACAATGTATTTAGTGGCAAAGAATTTGAATGGGAATGTTGTTATGAATCACAAAGCTAAAATTCAAGGTGTTTTTAAAACAATTATCTATTTTCATATCATTATTTAAACTATCAATTTTGAATAGATTTTTTTTTTGCACCAAGCTATTTCTAGAAGTTTTTCTACAATCTATGAAAGGAATGTATAATATTATTTCCTTTAAAAGTGGAGTGGCTTGGGACTAAGACGAAAGTGAAGAGTGGTAGATGTTGAGGTAGAACCATGTTTTAGTGCTATGAAGGAGGTTCAGGATAGTGTTTGAAGAGTTCCAATTAAATTTAGAACTCAGAAAGCATGTGATACATACAAACCTTATACTATACAAACCAATTTGAGAGTTTTTTCATAGTGACAGAGGCAAAAGCTGTCTTCAAAACTTCATATTTAACATACAGTGTTTGTATTTTATATTCAAATAAATTTTTAGACAATTATACAACAAAATGGATGGATATGTTCATACAACTTGTAAGAATTAAGAATAACAGAAAGGTTTTTTTTTTTAATTATATAGTAGGCTTTTCACAAGAGACACAAGATATTCATTTTGATCTTTTTGGCATGAAATCGCCTACTTATATGTTAAATATGAAGCAAGATTGACCACACCTGTATCGAGCAGCCTGTGAATGAAAAGATTTATTGTATGATTAATACAGCAAATGTCTCATAAACATAAAATAGGCTAGGGCTGTCATGATATTGATTAATTACTGCTATATTTCTTTCCTAAACGAACAAAAATAAATTGTTAAAGTATCACAGAACTTTTTTATATTTAAAAATGCTTTTTTAGAAATGAACTTTCCTATTTAAGGACGTTGTTTGAACTTTAAATGAACCAATAATTGAAAAGTGCTAGATACTTTGAGTAATTGTGTGTTCTTCACATTTTGAGTTTATGCCAGATGTTTGAGTGGACATTTTTCCTATATCACCATTTGTTGAAAATTGTGATTTAAATTATTACACATATAATTATAAAAAGGACACATGCCTATTCCATGTTCACTTCAGTGGGCCCTTTAATACTCCAACTCGGATTGATTTATTCACAGTCAGAGTGATTTATTCGCAGTCAGAGTGATTTATTTCCAGTCGGAGTGATTTACTCGCAGTCGGGGTGATTTATTTGCAATTTGGAGTGATTTGTTTCCAGTAAGAGTGATTTTATTCACAGGGCAGTCCTGCGAATAAGCACACAGTATTCTCAAACCCATACTAAAAAACATGCACTGTAGGTTATGCACTTGTCAATTGTATGACCCACCCAACTACTCCCAGACAGGGTGCGTCGTTGACCATTTTTGCCTATGCAAAACGTGGATTTGATGCACCCCTCAGTCACTTCCGTGACTGACAAAGACTTACATATATAAATGACCCACACCACAGTAAAAAAACTGACGCACAATTGACGCACATGACAGTCAAAAAAATGACGGACATACGATGGAAAATGATGCACATACTGTGTTAGGTGTTGACTAATGATTTACCGTGAGTGACCCACCCCTTAGTCATTTAAGTGACTCACATCAGTGGAAAAATGACTGACCATGACGCACCCCAGAGTCACACATATGACTGACCAAACCTTCGCAGTGACGCACAGGTGGGACAAAATTTGGAATGCAGTAAGCTGGTTATGATCAAATGAATCCAATCAGTTATCGTGCAATACCTCCCACAGGCTCATGCAAGTTCATTTAACGCATTATAAACACCAGGAGTAACTGGTATCTCTAAAAAATGATATAATAATGCGTTATTAAAACGGTCAGTCCAAGGAGCACAATAGACCACATCATAAAACTGGACACACACATCCGAGAAGCTATTATCAAAGAGAGCATCTCATTGCTATCTTCTTTGACTTCTTATCACTCAAGACCTTCACACAGCAGGTCTCAGAAGGCACCTACATATCCTATCTTTAAACAAAATTACCTCACAACAGATTGTCCGTGTGCGAGTGCAAAATATACTCTTTAACCGGTACCTCCAAGAAATGGAGGTCCATCCTCTCCCCCACTCTATTCAATCTTAAAATAAATAGCATTATCACCTGCTTGGAATCAAATGTAATATGTGCTCTTTACGTGGACGACCTCGCCATATAAACTTCTTCCTTTTCTAACAGCATGATATAAACAAGGCTCCAAAATTGCCTGGATAAGCTGCACACGTGGTGCAAAACATGGTTTTAAATTTTCCAGAGAGTAAACAGTATCCATGCACTTTTGCCATACCCATATTTTCATATATTATCGCCTAACCTTAACATACATGATAATGAACTCCCTCTAATCCCAAACAATACATTTATCGGTATTGACAACAAACTCTGATATGCCGAGCACTTAAAAACCCTCGAAATAAAAGTGATCTAAAGCGAAGCTCTCTGAATATGTCTAGGGGCTTATGAAGCCTCTTTTGTCACCAGCCTCCAAATTAAAGGTAACGAGCTCCCTTTCCCACTAAGATGTACCAACCTACAGACCTAGATATGTTTTATGCCACAAAAATTCTAGCTAATCTCAATAACCCAGCCTAATATCTCATTAAAACCTCAGGTATACCAACTTCTTCAAAGCAGACAAGATTTCTATCCCACCCTTTGGGATACACTTACAAAACCACTTCAAGAGAGCCAACATAGTCTCTAGTCTTATAATTAAATCTAAAAAGATCCCTATGGCTATCCTTTAAATCTTCTTTCTTCTTAGTGATTTTCCCAGTACAACAAAAACGAAAGCACCTGGCTTGTTTAAAAGAAATAGAAAGAAATTTTACAAACTATTACCACATTTACATCATTTACATGGACGGTTTCAAAACAAATGATAGAACAGCTGCTATATATATATATACATATATATATATATATATATATATATATATATATATATATATATATATATATATATATATATATATATATATATATATATATATATATATAAAATATCTATATATATATATATATATATATATATATATATATATATATATATATATATATATATATATATATATATATATATTTTATATATATATATATATATATATATAAATATCTATATATATATATATCTATATATATATATATATATATATATATATATATATATATATATATATACATATATATATATATATATATATATATATATATATATATATATATATATATATATATACATATATATATATATATATATATATATATATATACATATATATTTATACATATATACATATATATATATATATATATATATATATATATATATATATATATATATATCTATATATATCTATTTATATATAAACATATATATATATATACATATATATAAATATATATATATATATATATATATATATATATATATATATATATATATATATATATATATATATATATTTATATATATATATATATATATATATATATATATATATATATATATATATATATATACATATATATATATATATATATATATATATATACATATATATATATATATATATATATATATATATATATATATATATATATATATATATATATATATATATATATATATATATATATATATAAATATCTATATATATATATATATATAAATATATATATATATACATATATGTATGTGTATATGTGTGTGTGTGGGTGTGTGTGTGGGTGTGTGTGAGTGTGTGTGTGTGTGAGACGGATCACTTGTAATTATTTCAATACCCCTTTAAGTATCACCTGTTCTCCTTGATTTTTTTTTTGACAGACAGATAACCTGAACAAAGAAACCTTTATTATGCATTCAAATTGTAATTAGAGCCCTACCTCGTGACTAGTACTACTTTTGTGTTTGAGAGAAATCACGAGGAGACGCTTTGTGACCGTTGAATGGAACAGACGCAATTTCGATCATTCTTGAGAAACTTTTTTTTTTTTTTTTTTTGCCTGTTAATTCTAATTGTACTTTTGTGTACTCGGGGGATTTTTGTCAGCCTCTATAGCTGCCAATATTTTCGGTGAGCTGCTCTTTATTTTATCTGAACGATGGTTGTTTTAAACTTATTATCCGGAGATTGTATCGGATCCTTCGCTACTCGGTGGCGACAGTGTACAGGTGTAAGCCGGAACAAGTTCTAAATTGCATAATTCCCTCGTAGGCAGTATATCAAGAAGGATTTTACTCTGGTATTTCGTATTATCGTAATTTTAAAAGAATTAATTTTGTCTATTATTAAACTCCCTCCTTCTTTAGTGAAGTTATAGCTGGATATGCTCGCCAGGGCAGGCTCTATTACCTGTCCGAGTGACCGGTGTATGTCTATTTTACCCTCATTTTCAGCAATCGTTTTCCCGACTGCTTGGTGAGGGTTCTTAGCAGTGACACGGTAGCCCAAAGTATATTTGCTGCAACACGTGCATTTAGAGATGCATGCACACTTTTATGTTGTTAAGTTGTGCATGCGTCCAGGTGGTACATGCGGCTAGTCGTGTATGTTTCCTGTGTCCTGTAGTGCATGAGTCGGAGGTGCCTGCGTGCTGTATGCATGCGTCGGTTGTGCCTGCGTCCAGTGTGCATGCGTCGGTTGTGGCTGCGTCCAGTGTGCATGCGTCAGTTGTGCCTGCGTCCAGTGTACATGCGTCGGTTATGCCTGCGTCTAGTGTGCATGCGTCTGAGGTGCCTGCGTCCAGTGTTTAATGTATCAAGTGGTGCATGCATATTTTAAACAGTTTTCTGAAAACTGCCGATTTAATTTTGAAATGATCTATATCAAACATCAACCAGAGGAAAATTTCAATTGGGACCAGTTGCCAGTCCGGTCACGCTCCCGATCGGGAGATCCACCAATTGGGAAATTTCTTGTTATTATAACCCACAATACATCTTTCCAAATTCAAATCTTTCTAAAGAAATACATAACAGTAAAATAGGTTTAAGTCAAAGGTAGGAAAAATACTTGCGAAATATTCAAATTTTATTGGTGTAACAGAACAGCAAAATCTCAAATTATTCAGAAATAGTAATTCAAATATCATTTCCAAAGTATACAACTTTAGAATTACAGAATTTGACGACTTAAAAAAAAAGATGTCTGATTTTATAAGCAACAATTTAAATTATGGTCAATGCGCATGTCTCGATTTCTCCCGATCGGGAGCGTGGACTGGACTTTTTGTAGGAACATCCAATGTCAGTTCCCAACTAGGATTACTTGTTAATTCCCTACTTGCATGAACTGTTACTAACCGATCTCAACTTGAAAGAGGGAAAAGTTTGGATCTGCATTTAAAGCAAATACCATTTGGGAACCGCCTTTGAAAAAAATACTTTTAAAAATGTAAATTTCCAAAAATGGTTTTTTACCTGGTCTCTATTCTTTGCTAAATATAGAATTCAGGTGGTTTTGATCTTTAAATATTAAACCTCGAATATATATAAGTGATATTTAACCACTAACTTAGTTTAATCATTGTTTAATAGCAGTTCAAATTGTGAATACATCCATGTGTTGATTTTGACATCACAGTGGGAACAATCGATCCTACACTCTAAAAAGGTAGGGTCGAATTTAACCATACTATGGTCAAATTTTGACCATAGTGAAGCCAAACTTTGACATTAATTAGGTCAAACTTTGACCATAGTTAAGATTGGTACATAGTTGATCTTGTCCTAATGATCATACCTGGATTAGAGTGTAGCTGGAACCTGTTCACCCCAGGTGGGACCACTTCATCGCAACCTTGTTCAACCCACTTCGAATTTCCGTTTCTGCATTTTAATTCCCATTTTTTTTTCATTTTTGCCAGAAATTTCAGGTGGAAATTTCTTATGGGAGGTTTCTAGAACTTGTTGCTTCATTATAAACTTGAACCCGCTTTATTACCTATAATAAATCAGTTCCCTGAATAAACAATAACTATTTAAGCTAAAAGAATTTTCTGAATTTAGCGATTCTTACGAAGTGTACGTTGATTCGCACTCAACATTAAAGCTTTGATCCGATAACCTGATAACGCAAACCTCGTTCGTATTCATTTCTATTCAACAGTTCTGGAGATTTCCACAAATTTGGAGATCTCCAATATTTTGGAATGTTTTGTGTTCCAACTACTTGAACCCATAATCAACGCAATTTTCCTTTATAGTCTTCATGACAATATATCTAGAGGCCTTGTAAGTGGTCTCCTTCATTATAGCCACTTAACTGCAAGTAATCGATGATTTCCGGTCAAGATCCGAATTTTCCGCGCCGATTTTCTCGAAATCTAAACGGTGAAATTTCTTGAAGCAACACGTTTTTTGTTTATTTACTCTTAAAGTAACCAAAAACTTGTATCCCTCGTGGTGCCAAAGCTTCAATTAAAATTCCCAACCTTTCTAAGTTTGACCCAAATAAAGCTGAATTTTTGTACTTATTTGAACATTCAGCAGTTCTTTTTATTTTCTGTATTTGTAATTTTTTTGACCAGTGTCACATTATATTAGAAGGTATGTGTGTCATTATAGAAGTCCTTGTGTGGTTTGAAAATCAGTGCTGATAATGGTTGTACAACATTTGATGCCCCCTTTGTGGGTATATCGAGTGAAAATGTATTACCATTGTTTGAAAGCCTGAATGGTCTCATATATGAACCGAATTTGTCACTTTTAAGATGGACTGCAGTTGAAAGTTATTTTTGATATTTATTAGCATAACAGATATATAAATCTTATGATAGGGTAGGAAATTTATGTTATTTAGAATAGACTTTTATATGTTTGCATTTCTTGTATTCTGTTGATTAATATCTGTCTAGTAATTAAAACCAATACCTTTTGTATGTACATTTTAGGGGTGTAGCCAGCCTTTCGGATTTGGGGTTTGCCAAAGAAGAAAGAGCTGATAGCGCAAGATGATATTTTTGAAAGTTTGATCAAAATAGCGGTGTATTAAACTGATCAGAGGCTAAGTTAAGAAGAGCTCTAGACCGAAAAGTGAGGGCGCTCGTTTTTGCAAATTTCACAGATATATTATCCACAACAGATCAATAAGCTTTATGCCTCCATAGCCCACAGACAGCTTGAGGGTAAAGATTGCTTGAATAATCATATTAACCAGAGACTTTCTATACCGTTGCGTGCTAGATAAGCATTTGGTTTTTTTTTGGGGGGGGGGTGGGGGACCCCCTAAATATACGCCTTCACTTTTCGGTCTTGTGAGGTCATCACTTCAAAAGCCAGACTTTTTAGCATATTTGACCTTTTACCGTATCTTTAGTTTTTGATAAGGGTGTGTATCTGACAAGTCCCCAGGCTACACCCGTGAATTTTAGGTATATTAATTGTATGTGATTTTGAGGAGTTTTTTTCAGTGTGACAAGAACAATCATCATAATTTAGAGTGCCAAATAGATAATTCACTAGGTTTGCCAGAAATTTATTATGAAATTGCCAAATAAAAATGACAAAAAGTAATTGCATTAGAAAAAGGCACATGTCACGCCATGCTGACATGAGCAACTGAAAAGAGAATGCTTGGGATGGAATTTACTTGAAAGCAGCGGCGCCAACAAAAGGGTGGGTAAAGCCCACAGGCTTCGAACAAGATTTGGGGGCTGCGAACAATGACTGCGATATGTTTGCTATGGGGTGCCAAATTTTCCACCGGCCCCCAGAATCCTAGTTGCATCACTTCCCGAGACAAAAAGTTATTGTTTATGTTCAGCAACTACTAGGGACTTTTTTCTTCTTTTTTAAAAATAATAATTTAGCCTATTTAGCACAAAATGCCAACCACTGTTATGGGGCTGTTAAACGCTATCATAAGTGATTTTTAGTTGCTACAGTATTCTTTGAGGCAAGTTATTCTAATTGAGCTGTACTACTTATTGTTGATATGATTTTTATTTTTATTTACGTGTGGAATTGTGTTTTGCTTTTTAATCTGGAATATCTGCCTTTTTAGCAAATTTGCCAAAGTGCTGTATCCATTTCAGTAATTTAAACTTGTATCTCTAACGGGGATCTAGAGGCTTGGTAATAACCAGTTCTACACAAGTTTTGTATTTTTTGGATAGGGCTGTTCTTTGGACAGGGCTGGTTATGTTGCGATGGGAAAGAGGGTGAACAATGTGCATGCTTCTAAGAATTTTATAACCTTATTTGGGCAGCTTATTTAAAAGTACGATCAAAATAAAGCATGGGATGGGGTCAAGATGCCCACACACCTCATCAGTCTTTGTTACAGTTGGTGAATGTGGTGAAGCATAAACACCTTACTGCAATGTGCTTTTTTACATACTCAATAAGTCTGAGAAATCTGTTTTTGCTTCCTTATATTTTTACTAGTTTTAGCAGTCTTGTAGTAGCTACTTGTACATTTTTATAGCAAGGCTCAGTTAAAAAAAAAAAAAAAATGCTTATCACCCTAACCCAGTTGGAAAAGTGACGTGGGTGTCCTTTTGTTCCGAAGCCAATTTATTTTGGAGATTTGTTTTGGAAAAATGGTGTGGGTGTCCTTTTTTTCCCAAGCCAATTTGTTTTTGTGAATATGTTTTGGAGTTTTGTTTTGGAAAAGTAATATTGGTGTCCTTTTTTTCCCTAATCCAATTTCTTTTGGAAAAATAATGTGGTGTCTTTTTTTCCCCAAGCCAAATTGTTTGGTGATTGTTTTGGAAAAGTAATGTGGGTGTCTTTTTTTTCCCAAGCCAATTTGTTTAGGAGTTTTGTTTTGGAAAAGTAATGTGGGTTTTTTTTTCCCCAAGCCAATTTGTTTTGGAAAAATGATGTGGGTGTCTTTTTTTTCTTTCCCCAAGCCAATTTGTTTTGGAAAAGTAATGTGGGTGTCTTTTTTTTCCCCAAGCCAATTTGTTTTGGAAAAGTAATGTAGGTGTCTTTTTTTTCCCCAAGCCAATTTTTGTTGGTGATTTGTTTTGGAAAAGTAATGTGGGTGCCTTTTTTCCCCACGGGTATGAATGCCAATTTAAGCCTATGTGTAACGTTTTACACTTACGAAGAATTTTGGGGAGGGGGTACCAAAATGCCCTTTCCCTTAGTGAAATATGACCAACCACACCACTGCCCTCCCCCTTCCACCAGTGGCGGCACCAGGATTTTGGTCACAGGGAGGGGACAAAAGAGTCGATTTTGTCTTTATCAGGGGAAGCAAATGTAACTTTTTTTGAGGAGGGGGTACAAAATTTCTGGAGGGCAAGTGGGGGAAGCGATCTCGTGGGGGAGGGGGAAATGCCGCCATGCCCCCTAGAAGTGCTGCCACTGCCCTCCACACTTTTGGAAGGAGAATTACGGTCCTGGCCTCAATTTACAAACCGATATCGATAATCGAGTCAAATAAAATTATCAGCTGGATATGCCAGCCTTATTTGATCACATCTTCATTTCAAGATTTTGCGAGAATAAGAAAATCTATACAAAACGATCTCAGTTGGACCAATACGCCGTGCAATGAGAAGAAATGACACAGCAGAGAAACAAGTAGCATCATAAATGTTAATGAGGGGGCCAGGAGCTGGCATGATGAAGGATGGACGAACAGCAGAGTGGGAGATAAGGGGTATTATATCAAATATAATTCTGTGGACATTGCACTTGAACTGTCTGGACCTATGGGTATGGAAATAATCTGAAGTTGATTTAATTAGGAAAATACAAAATTGCCCAGTATCCCAAATTAGTACCAAAATGTACAAATAGATGCCAAAAAATTCCACAAGGTGTAATGTCTTACATCTATTGACATGTAACAAGTTCTATTTTCTTTAAAAGAGGGTTAAAATCTTAGCAGAACAGTATTTGAAAATTATAGCACTTGTAGCTTTTAGTTATGGTTGATCAAAATTTTATGAAATATATGCTACACTTTTTATGTAAGACTTGGCATCAGCACAAAATCTGTGATATGCATTTTTTACCACCTTTTTTCCTAAATCTCTGTCACTGAAAAAGATGCGTGAGTCTATTCCTGCTAGAAATTGAATGGGGGAATGGTAAATACTCAAAAGTGTTTGTCGAAATTTGCTGCACCACAAAACAAACTTGCTGCACCACAATAAAAAAACACTTGAGGTCGCCTTGTATAATACATCATAATTTAGCATACATAAAGAAGTGCACATTAATTGATGCCTGATATTTTGAAATGCTGTAAAATAGCCCTAGTCAATTTTAACCAATTTTGATGATTTTTTTTCTTGTGGTTTTCAATAGATATTCAAGCAATATGAGGTACATGTAATGTGTTCTCTTTACTTCCATATATACTTTTACATATGATGTGCAAAATCAAATTGGAATGAAACATACTAAAAAAAAGTCAAGGGAGGTTGCTTATTGGACTGGATGGACTTTAAAAAGGGCTAGAATTAATAAAACAACAATGAGATTAGACACCCCAATTGTGAAGCAAATCTAACAAGCCCTTTAAATTAGGGCTTTCTTGGCATACAGAAATAACACAAGTCATTGTAGGTTACAAAACATGTTTTGATCTTCACTGATACAAATAAGTACATGGTAATCTCTTGCATAAGATACTCTTTAATTCTTAATTCTTTCACTCCATCTTATAAAGCCAAAATTTACCAGTTGCATATTAACATTGTCGCTATTATCTCCTCTTCATATTAAAATATTATAACAATTATTTCTCTAAAGGCACTGTGACAAAATGTACAACTTCTCCTTCAACTACTTTTTATCTCAAACTCTCTTTCTCTATATTACAACTCATCTACCTTCACCTGTACTGTCAAGACTGCCTTACAACCACCTTTTCACCCTCCTTTTTATTTGTTACCAGCGTTGCCTGTGCCTAGCTTTTTATCCCCTATCCTTAGCTTTTTACCTTCAACAACAAACATACACAAATTGTAAAGTAATAATAATAATAGCTGGTGCTTATAAAGCGCCTTTAACTCAGAAGAATCTCAAAGCGCTGTACAATACAAAAAAAAGTACCAAACATTAAAATTGAAAAAAATGTAGGGCCTACATCCCTAGTTTGCAAGTACAAAATTATAAATTTGATGTTGAATAACTTCAGTATTCTGTGGCTGACAAGAAGAGGTGAATAGTGTTTGGAAGTAGGAAACGATATATACATTCAGGTCTTAAAGCAACAGTAGGTATCTGAAAAGTGCACCAAAACTTAACGCAATTTAATACTGCTAAAATTCACTATTTTGAAGTCAGATATTACAGGGAAATGAAGTAAATATGCACTAAAGTGTATCCTTGCTTGCTGAAATGAATTGTATATTCATTAGTTTGTTAGATTTGCTATATATGGTGGGTATTTTTTGGGCATCTAAATACTACTGTGAATTCCATTTGAAATTGAAATGAATATTCATTAACTCATTCTAACGAGAACTGCACACAACTTATGCACAACTAAAATTAGGCGGTGTACAAACATGCTGGATGAATGCTTCATACTTTGATAGATGTGTGGGGCCCATGCTAATAAATTTTGAACTCAGTACCACATTCATTAAAAAAAATTGTTATTAATCTTAATCAACTTATTATTATCCATTATCTCTCTCAAAAACATGTGATAATACATATTTTCTGTTAAACATGTTGTGATAATAAATATTTTCTGTTGTTTCTGAACCAACCAAAATAATAAAACAATGCCACCTGCAAGTTCCTTTTAGGTTTTTTTTTTGTTGGTACATTTTAAGTGCAGCCTAAATAGTTTTATTTATTTGCATCAAAGAATAAAATATGTACAGAAATATAACATTTAAGATATAATAGTATTGAGAAAAAAATTCTGACAATTATGCTCAGCATTTCAAACAATTCAGTATTGCTCAAAATTTCAGACAATTATGCTTAACATTTCAGACAAGTATGCTCAGAATTTCAGACAATTATGCTCAGCATATCAAACAATTATGCTCAGCATATCAAACAATTATGCTCAGCATATCAAACAAAATATTATGCTCAGGATTTCAGACAATTATGCTCAGCATATCAAACAATTACGCTTAGAATTTCAGACATTTATGCTCAGCATATCAAACAATTACGCTCAGAATTTTAGACAATGCTCAGCATTTTAGACAATTATACTAAGCATTTCAGACAATTATGCTCAGCATTTTAAACAATTCAGTATTGCTCAGAATTTCACACAATTATGCTCAGCATTTCAGGTTGAATTCTGAGCAATAATTGTATGAAATTCTGAGCATAAATGTATGAAATTCGAAACAATTATGCTCAGAATTACAGACAATCATGCTCAGCATTTCAGACAATTATGCTCAGCATATCAAACATTTATACTCAGCATTTCAGACAATCATATTCAGCTTTTCAATTAACTATGCTCAGCATTTCAAACAATTTAGTATTGCTCAGAATTTCAGACAATTATACTTAGCAAAAATCAATAAAAGCCAAGTTCTTTGTATGGCAGTTTATGTCAGGAAACCCATGGATTAAAAACAAACGTGTAATAAGAAACAAACCTACATCAATACATTATTATATTACACATTTCAAAAAGGAAGAAAGCTACTGGTTCAAGCCAATAAATATTTTCTGTTAAACATGTTGTGATAATAAATGTTTTCTGTTATGTTTCTGAATCAACCAAAATAATAAAACAATGCCCCGTAAAGTTCCTTTCAGGTTTTTTTTTTTTTGGTACATTTCAAGTGCAGCCTAAATAGTTTTATTTATTTGCATCAAAGAATGAAATATGTACAGAAATTTATTATTCAAGATATGATAGTATTGAAAAGAATTTCTGACAACTATGCTTTGCATGGCAGTTTATGTCAGGAAACCCATGGATCAAAAACAAAAAAGTGTAATAAGAAACAAACCTACATAAATACATTATTATATTACACATTTCAAAAAGGAAGAAAGCTATTGGCTCAAGCCAGGCAGAACTTTGGTGATATGGTGCGGTACATATCTAACTAGGGAGTTGAATTTCATGCAATTTAGTACTGCTCATATTTACTACTTTAAGTCAAAATGAAATAAAGAAAATGTGCTGCTTGTTTATTCATTAGTTTGTTAGACTTTACTGCATATACTCAGGTATTTGAGTATCACTGTGAACTCAATTGGAAATTAAAATATATATTCATCACCTTATTCAAATGAAAACTGCTCATAAGTAAAATCTGGCACTGTACAGTACATGCATGCTGAATGAATGCTTGTTAGATGTGTCACTCGCGCTGTAACAAATTATTAGCTGAAGTTATAAACTTCAGTACCACATCTGGTAAAGCTATCCTTAATAAATCTAATTTTTATTTAATGTTATTTTCAGTGTTAATATCTTAGAGACTTACAAAAACATGTTGTAATAATAAACATTTTCTAATATTTCTGAATTAAAGAAAATAACAAACTTATAAATCTTTACGTACATATCACGTATTAGAAGTTATTGAAATAAAAATTATGTATTAGTACATACAATTTCATTAAATATATATATATATATATATATATATATATATATATTATATATATATATATATATATATATATATATATATATATATATATATATATATATATATATATATATATATATATATATATATATATATATATATATATATATATATATATATATATATATATATATATATATATATATATAATATATATATAAATATATATATATATATATATATATATATATATATATATATATATATATATATATATATAAATATATACATATAAATATTTATATATATATATATATATATATATATATATATATATATATATATATATATATATATATATATATATATATATATATATAATATATATTGATATACATAAATATATATATATATATATATATATATATATATATATATATATATATATATATATATATATATATATATATATATATATATATATATATATATATATATATATCAATATATATTTTGAGATTGATATATATATAAATATATACATATTATAATATATATATATATAAATATATACATATTATGTATATACTATGTTATTATTAGTGTTATCATCACAATTATCATTAGTAGTATTATTACTATTGTTATTACCACTACTATTACTATTATCATTATTTCTATAATATAACTCAAATTGTACTCTATATATACTTATAATTTTTATGCATACATTCATACATCAGTGATTTTTATCAACTTATTCATTTATCAATTATTGATAATTTAATATACATACTTTTCAATGAATTGGCTTCACTTCACCTTTACCTATCCTTATTACACTAATTGTATCTCCTACACATTCTCTTGTACATAGCTTATTTAAGACTAATCTTGTATCATTTTGTTTTTTTACCGCACCTGATGAAGGCCTAAGGCTAAAAGCTCGAATAAACCGTAGTAATACTAATTTTGTAAGTATTCTTCCATACTTTCCTGCATTTTTTGCCTTAAAAACCATTGAATGTCAGGAAAAAAGTAAAACACAATATATGGAGAGGTTATGTTATTTTCAGGTCTTAATGCGCACATTGGGTAGGCCTCTTTATTTTCTTACATACATCCATTTTGTTAAACCTCTACCACAATTTGAATACTTGTTAGTATGATTTTATCTTATCCATATCCCACAACAACATCATTTTCATAGACTTTATGGAAGATAGCTTATTTGAATTATCAAAAGGTTTTCTATTTCATACCTCATTTTTTTAACGTCAAAAATCCTTTTAATGAGCCATAACTTTAAACCTCAATGTGCTATTTTCAAATTAATACAATGCTTTCCTAGAATCTCATGGAATTTGGAATATGTCTAACTATTCCCTCATTTTCAAGTTTGTTGTCATTCTGAAATGAAAAAGTGTTAAAGCTTCCATCGCTAAACATCAAAAAGATCTCTTCCTCGTGTCTTCCAATACTGACTGCATGTCTACATTCAGATTCACCCTGCGATCCATGCTGTGATCCATGATCAGCCTGAAGCAAACCTTCCTCAGCCCTCTCACCTTCCTCATCCCTCTCACCTTCCTCAGCCCTTTCACCTTCCTCACCCCTCTCACCTTCCTCAGCCCTCTCACCTTCCTCAGCCCTCCTCAGCCCTCTCACCTTCCAAATTATACCTGTTTATCAGCCAGGAACAATTCTCACTCTGTTCATTTATCCAAAGAATCAGCCACTGATTTTTGGCCCAAAACATACTTTTAGGCCAAAAATCAGGTTTAGGCGCAAATATCTGCTGTACACAGTGAAGATCAGGTTGCCCGATTTCTTTGTAGATGGTTACTAATTTTTGATTCGGCTCTGCAACAGCCACATAATAATCTGTGCATGCAACAGCCATTATGTGTTTTGCACTGTTAACACAGTTGAGTTTGCCCGTGAGTTGTAATTCTGCATCATATTTATATCGGTAGATCACAGAGGATTCCTGTAAGGCAACCAAAAACTCCCCTGCTCTCGTGCTGTTACTGTCATATGCACAAATAGCAGATATTGGTGACAATTTGCTGCCCTCTCCTATCTTTCTTCTTCATGATAAATAATTTTCCTTTGCTCCTGCTTGTTGTTTTCATACATCACTTGTGCTTTTATGATTTGAAGATTAGCTCCAAGTAACATCCAATCATTTCCATGAAGATGATATGGCATGGGTGACATTACAACACATTTTCCTGACCTCTGGATGAAAATGTTACGGAAAACATTTACTTTCCTGTCCTCTCTGTTAATGTTGCACAAGCGTATGCCCTTGTCTCGTACTGAAACCTAAGTAGTAGTGCTTCCCAGCATATTCATTCCAATTACCAAATTCTCTATTTGAAAAAGAAAAACATGATTAACACTACTTGTGTGAATATAAGATTTATTTACCCAGCTTCTCGTAGCAGGGATATTTACGAGGGTAAAAATAAATAAATATGCAATCTGGTCCAATGCCCTGATTCTAACGCACTTCTAACCGACCTTAAAAACAGTTACCAACCCAGCCCTAACCTCCATAATAACTCTAACATCCCTCACTTAATAGTCCACCAAGGCTTGAACCAGAGTGGAGGCAGGCCGGGACGCATAGAAGGTAAGTATAACTCTCATGAATATCCCCGCTACGGGAAGTAGGGTAAATTTACTTCAAGTTATATCTTACCTTCCATGCTATTAATACGCAATCAGATTGCAACTGAGGATTGGAAGGAAGGGAGTTTAGGTCGAAGCCCACACAAAAGGCTAGTCCTAATACTCAAACTAGTTTTATCCTACTAAAAGGATTAGTTTCCTTATCCTCTTAAGGACGAAAAACCTCTAAATACGATTTACTAATCAATAGTAAATTACTCCTGGTTACAGCCAAGCCAAACAGGTCACCCTTAAGCAGTAACTGAGGCAATCGTGCATGAACATGAGTTAGCATTTAAAAAAAACATGCCAACAAAAAAAGCGTTCGGACATATAACTATCATAGCAGTTTCTAAAATAATGCAACGAAACTCACCGAGTTTGTCCATGAGACAGAACTGGTTAGTAATTACATGATTAAAGGTGAAGCGTGTGTTAGCTAAGGTGAATTGAGGAATTCCCGAACCGATGGAAAAATTCGTTAGTGCACAACTTTGCTAAAACAAAAGTTAGCAGAGTAACATGAACTTCGTAAAGGCAAGTAAATGTAAGGGAATAAATGCAACAGGCGTTTTCCAAACGGCTGCACAAATTATCCTGTGTAAGGGACTATGCCTCTTACCTGAGTGCATACCCTGGCTGCTTCATGAACAACGCCTACCATTTTAAGAGATTGCTTTGGATGAACCATCAATACAATGAGATATCTGTAACGAAACGAAGAACACTTTTGTATCGCAGAGCAGCAGCTGTGTACATTTAAAGCAATTCTAAAGACACCAGACGGGGCACCATACCCTGTATTCTGACAGGTTTGAAGGCACGGAAAGTGACGGTAAGAGTACCGGCTCTGGGAGAAAGATAAATAAGACCTTCTTTGAGAGAAAGAGCACAAATAGCCTCTCTGTGCTCAGTAGAGTCCATGAAAAGCAGAAAACTCTTTTTAAGCATCAACTCCCAAAGTGGGCATGTGAGGGGGTGGCCCGAGCAGAGCTTTCACCTAAAAGCTTTTGCCTAAGACAACTTGCATGACCCACAGGGATGCAAGAATCTTGGGAGGTCTTTATAAGAAGATTCTTTTAGCTAACTTTACCAGTGGTCGAGAGTCTGTCAAGATTGTCGATCTAACTGGAAAGCCCCTGTGGATGGCTGCTACAGCTATCCTAGAGCCCTTGACTAATTGAGTCTAAGAGAAGCCATCCCCAAGATGGGGTTCACCAACTCCTCAGAAAGGTCTTGCTACACCAAGCATTGGTGGACAGAGGCCACACAGTCAAATGAAGTGCTCTGGAACTGTGGTGCAGTTTGCCGGAGCCCGCAAATGAGACATAAGTCGTCTCTCACCGGAAGCTCGTATGGGAAGCCTGCGATAAGTTTGAGAAGCTGAAGGAACCGCAGTTGGCCGGGCCAAATGGGTGCTACTGATCGTACCTTGTCCTGCTTAGTACCCTCGGGACTAAAGCAGACGCCAGAAAGGCGTAACCCATGTAGTGGGTCCCTTTGATAAGGAATTCGTCTACTCAGAAACCCTCGAAGTCAGGAGTCAGAGCACAGAGAAATAGTAGCTTGCGATTGTTCACGGACGCGGACAGACTTACGTCCGGGAGCCGAATGTTTTCCATATCGCTTTGGTCACCTGTGGTAAGCACACCCATCCTGTGGGTGCTCCACGAAGGCGAGACAACAGGTCAGGCAGTAAAAAATGTAGAAGTGCCCAGCATACTACCTGTGATTCCAGCATAATGATGTGCTGAGTATACCAAGTACCTGTCCGGGTTCATGTAATTGGGGACCACGTTAAATGAGCACCTTACCAGATCCAAGATGCGTATGTCACCACTGTCGGTGAAGGTCTGACGGGTGGAAACTTCGCTTCTCACAAAGTGAGGTGTCCTGGAAGGAACCACACAAGGTATAGCAGAAGGAGAAGTAGGTCCCTCGTGTGAGACTTGCACATGGGGACTACGTCCACCAGACTGGCTAAGCAGCCTAGGATCAACCAGTCTCTCGCCAGAGACGTTCGCTGGGAGAGGAGGAAATCCGCCATCGCCTTCACAGCTAGAACTCTCTCCTCTGTCGGCCACAAGTGGCCTTGTAAAAAAGTCCAGGACGAGGTCTGGAATGGCGTGGTGGGAGGGTTCCTCTTCTCGAGGGAGTGGTGGATGACCTGTGTCTCTATGGGGAGATCCTGGTCATCCGTAAGACCACCTTCAGATCAAAGCGTCGATGTCAAAGGTGTCATCCTCGAGACTCGCATAGTGGGGGAAGCGTTGAATGTGCGCATCGGTTGCTGCTGGCTGGTGGTGCATGGGAGGCAGAAGCCTCTCCTCCACAGCCTGCGTGATCCAAGACTGAAGTCTGGAGTTTACAGAGTCCATGAAGGCAGGAAACATCCTCCCATGGATTAATTCTATTTTTCTTCCTATGTCTACACCTGGGCTCAGGTGAGGAGGAGATAGTGAGAAGTAAGGGAAGGACGGAAACTGTCCTCTTCGCTTGTGCTTCCTGCTTCTTTCTCGATCCCTACTCTGGGATCTGCTCCGCTGTGGACCGAGGGAGAGAAGTGAGGGAAATACTGGATGCTGGTGGAACCTGTGTAAACAGTGCAGGATCTTGTCATGCCACTACGTCTCAGTCATTGCATAGTATGCAAGTCTGCAGGGGATCACACAGGTACGTCCGGGGTGCACCTGGCTACGCTGGATGCCCTATTTAGGTTGTTCGTCCATGTTGCCAGCAAAGTGCTGTGACAATTGAAAAAGTTTAGGCCATTAACTCTGATAAGCTATTTTGATTTAGGGTTAAATGTACGTCGTATGCTATACAGGCCGTTAACTTTGGAAAGCTCTTACAACAGTGGAACTGAGGAACCCATGACTACAACTGTGGAGAGTATACGGAGATCATTGTCTTCATATAGTGTCAGCATACACTATGATTACCGTGACGCTACGCGAAGACCGAGGAGCAATGTGGTAAGTGTGAATGCATGTGTAACCTCGCGCTGTTAAAATCCGACGTCAGAGTAACAGCGCATGAAAAATGGGTCGTTAGCTGATCAACGTGAATGGTAGGGAGTAAACTGTCTCCTTGTTATGTTGTTCAGGTGCTCACTGTAAATGCAAGACCTTGCTGGCGTGAGTCTAGGTTGGCTACGAATTGAAATTGTTTAAACCTTTCTGACCTAAACATATGAGTAAACCCGGCTGGTTATAGAGACCTGCGTGGCTGAAGAAAGTACAGACAACACAATATTGTGGGTCTGACTGGTACTATTAACTTTGGTTAACAAGTTAGATAGCAGGCTGTTAACGTATGCTATACGGAGCGCTAACTGCGTAAGGCTTAGAGCTGTAAGACAGCCTTGAGCCGTTAGACCGTGGAATTGTAAGCCGTTGAGATAACTAGAACTGTACGCAGTATGGACCATTAACTAATGAAGGTCCATTTTAGGCTAATCTAGATGGTGTTATAGCGTGCACTTCAAACAATACGGGCCGTTAACATTAGACAGGAATCTTGGGGCAGGTGGCTACGGCCTGTCCGGCTATTACCATAATTAAGATATTCTGATATCGTGTTAACGTATGGCGTATACTATACGGGTCATTAACATAGGGAAGTCATTACCACCGTTCTAATAAAGTGTTAACGTGTGGCATATACTCTACGGGCTGTCAACGTTGAACAGGTTGTTGCAACCGTGGAGCCAGAGGCTACAGCCCGTCCGGTCAAAGACTTCGTTAAGTTGTTTTAATGTCTCGCTAACGTACCGCGTATACTATATGGGCCGTTAATGTTGGTTATTGACCTTATTAAGTTATTGTAATAATATATTAACGTCCTGCGTATACTATACGCGCCGTCAACTTTGAACAGGTTCTTGCAGCTGTGGAACCGCGTTCCCACTGGCTACTTGAGTCAGAATCTTAACTTATGTTAAGCTAATTAGATGTGGCGTTAACGTACAGCGTATGTT
The DNA here is from genome assembly GCA_020152595.1 of Chiridota heheva. Lineage (NCBI taxonomy): Eukaryota > Metazoa > Echinodermata > Holothuroidea > Apodida > Chiridotidae > Chiridota > Chiridota heheva. The sequence goes on along the minus strand of JAIGNY010001707.1, from coordinate 11,658 downwards.
AATTTCTCGGAAGGTTGTTTTAACCTTGGAGCTGTGGAGCCAATGGCTACTGATGTGGAGAAAACTGATACCGTACACTGTACGGGTCATTAATTCAAATGCCATGAAGCCGCGAGCTGCGTAAAGCTTGTTTTAAAGAGCGTTAACGTACAACGTAAACTATATGTGCCGTTGCCTTTAACAGTTACCACGGTCGTGGGTGGAGTTAAATTTACGAGTGTTAACGTACTGCGTATGCTATACGAGCTATTAACTCAGTTTGCTTCTCTTCACCACGCAGCTACACAGCTAGTGGCTACATATGGGAGACTATAAAGTACTCGGTACGTGTCCCTGTTAAAAAACAGCCGCGGAACCATGTAGTTCTTTGCTACTTGCACAAGAAGAAAATTAGCTTCCGTTAAGCTACGCTTCCTACAGGGTTTCATCTATTATCACAACTGCGTAGCTGTACAGCTAGTGGGTGCACTTAGTTAGTTCCCTTGGGGCCGTACAGACCCATTCACCGGAGCCGTAGGGACCTGTAAAGCTTAGCTATGGAGCCGTATGGACCCATACTGGCCGTAAAGCCGTGGCATGGACCCGTACTGAGCCGTGAATCTGTTTCATGGAGCCGTATGGACCTGTACGGGGCCGTTCAATGGACCCGTAATGCCGTGGCACGGATCCGTACAGAGCAGTGAACCCGCTTCATGGAGCCATATGGACATGTACGGGGCCATTCAATGGACCAGTAAAGCCGTGATACGAACCCATGAGCCCGCTTTATGGAGCCGTATGGACCTGTACAATGGACTGTATGGAGCCGTGAAAGTAATCTAATGGCCCTTTTTCAGTGGGCCATGAAGTTACTTGTAGCTTTCTTAAGACGCGGCCTTTGTGGTCCTAACGGTCCCTGCATGGAACAGTGGCCCACAGAGGTGTTATAAGAAGTCCCTTACCACTACCCGTGACCCACTGATTCAGTAGCATCGAGTCGTGGCGCACTAGTACTATGTGGTTTATTCTAAGTTACGTCGTTAAGACGCACCTCAGCTCCTTAAACTACTTTGTTTTAACTTACACCTGACGGACCTCCAGCTGCAAGCCCACCGACTCAGTAGCATCAAGCCGTGGTGCCCTAGGGTGGTTGGTCAGTATCTAAAGTTACGTCGTAAAGACGCAACTTACATAACTTTCTTAAGACCCCGCCCCTTGTGTTCCTTCCGGCCCCTACACGGAACCGTGACCCACAGCGGTGTTATAAGAAGTCACCTACCACTACCCGTGCCCCATCGACCCAGTAGTGTCGAGTCGTGGCGCACTAGTACTATGTGGTTTATTCTAAGTTAAGGCATAAATCAGCTCCTTAAATTAGCTTAAGTTATAACTTCCACCCGACGGGTCCCAGGGTGGTTGGTCAGTATAAGTTAACAAAGTTGACTACTGCCTAAGACCTAATGGCTCAGTATACTTTGAGGGTACACCTATTCGGTGCTAGACTATGTAAGATATGCCTATTTGGGGCTAGACAATACATAGCTTACACCTGACGGACCTCTACCTGTGGCCCCACCGACTCAGTAGCGTTGAGTCATGGTGCCCCAGGGGGTTGGTCAGTAGAAGTTAACAAAGTTGACTACTGCCTATGACCCCACTGACTCAGTATCCTCAAGCCGTGACGTCTTGGCATAGTAGTTGACTTTGAGGTCATGTCTATTCATCGCTAGACTATGTAGGAAACGCCTATTCAGCACTAGACAATACAATATAGAACTTACACCAAAGTTCCCCTATGGGGGATGTACTTACGACCCGTGTAGTGAGACGGCACTGCGGAAGACATCAAACATTGGTATGAGGCAAGCCACAGCAATTTAGTACACCAGAAAATTAATAGACTTATACCTGACAATTTTTGAAACCCAAGAAAATGCCACAAATGCAGAAACTTTGAAAACACAGGGGTAGCATGGAAAACACAAACCACTGTCGTCTTGGTGTCTGTGGAGATAAAAAGAAAAGGTAAATTCTCCCGAAAAGGTGAATTCTCCGAACAGGGGGTGCAAGTGAGACCTCCCCAAGGTCCCTCCTGCGCCCCACTAATTGAGCACCTAAATTAAAAACTTTGTTCTTAAAATAGTGCTAGACATATGAGCTCACGCTATGTATGGTAACATACATAAAATATAGGCTTTCTTGTACCAACTGTAACTCCTTGGAGCAGCCGACTCCTCAGCCATCCTGTTGTGTCGTCCACCTCTTGTAAATGTGCCAACAGCAAAACGAGAAGTTGGCTTAACGCATAGGAGAACCTGTACTGAAGACATCCAAACATGTATACTTATGCACAGTATAACACTAGGCTATCCTCTTGGTAGGGCGGGGTCCTAGGGTGAGAAACACATCTACCCAAGGGAATGGGGTCCTAAAAACTAGCATACCAGGTGTTCTAAGGACTACAAACACCCATCACAAGAGTGGGACTCTCTTATTCTTGCCATCCGTTTTGTACGGGTGGATGGAAAATCACTCTAGACTTGAGTGTAATTTCAATGGTGAAATTCCTGGAGTCGGACCGAATATTTTCCGGGCCAGTGGTCATGTCATCTTACCTCAGATGACTGAAAATTGCTAGAAGAAAGTGATAAACAGCATAAAAACCGTCATGGTAGGAGCAGCAAGAAAGAGAAATGTTAGAAAAAGGTGAAAATTTGAAGAAATTTTGCGACCAGTTTCAGAGATGTTGTGACAACAACGTGCTGAAAAGAAGTGAGGGATGTTAGAGGTATTATGGAGGTAGGGCTGAGTTGGTGGTAACTACGTTTTTAAGTTCAGTTAGAAGTGCTTTAGAATCATGTCATTCAACCTGATTGCACATTTATAACATGGAAGGTAACATATAACTTGGAAGTAAATAGTCAAATAAAATTTTGACATTCTAAGCAGATCAACATTTGAAGAGATATTCAATCAATTGTCATATATTGAATGACTTTTAGAAATATTGCTGTCTCTCCTGGAACGATTTACATGTTGCTGTTAGACAAATATGCACGGATTAATTTGCAGTAGTAATACTGTAACCAGACGTCGTAACGATACAAATGATAACAATAATAATAATAATAGTAGCTAATAACATACCATCATCATATGTCCCACATGCCATACCCCCATTTGTCCCCAGCGGCACCCCATTTGTCCCCAGCGGCACCCCATTTGTCCACCACGGCATCCCATTTGTCCACCTCAGAGCCCAATTGTCCACTGCAGCACCCCCAATTGCCCACCACAGCGCCCGCAATCACTTGCCGTGGTGCCCCATTCGCCCACACCCTCATTCAACCACCGCGGAGCCCCCATTCGCCCACTCCCATTCGCCCACCGCTGTTCCCCCATTCGCCCACCACCCATTCGCTATCCCCTTAAGGGAGAGCCATGTAGTCTCATCCGCTTGTGTCACGGAAATCGGGGATAAACACCGGCCCTATGAGCCTAATAGCTCAGCTGGATTTGGATTTAGCTTTCTGCCTCGCCAAATCAAAAAGTTTAGAACAGGTACATCAACTTGGCATAAGGCATCAGATGTTAAATAGAGCTTAAAAACAGAATAGTTTTGCTTATTTCTGACAGTTAAATGGTGATTGGTATTCCAAACCACAACAAAATAAAATGGATGATTCTTTTGGCTAAAATTTCCAAAGCAAAAATGCATACATATATTACATTGATGAATAAAGCAAGAATTAATTTAAGATGGCATATCCACATGTACAATGGTCAAAGAAAGTTTGAACGTAGCTAAGTTACTCATTGAACATCAGGTGAATTGTTTTAGCCTTGTTTGCACAGGACAAATGCCTGTAAGCATCCTTGCTTTGATTGCATCTGAACTGCTGACAGCCACGTTGAAAGGTGTGGTCTGCAGATTTGTGTAGATTTTGAGCTCCAAATTATCAAGTACATATCTCAAGACAAAGAGCCTGAATTTGCAGATGCAAGTTGTCATTGCTCCTTGCAGAAATGAGTTTTCGGTAGCAACAAGTACCAGCCTTTGCAGTTCTAAAAGTATCTTTAACAAGCAAAGAGGGGTATAATAGCATTGTTACTATAAAGCTTTATCGTGGTTTCACAATCACCATCTCCCTCACTGCAACATGCTCAGCTTCAACAACCAGTAAATATTTTACAAAGGACCTCTTTCAAATGTATGCTTCTTCACCACTGCCTATTTAAGCTGTTAGATAAGCTTTCAGGATCAGCTTCCAGGGCCTGTTCCTGCATTAAGTCTTGGTAATTTTGTGCTCAGCATCTTAGCTTTCTATTTCTTATTTTTCCTGTAGCCCCAAAGATCGTGGTTGCTGATTCTATATAGGTATTAATTTGTTCTCTTAACCCTTAATTGTTAGAATGGGATTGGGCAGGGACCTGTGTAATAAGGATTAACACATATGTTGTTACTGATGTATCAAAAATAACAAAAACGAATGAAATACATACCATCACAGATAATCAGTTACTTTGAAATTTTGTTCTGTAAAACAAAAAGAAAATCATGAAGTGTCAAATTATTATTGCAAAAAAATAACTTGGTGAGATTTTGATATTCTATTTATCAACCCTTAAAGACCCAGGGTTCAAAACGTGACAAAAAAAAATGGAATTATTTTTCTAAATTAATTTTCACAACTTTCCTTTCGTTTTCTACCACTACAGGTTTAGTTTATATGAATGTTAAGACAATAAACTTTCCAATAAAAAAGTCAAAATAAAGAAATTATCCACAAAAATATGCAAATTTGCACATTTTAGGCCAAATTAGGTCAATTTTTTTGAGCTTGTATTTTTTCTTGTAAATAGTGAAAAATAAGGATTTTTTTACATATTTAGATTGTTTCTGAGATTTCCTTTTTATTGATACCAGTCTCATTTTTTTTTCAAAGGAAAACATGCAAAAACAATGAAAATAAACTAAAAATAATCACCGCCGTAATTAACAAAAAACAAAAGTGGCGTGTCAAGTGCGGAGATTGAACGCGGGTCATCCGCGTGCTGTGCACAGAGACTTGCCACTAGACCAAAGTGACTAACTGTGAAATAGGAAGCTTTATTATTACTTAAATCTAAATATGATCAGAGAGGGGGTACGTGCTCATTTTAATATCAATCAAAAGTACATGGCTTGGCCTTTCTTGCGGTAAATTTTGCATACGGTAGGTGTATAGCAATCAGAAGCTACGTTTTTTCAAATTTTGGTCTCAAAAAGGCTACAAATCATCAAATTTGGCACAAATTTTTCCAAAAAAAGATAATGATGACAGGGGCAGTAAAATTCGACCGGAATTGGATACTTTGATGTCTTTGACAGTTGTTCACAGCTTTTCAATCAAAAGCTAGGTCTGGTAGTATATGGCAAGCAAGCTTTTGAAGAAAAAGTTTTTCGTTAGATTTTGTGCATTTTTTAAATCCATTTTTTTGCAATATTCTTCAACATAACCCCATCAACAAGTTGTATTTTCTGAAAGAACTATTCGAGCTCTTTCAAATGATACTAAGATCACTGCTGTGGGCCTATTTGAAAAAAAAAAATCTTTTTTGAAAAAGTATGTCCCCAATCAAGCGTGACATGCTTGGTCTGGGTATTTAAGGGTTAAAACAAACTTCCAAGCAGAGATCCATGATGAACATTGCAAAAAGATACCAATAAGGTTGAGGAGACTTATGGGAAGTCTAAAAATGTGGTGCTAATGTAACTTTTAGGGTCATACGCTCTTATCAGGAAGAAATTTCTGGTCTAAAAAGTGGAGCAGCTATTTTCGTAAACGCCTGGGAGCTTATTACGTCAAACACAGTATATAGGCCTAGATATATCATGTATGTAAATGTTCTCAATGAAATTTTCATGGCAATATATCTAATCAGTTTATTCAATTACAATATTATTCAACAAAATCATGTTAAGCCCCACCCACTATGCATATTAATGGCATTAAACATTTTTGTACCATGAACATATACCCACTAGCTAACAACATAAATACATCAAATATGAAACAAAACAGACATACGGTTGTTAAAATATGAGCATTTAAGATTTTAATATTAAGCTCTGCCTACTCATTAATATGCATGACATCACCCCAAAAACAATAGGGAACATCTACAGGTCATGGGCTATCTGTGCACCACATATGACATGAAACCAGTGTATCATTCTTGAGATATCATGTTTATGTCAATCACACACACACACACACCCACCAACCCATACACCCACCCATACACCCGCTATCGTGACTGCATAGCTAGTTTCTGATGCTATCGCATTGGAACCAAAAATATATTATCAAAAACAAAACTGTTTTGAGCAGTTTTTGTAACTTTGATTGTTTATAGTAATTTTAAATCAATTTATTTCATAAATTCTTCTATTTAAATTAAAGGTCCCATGATAAAAAGGATACTGATGTGAATTACTCAGGGACAAATCAAGCATATAATTCAAGCCCTAATTGTGAACATATATAAAATGGAATTTCAAGGAGTACACTAATCATTATTTAGATCAGACATGTAAATTCTACTCAATGTCAATGGAACAGTAAAGATGAGCCCTATAGTTACAGTAGGTACCATCTTCCACAAAACTTGTTGAAACACTTTGTGAAAACTATGTACTGCTTTTATGAATGTACTTTTCTGTCCTTTCTCATTCAACTTCTGTGTTGAATGTTGGTTCAATTAGTGGGATCTAACGGCATGTTACAAAGTGGGGAGAGATATTTTTTAGTATAAAATGGGGTTGCAGGATTCTCCCATTTTAGGTTCTGAATAGAATGATGGCTTTTGAGTTACTGAGAAAATGGCCTAGTAGATAGAAAGGAATATAAGGCACAGAAAATTGAGTCGTTGGGGACTTGCTTCCCCTCCTTTTGGCAGAAGTTTAACAAATACATGCAAAACAATGCAGAACACTGTCCACTGTAAGGAGGAAGATCTACAAAATAAATATACAAGACCCTCTGTACCATCATATACTACATCATTACACAGTACTGGCCTTGAGAAATCATATTTACAATCTGTTGCCACAGATATACTTACACGCACACCGGTGTCCACCTATACAATACGCACATGCCAACAATACTGCATATAGCTAGTTCCTTTAGCCTTCCACTTATGATCCAAAATTGCATCTTATACTCGTGGAAGCTTATACACAATTTTACATTTTCTTTACACAGTCCAGAAGCAGATGGAATTTTTCTGCAAACTACACTAAAAGTTGTAAGTTTGATTCTGAAGGTCACAATTTCCAAAAACTTGATTGGTTGTAATTTACATAATTTGATCAAATATTACACAAAAGCAATATTTTCTCAATTTTACTACCATTATCCGTACCTGCTATTGATCTTCAAGATTATATTTTACCAAAAAAGTTGATAGTGAACTCGAAAGATTCATACTGTACTCTTGGTTTTCATGTAATGCGCAAGTGCATGATGAGGAATTAAGTGCATGGGCATTGTTTCAGTCCAAAAAGGACTCATTCAAATCACAGATATACCTTGAAATTACAATCTCATCTAAGTGTATACGATTAGCAACTCAATTGTAAATGAAAAAAAATATGGATACTGACCTGTTGTTTTGCTGAAAGGCTTAGAAAGTCTTTTCTTTTGAAACAAGAAATACAAACCGGCTGAAAAGGCACAAGAGAATTTTTTTAATTTATGTAGCAGTTAGGGAATGGATCAATCACTGAATTAATCATTTGTTCTTAGGCTGCAGCACCATCTGCAGACAAATTCAGGTACTTTTAATACATAGATATATGACTTAAGCCATCCACCCTTCCCCTCCCCTCTGGAAAGATGCAGGCAGCTAGCAACATTTTAAAATCAAATTCTGCCATCCAAATGAATCTTTTATCATTAAATGAAAATGTAAGCTATTTAAAATTATTGAAATGTCTGAAACACTACGTCACATGACATTCTAGTTCAAATCTCTCCAAACTGGAAACAAAGCTGATTTAAAAACACTGTTTTCTGGTCATACAATACCATACATACAAGTCAAGACATTCTCATCAATTTCAATTATTAATTATTAAAAAGAACTTAAAGCTTCACAAACTACATAAGTGTTTAGCAGTATTTCAGTCCATGCACATGACAAATTTTGCATGTATTGAAAATATGTTAACTTAAGCAATTACTGTACTTGAACATTCAACACTTGGACATTTACAAATCTTTTCGCTCAAGTTTTTACCATAAACCTTTTCAAATTGCACTGTGAGGGTATCTAATTAACCTTTCCAGGTTTCCAAATAGGCCACGCCCACCATAGCAATGCAGTAACTATATGGAGCAAACAAACCTCAAATCCGCAATCGTGCATTACCAATGCGCTGACATTTAGATGTTCGCGAGGCCTGTCGCAAGCTCTTGATTAATTTACGGCACTTCTCCGGATCTTTGGAGTTTTTAGCAAATAGGATAAACAAAATTCAGTTTGCTAACTATTCTAGGTACCAGCAATTAGATTTACAAAGCCCGCAGCGGGCCCGTAAGCGCAATTTTTGTTCACCATTTTGCCGTCACTCAGTGTGTGTGTGCGGAAATTTGTTTTGTACAGTAAGTTGCATTGACTACAATACATGAGCAAGTGCCGCTAGCTAGTTGTATTGTACCAGTACTGCATAGGATGTTTGCCCCCACATAGTTACGCAGATTTTGTTGCTAGGCAAATTCATGTGGTGATTGGTTAAAACAAGCTGTCAGTCATTAAACCCAGAAAGGTTAATTACTGCAGGAATACAATGTATGAAAATTTATATCTATTAATACAAAATATGACAGGTAACTTGAGTAGTCAATCATGTTAACCTTGAATTGAAACTAGACAATAAATAGAAACAACAAAAAAGTGGCCGAAAGTCTTTTTCCATTGTGGATATAGTTCCATCAGTTTTGTGCAAGAATGACAGGATTTGAAGCTGGTAGTGACACCAAAGCCTCACATTCCTAAATATGTATTCATCTATTATCTGAGATTTGTGACCAACAACCATTGGATATCAGCAATACTTATGGAGAATCTAGCGAACTGTGATTTACCACCTTAGAAATTTTTAAACGAAGAAATAAAAATCAAATTTCAATAACATACACTAATAATTATAAAAAAGAGAGGGTGTGTTGCCACTTTTCTAGAGTAGACTTAATTAAGTGAAAACTTTTGACAAATTCAAAATTGGAAATCCCCTAAACAGAAAAGATTTCACAATGATTACTTACATTACAGTGTTTGTCTCTTTGTCCTCTTATCATACCTACTGTACAAGACATACATGTCTGTTCACTACATTATAACATCAATTAATATACAGCACTGTTAACAACACTTACCAAAAAAATGACACCAAGAAGAATGACCAAGACAACTATGTGTGCACGAAGATTACCTCCTCTCTTCTCATCTTCATTACCTGGCACACTTGCAGGATTGTCACCTGTAACAAATAGGCATACTATACAGTTCAACAAATTTCCACTTAATAAAGGTATATATCCATGGTTTTTTGTAAAATTTTATTTGAAAGAGCATACTCTTAGAGCCAATCTGGTACAAAAATCAGGTTGACATCATATTCTGTTTAGGAGATATAGATTTTTAAAGATTTCCCAATTGCATTTTAAAGGAATATTCCTGTGATTTTTTGTAAAATTGTATTTACAAGAGCATACTTTTAGAGCCAATCTGGTACAGAAATCAGCTTAATATCATACTCCATTCAGGAGATATGGATTTTTAAAGATTTCCTAATTGCATTTTAAAGTACAGTATGATTATTTCGTGTTTGATGATGTCATAGAGACAATTCCATTGCAAATGTTTATGTATTTCTTTGAACGTTAATTGGTTGTTTCTGTATGATTAGAAACAATTTTCCAAAAGTTATTGAAGTAGGGTATATTTGGCAATGTATATAAATACCTAACTTTCATCAATTTATTTTTCTAGCAGGTTTTACAAATAAAAAAGGATGATAGATTTTAATGAAATATGTAAAACTTTGTGGGAGAATGTGTTGCTGTGATGTCATACTGAGCCTTTTCCTATTTGTTTATTGGCATTTTTTGTGAAGCTTAAATTTTGAATATCTCCTTGTAGGAATAACAAACACATCAACATGATTTTTGTACTAAATTGTTTCTAAACATTTTCTCTTTCTTATGAAAGGCTATAAAAAAACATGGGAATATTCCTTTCAAGAGAGAATCTCGTCCCCTAAAATGACCTGACATGTCACCAGTAAGTCTGATACATTCTATGTGACAATACTTCTGCGAATGTAATGAATTGGCATGTCAGTATTTGTGTCAATATTTCAACCAATCACAAATCATCTCCACGTTGGCATGATAACTGGCGCTTTAAACTCTTTGCATACATTTAATAAGTATCAACTCTTAGTCCCAAAGAAAATTTGCAGTCAATCTGTACAGGGAACCATTCAGAGGCTTAAAACTTCCATTTAAAACCACAAAAACCTTGAAAGAAAAAAATTGCTTTGATATTATTAAGTTGGATAAGTACTGTACAGTAAAGAGTCTGAGCAATAATTTTTATTTTAAGGTGATAGTTATACCCTTATTTTTATAAGCAACTTTTTACAAGTACTGTCCTCCTCCAAATTAAATGCTTATTTTAAAACAAATACCTCATTTATTCTGTTTAGTTTCCTGCAAGTGAGATCCTAGTGGCGTCGCACTTGAGGGTTGGCAGTGCGCCAGGACTAAGGGGGCCCCAGAACTTAGGTAACGGAAAAAAAAAAAAAATATGTATAATACACAATGTTATCCCTGGGCTCAAGGAAAAAACCTATATGGGGCCCTATAAATACAATAAGAACATGGAAATAATTGATGCAAGGCCTCAAAAGTGTCAAAAAAATCTCTCGTTTAGGGGCCCCAAGAACATGCTCTTTAAGGACTAAAATATACCAAAGACATCTGGGTGTCAGGGAGCTCGGCCCTTAACCCTTACTCTCCCAAGATTCCAAAAATAGAATAAGCTATTTCTGAAATTTTTTGGAAAGAGGATTTTTTCAGCACTTTCTGTTCCATTTGTACCAAAACACTTTCTGTTCCATTTGTACTAAAACAAGTTCGACTTTTATGAAAGCTAACATGTTGAACTTTCCAAAAATGTGCATATTTCCGAACTCAAATATGCAAATTAGGTCATTGAATTAGCATATTAGGTCTCCAAACATTCTATCTTTATGACACGCTTGTGCCTTGTTGCTAAATAGCAAAAAATATGGATAGAATTTCTAAATCGTCCTTGGAAAGACCTTTTATTTGATACTATTCATGGATTTTTAGGAATCAGAAAAAAAAATGACGCAAATATGAAAAATTTGGTACATTTTGACCTAAAAATTATCCCCCGATTCTGTGAATAAACTATCTAATAGTGTATGGCACTAAATTTTCCAAAAAAAATGCATTTTCCCCTTCTATGATGTCCAAAACTAATAGAATGCAGAAAAACAAGATGTTTACATCATAATTTGCAAAAAATTAAATAAGAAATTATGCAAATGATATGTTAATTAGGTCATTTACCTCATTAATTATGCACAAAAGTGTTTTT
>JAIGNY010001706.1:10000-22653 GCA_020152595.1 Chiridota heheva | reverse complement strand
TTGTTATAACAAATGAAAAGAATAGAAAATTGTGTAGCCAATGTAAATTATTAAACTTGTAAGTTGTTAGTACATATTTTATGAAAACACACTCATTGAAAATCAATTTCAAACACGAGCCTAAATCAAAAGTCAATGAGCTACCACAGGTTCCAAAAAAATGTTATATAAAAATAAGGCACTTTAATTTTTGATACTAAAACTGCATTTGTTTTTAGTTAAGCATGAGCCAAGTTCCACAATTTCTTTACACTTCTAGTTAAAAATAATAATTAAGAAGTGCCATACAGTATTAAGTGTTGAAAAAACTTCAAATTAAGAAAAAACAAAGTTTAGATTTAAAAACTGGCAGCAATGAAATGCGCGCGTTAGAACAATCATGCGAGAATCCATTTGACGTTTAACGTGATTTGTGTATCAAATGGAATGATTAAACAAAGCGCGTACGCGCATTATCAAGAAGAATATTACATCTATTGTTTGCACCCGTGTGATTGAAAAGTCTTCGTGTGCCGTACATGTAGTAATACACTGGTTAACGTTTACGGCTTTTTGAGGCAAAAAATCTATACAAAATTGCACTTTTGGACAATCTTAACAAATATAGCGCAGTAGTTGGCTGTATTTTTTATATATGGAATCATTTTGTGATGCAAATTCTGTTCATTATTGATGAAGGCCAGACTGGAATGATTTCATTTTGCGCGTGCAAGTGACTCGAATGTTTTCATTTTGCGCGTGCAAGTGACTCGAATGTTTTCATTTTGCGCGTGCAAGTGACTCGAATGTTTTCATTTTGCGCGTGCAAGTGACTCGAATGTTTTCATTTTGCGCGTGCAAGTGACTCGAATGTTTTCATTTTGCACGGGCAAGTGACTCGGTTGAATGTTCGTCTGGTCTTGCTTAACCATACGGACTTTGCGTTAGTAGTTGTTCAATTCAATGAGTAACTTACGTTAATACTTCATCTTCTTCCTAGTTAGGTTTGGAAATAAAAGTTACAGACACAGGAAGAAAAAGGTTATATGTTTTTCGTCACTATCTGAATTTTTGTCAATGCAACATTACCATGGCTGCAGCCTCACTAGAAAGTTGTAGGCCCTTGGGTACACTTTGGATGGTCACTTCCATCATTGTTCAGATCAAATTATGGTGCATCCTGGGGTGAAAAACAATCATTGTGATATTATCAATTATGTAAAAAGGCTAGTTTTTCTTGCTAGGCCTAAGTAAAGCTGGGCCTATTTATGGACTGAGCCACATAGGCCTAATGTACTGCTGTACTGTGTCCATTACCAGTATGGCCTAGCCTAATGTTATATATATATATATATATATATATATATATATATATATATATATATATATATATATATATATATATATATATATATATATATATATATATATATATATATATATATATATATATATATATATATATATATATATATATATATATATATATATATATATATATATATATATATATATATATATATATATATAAAGCAGTTAATACACTGGGCTGCTGGGCTAGCCTAACGTCTCACATCATGGACTCCGAAAGTAACTCAACAAAATGAAATCGACAGTGTCAAACAGCTCACCTTTGAAGTTCTGAACATACTTCTGTAAGCCCCATTCTAATTTTGTCTCGACGGGATCCATTCTTGATCTTATTCTTTCTTTATGCCAAAGAATGAGCTGCCGATTGAAAGTTCAGTTGAAAACTTGAAGTTGAAGGCCGAGTAAATTTGAGCTTTTGTCACATGCTGTATATTAGCCAATAACATCACGCGCTACATTCTGATCCGGAACGAATCATTTCACTTGATTGAAAATGATACCACAACGAATGAAATTGACCCGAGATTTAATGAAATTCATCCCGAAATGGATGAAAACATTTTTATCTGGAATCCGGGTCAAGAAAATGACCGGACGTTTTGATAGTGTATGACTGAACTATTAAAGAAAAGGTATCGTCCCGTACTAAATACTTTCATAAGTAAACGCCGCCGGGTTGGTTACGTCACTTCCGGTTTCAATGTAAAGCCGGGTGATAGGGAAGCTGCCCAAGCTTGCTTGTCAAATTGCATTGCGGCGGTTGAAGACTGGATGCTTCATAACAAACTTAGACTTAATGACACTGAAACTGAATTTTTGATCATTTCATAAAATAAAAAAAATGCATTCCATCAAGTCCATTGATTTGAGGATCGGTGGGTCTGTGATTGTTCCTTCATCATCCGTTAACAATTTAGGTATCATGTTTGAATCTTGTATGAATATGAATTCCCAGATCTCTTCAATATGTCGTACTGTTAATTTTCATTTGCGTAATATTTCTAGAATCAGACGGTAGATTGATCAAAATACTTGTGCTCATGCAGTGCGATCTCTCGTCCTTTCTCGGCTGGATTATGGCAACTCCCTGCTTGGTGGCATATCACGTGAAAACCTTCAACGCTAGCAAAGACTTCAATCGTGCAGCGCGCATGATTTTTTGTCTTGATAGACGTACAAGCGCTTCCCCCCTTTTGCGTGTTCTTCATTGGTTGCCCATCCAGCAGAGAATCGATTTCAAGATCGTACTGCATGTGTACAACTGCATTAAAAAATGCGCCTTCATACCTTCAAGATTTTCTGCATATTTATGAGCCTGGGCGCGTTGGTCTAAGATCCGCCAACAAGGATGTCACTCGCCTTGTGGTGCCAAGAACTAATCGTGTCAGTGAGGACTGCGCCTTTTCTGTCCTGGGACCACGTTTGTGGAATAATCTACCCATTGCAATCCGTCAGGCTCAAACTGTTTATACTTTTAAGAAGGCCCTTAAGACGCATCTTTTTCCTACTGATTAAGTTTTATGCTGTCTATAATATTTAATTTCTAGATTTTTATTTTATTTTTTATCAATTCTTTTATGCTTTTATATTGTCCTGCAAATGTTTTTTTAAATTTTGATATTGTATATTAAGAGTTTGTCTATGTATTATCAATTTTATTGTAAAGCGCTTCGATCCACGGGAGAGGCGCTATATAAATAAGTTCAATAATAATAATGTTCCCTATTGATCGCGAGCAATATACGATGTTGTCGATTACACATTCGCCTGGCCGAATATATGACAGGGCCTTCATTTGTTATCGATAACATCACAGAATTTTCCCAATCAATAAGGAAAAATGAAAATCGGAAGTGACGTTACCAGCGCTGCGGTGTTCACTTCTGCATTTATGTATGAGACGATATCTTCCTTTAATTTAACATACAGTCAATGACTGTTATACTGGACTAATCGTATATACAGCAAGCTTGGTATTACTGATGTGCCCTTCATGGCGAAACACATCCTAATAACATTGATTTTGCATGGAGTCTATGATGGTCACACTGACATCAATATGACATACATGTTGTATATTGTCTATGATGGTCACACTGACATCAATATGACATACCTGTTGTATATTGTCTATGATGGTCACATTGGTTTCCACCCTGGGAATGGTTGGTATGGTGTTTATTTATAGTTACCATTTGTAGTTTTCCTGGGGTGGGGTGGCTCTGAAACGACTCCTTTGTGTTCACGTTTACTTGTGTGTCCCCTGGCTGTTGTCAGGTTTTGTTTTTTTCGTGTGGCTTTTTGGCTACCCTTTTCCGTGCTCACTCCTCGCACTTATTTTTGCGCTTGTATAATTTTGTTAGACTTTGTAGCACGGCCTACAGCTGTGGAACCCAGTCATTAAACTAAGTCAGTTTCGTTCAATATGACATACCTGTTGTATATTGTCTATGATGGTCACATTGGTGTTACCCTTCATAGAGCAAAGTTGGTAATGATTGATGTGCCGTTCATAGCAAAACATATCAATAAGAAATTAATTTTGCATATTGTATTTGAGGAAAGTACATCTAAAAGAAAAACAGATGCGCCTTTCCTATCAACACATGTAATGATTTTGATTTTGCCCAATTTTTTTTTACAATTACACCTCATAGAGAAATGTGAGAGCCACTAGTATGTCTTTCCCAATAATAATGATAATATTAATAAAATAAATGTTCTTTTTTCAGGGCCATTTGGTCGGGTTTTCTCCCAGTCTTCAAATTATCCACTAATTATACGTGGAAATCAAGAGTGGGCTGCTGGTAACGATGTGAGCATTTAAACAAGTCTTTCTCTTGGAAAATAGTCGTATTTGTTCGCACTCTTATGTCATATTTTTGATAAATCATTTTTTTAAATACCAAGTGGCGATTACTCTAAAAGTTCTTGTATGCAAAACTGGATTCGTAAACTCCGATAGATTCCTACCACGGTTGTATATGACGGGTGTTCGAGTGGACTTCTTTGATATACCTTTCCATATCAAGGCACAGGGTGCTCTGAATGTAGTGTAACACAACATTTTTAGATGCCCTCTGGAATTTGCTCATGCTGATTGGTAGATTCAAAAAGTGACAAAAGATTTCATTTGGAAGAAACAATTAAAAAAAATCGAATTCTGAACTGCCAGTCAGCTGGTTGATCAGTCGGTACATCGCTTCATTGCTGGGTATAAATCTAAAATTCTACTTTTTATCAACAGAATCTGTTCACAAATTTGGATAAGGCAAACGTAGATGACGAGTTCCTTGCAATAACCGCAACACAACTACCAGTAGACGTGGAAACACTGAGAAAGGTGATTCTTGGTTTGCATCATGTGATAGTATGGCGATATCTTGCCACAAAGGATCCTCGAGAAAATACTATATACAGAATGCTTTTGACATGGAAGCACAACAATCAGGTTAGAGCGACCCGCAAATATCTCCGTCAGTGTCTTTCAAATCCGGCAAATCCTACTCCAATTGCAAACTTAGAGGCTTTTCAGAAAGGTATGATATAATTGCAAAGACAAATGTTAATTGCGTTATTATTATTGTGCCTTAAATGGCAGAGTGGAATTTTTTAGTGACGACACAAACACTGTGTCGTCATCAGAAAAACCTGAAAAGAAGAGAAATGATCAAAATAATAAAGTAAGTACACCTTGTACTAGAGCAAACTGGTAGAAAATAATGATAAAGGAGGAAGAAACCACAAATTTGAGAGACACAAACTGGATTTGTCTGCATTGTATAGAAGTAATAACCATAAAAACATCTAACCGAATTATATACCATCAGAAGTAATCTGATATTTATTTTATGTATCAATTTAAACATTCATTTGGCCAATAATACCATCTATAATACTATAGCTGCCGTTTCGATTTAAAATAAATAAATAAAGTATAAATAAAAAAACATGACTAGATGGGAAAAGCATAATCATCATAGCGTATATTTACCCCATCTCAATCATTAGACAACACATGTTTCCAGTAATTTACAAAGAGCTTATTAATTTCAAAAGAAACACATCAACAAGTCATGCATTTGAAAGTATGGCATTACAGTGTCCACTGTGACGACATACTGGTCACATCTTTTGAATGTACTAACTCATAAAACGGAACAAGAAATAAAATGCCTTATACACACCAATATCTTTCTTTATTTGTTTTGCATCACATAAAACTATTGGAATCGCATTATAAATAGTTACTGTAAATGCTACAGTAATTACTAATTATACTAAAAAGTATTGTTATTAATATAGTACAGTTTTTACCAGCATATTTTTTTCTCTCGGTGAAAACTGACTGTGTTCGTGATATATCTAACCGTAGTATGATACCTGTAAGAAGTTACTGGCAAGAACTTTCGCCAGTATTTACAGTAATAACAATGCGATTTATATCGGCTGATCGGATATATGCAAAAGAAATTTATGGCTCATGGTTCAAATAATATCCAATTTCCTGTTAATAGTAGCCATTTTCTTATCATACAAATACTAGGAGGAAGGACCAAAAAGCAATCAGTTAGCATGAGTAATTTCAGGTTATCTCATGCTGAGGTCCCAAAATATATTGCGCAATTTATTCTAATTAGGTGTTTGATTTTAATATGCGGTCAATTTTTAACATAATGTTTCATTTCGTTTAACATAATGTTTAATCGGCTGATCGTATGTATATATTAAAAATAAATTTCACTGGTATATTCCTTTGATACCATTCTATCATTCTGCTTTGTCTTTCATACGTGAGACGTGACCAAAAAATGTGACTTTTTATTCACAGTACATTCACACAACCTACATTCCAGATGTATAAAAGAGGTTTCAATGAGAACCGTCTCTAATAAGGACCTTCGGGGTTTTTTTGTGCAAAGTACTTTACGGACGGGAATATTCCTATAAATTAGCACTAGACCGTAAAGTGAGGGCTCTCGTTTTTGCAAATTTCACAGATATGCCTCCATAGCCCACTGACGACGTGATAACTAGGCATTCGATTTTTTTTTTAAATCTATAAATAAACCCTCACGTTTCAGTCTAGCCCTCTTTTAATAATATAATGTATTCATTTTGTATTGTTTGCCATACTAACAAAACGTTTATTTTCAGAAATACAACAGATTGCTTAATAAGATTGTGTCCGATAAAGACCTCCGGATTCTTGTAAACTACTTCGATGATGGCTGGAGAGATTTTGCACTACTTAAGTTGAAGTATCCAATACAAAACTGCAACGCATTGAAAGAGAAGAAAACACAGAAGTGGATAGAATATTCAACGTTTTAATCGAATGGAGAAGAGAGAACCAAGAGCGCGCCACAAATAAAACGCGCGTAGATATTTTAAAAGACAGCTTAGTGAGTGCAACTATATCGAACAAGTTTGAAGAAGGTATAATGTTTCTTTCAAATTTGTAATCATTCCCGGAGACCCTCATTCGAGCAACAATTTGAAACTCTTTAGAGAGGATTTAATCAGAACCAGAGGCAGGCATTACCATCATGCGATTCCTCTGTTCATATACTTTGTACGGTGTAGAATATTGAAAATAATGTTGTAAACTTCTCAGGCATTTTGTGGAGTTTGGAAGGATTGTTGCATATTCTCATACTGAGTTGCCATGCTCCCTGTTCATACCGAGTTGCCATGCTCCCTGCTCATAGTGAGTTGCCATGTTCCCTGCTCATACTGAGTTGCCATGCTCCTTGCTCATACTGAGTTGCCATGCTCCCTGCTCATAGTGAGTTGCCATGCTCCCTACTCATACTGAGTTGCCATGCTCCCTGCTCATAGTGAGTTGCCATGCTCCCTGCTCATACTGAGTTGCCATGCTCCCTGCTCATACTGAGTTGCCATGCTCCCTGCTCATAGTGAGTTGCCATGCTCCCTGCTCATAGTGAGTTGCCATGCTCCCTGCTCATACTGAGTTGCCATGCTCCCTGCTCATAGTGAGTTGTCATGCTCCCTGCTCATAGTGAGTTGCCATGCTCCCTGCTCATACTGAGTTGCCATGCTCCTTGCTCATACTGAGTTGCCATGCTCCCTGTTCATAGTGAGTTGCCATGCTCCCTGCTCATACTGAGTTGTTCCACCTTTTCAATATTTTCATCTTCGGAAAATAAAATCAATAATTTTATGAACATTTATTTATAATCCATAATCCACTGCAGAGCTATACTTTCGTATTTTCGTCAAACTCATATTTGGATATTAATATATAATGACATGATTATGCAACATGTAATTTCTCAGACGAGCTGTAAGAAGTGTAACACAATTCACCCATTATTTTCCAAAAAAACTTTGATGTATCAAAGTTGTTGCTCAAGTATGAAATTCGATGGATTATTCTACAGCAGTTACTCAATTGGGTTATACATGCAAATTAAACCACTGACCTAAGCAAATTAATTGAATATAAAAAATTTAAAAAAATTACATTCGCGGAGCGTAGCAGTTTGGCAATCATTTTTAAGGCGGATTATTTTGTACCAGCATCATCATCATCGCCGTCGTCGTCATCGTCATCGTCATCGTCACCGTCACCGTCACCATCACCATCACCAACACCAATACCAACACCACCAACACCATTATCATTATCATTACAATTGTTGTTGTTGTGGTGGTGGTGGTTGTTGTTGTTGTTTATTATTATTATTATTATTATTATTAATACTATTATTATTATTATTATTAATAATACTATTATTATTATTATTATTATTATTATTATTATTATTATTATTATTATTATTATTATTATTAATACTATTATTATTATTATTATTATTATTATTAATAATACTATTATTATTATTATTATTATTATTATTAATAATACTATTATTATTATTATTATTATTATTATTATTATTATTATTATTAGTATTATTAATAATACTATTATTATTATTATTAATAATACTATTATTATTATTATTATTAATAATACTATTATTATTATTATTATTATTATTATTATTATTATTATTATTATTATTATTAATAATATATTATTATTATTATTAATAATACTATTATTATTATTATTATTAATAATACTATTATTATTATTATTATTATTAGTATTATTATTATTAATAATACTATTATTATTATTATTATTAATAATACTATTATTATTATTATTATTATTAATAATACTATTATTATTATTATTATTATTATTATTAATAATACTATTATTATTATTATTATTATTATTAATAATACTATTATTATTATTATTATTATTATTAATACTATTATTATTATTATTATTTTTTTTATATTTTTTTACTCCGTTTATTGACATCTTCAACAACAACAATAACAATTATTATTATTATTAATAATACTATTATTATTATTATTATTATTATTATTATTATTATTAATAATACTATTATTATTATTATTATTATTATAATAATATTATTATTATTATTATTATTATTATTAATAATACTATTATTATTATTAATTATTATTAATAATAATATTATTATTATTATTATTATTAATAATACTATTATTATTATTATTATTATTATTATTATTAATAATACTATTATTATTATTATTATTATTAATAATACTATTATTATTATTAATAATACTATTATTATTATTATTATTATTATTATTATTATTATTATTATTATTATTATTATTATTAATAATACTATTATTATTATTATTATTATTAATCAATATTATTATTATTAATAATACTATTATTATTATTAATAATACTATTATTATTATTAATAATACTATTATTATTATTATTATTAATAATACTAGTAATATTATTAATAATATTAGTATTATTATTAATAATACTATTAATATTATTATTAATAATACTATTATTATTATTATTATTATTATTATTATTATTATTATTATTATTATTATTATTATTATTATTATTATTATTATTATTATTATTTATTATTATTATTTATTATTATTATTATTATTATTATTTTAATATTTACTATTATTATATTTTATTTTTGTTTTTGTTTTTGTATCATCTCATTTATTTCCATGCTCATTTTAAAGTGACAAATACAAAAACAAAAGAATAATAATAGACAATTTCTTGTGATAGTGACACTAAGAGTACAACGTACAAAAATGTATAGGTAGAGTCAAGTCTAAATGAATACATAATGAATACATAATCACATCACCTTAAAAAGGAATGAATGTTCTTTAGGATTTAAAAAATATCTTTTTTTTTTTCTTTTCCCTTTTTTTCTTTCTTTTCCCTTTTTTACTTTATCATAACATAATATAATATAATATAATATAAATATAACATAATATAACATAATAATAACATTTGTTTTCTTTTTCTTTCTTTTTCTTTTCTTTTTCTTTCTTTTTCCACAAATCCCAAGGTGTAATAATAATAATTCGGAGCTCAGAGTGAATACAAAAAAAGAAAAGAAAAAAACTGAAGAAAAACAGTAGGGTAACCCTATTTGTAAAGGAGGAGCAAAAACAAAACAAAAAACACACAGTCGAAAGGCTGTGTCAGCTGAGTACTATAAAGGAATGTTCAAGTGGAGACACTTGAAGGTCTATCAGTATATTGCGTAAACAGAAGGGGACACTTCTTGAAAGCTGTCTCAAGTTCATTAAAAGAAAAAGGCTTAGTGTTATCGCTATTAGAGATGGTCTTTTCGACTTGGAGGAGGAATTTAAACTTGTATAAAAACTCATTAACACTGGGGGACTCAGAGCAAAGTTTTTTACTAAAGATATAATACTTTAGATGTAGAGTTAAGAAATTATAAGGATGCCTTTGAAATAATTTATATCCAAAAAAAGATCACTCTTTGAAAATACAAACTGCTCCCCTAAAATACTCTGTTCTACATCCAGTATAAAGCGTGAGGTAATATTACATCCCCAAAAAAGATGATCAATGGTCTCATCAGAAATATTGCAAAATGCACACAAAGCATTGTCCTTAATTTGCATACGGTGAAGAAGGTAGTTTGTGCCAATGATGCGATAAATGAAACGATATTGGAAGTACTGAACTTTGGGTTCTCTAACTGAAGTAAATGGGGATAAGGAAAATTTTACGCCACTGTTCGTCATCAAAATCGAAATCATTGGAACTTCTCCATTTATTCAAGCAAGTCGGGGGAGAAATAAACGAGCTAGCCAACTTTTTATAAATACATCTAGAAAGAAAAGGAGTGGTGTGAATCGTATCAAAAGGGCTAGCATGTAAAACTGGTGGGTTAATCAATGGCATATTGGTTTTCCAATGTCCGGGGATAGCGGAGATGAGACCATAAAATAAGGTGAACGGGAAATCATCAAAATGATACATGCGTTTAAAATTAACAAAGCTTAAAGGTCTAAAGTCGTCATCTAGCAAATCATTGATAGTAACAATACCCCTATTGTACATAAATCTGTAAAAAACTATTTTGTTATTAACCTTGATATTGAAATTATTCCAGATAATTTCAGACTGATAATTGTTATCGACGTGCTGAAAATTATAAAGTGCCCAAGCAGAGCATACATCATTAATAAATGAATTAGGAGTAACAATATCTTTACCGTAAAAATTGCATTTAAAAAGAAAATCCTTACCATACATATTTAAGTGAAGGTCAAAGAAAAGTTTCCAATTTGCATGTACCCCATCAGTATAACGTCTTACCCAGACACATTTTAAGCTACGAATAAAAGAAAGGATATGAATGGCCCTAAGACCACCTAAGTTAAGAGGGGCAATGAGCGTATTGCACTTAACCTTATCAGGTTTGCCTCCCCAGACGAAACGAAAAAATAAATTCTCTAACTCTTTAATAAAAGAAACGGGTGGGTCAGGGAGAATCTGAAACAAGAAGACGAACTGCGAAAGACCTAATGATTTAAAAATTGTGATTTTGCCGATAGGAGTAAGGTCTCGAGCTGACCAAAGATTTAAAATTTGTTTTAAACGGGAAAGCTTAGGGGGATAGTTAAGACGAAAAAGATTATTGTGACAGTTATCAAAAGTTATACCCAAGACTGTGACAGGACCTAATGTCCATACAAAATTAAAATTATTTATGAAATGGGGTTTCTTAGAAGCAAGAGGACCTAGCGGGAATATACTCGACTTATCAAAATTTACACGCAAACCTTATGAAAGTTCCAAAATTTTAAGAATGTCAACTGCGGCCTTTAAACTATCATAAGTGCCGTCTAGTACTATACAAGTGTATTAATAATAATAATACTATTATTATTAATAATAATAATAATAATAATAATAATAATAATAATAATAATAATAATAATAATAATAATAATAATAATAATAATAATAATAATAATAATAATAATAATAATAATAATAATAATAATAATAATAATAATAATAATAATAATAATAATAATAATAATAATAATAATAATAATAATAATAATAATAATAATAATAATAATAATAATAATAATAATAATAATAATAATAATAATAATAATAATAATAATAATAATAATAATAATAATAATAATAATAATAATAATAATAATAATAATAATAATAATAATAATAATAATAATAATAATAATAATAATAATAATAATAATAATAATAATAATAATAATAATAATAATAATAATAATAATAATAATAATAATAATAATAATAATAATAATAATAATAATAATAATAATAATAATAATAATAATAATAATAATAATAATAATAATAATAATAATAATAATAATAATAATAATAATAATAATAATAATAATAATAATAATAATAATAATAATAATAATAATAATAATAATAATAATAATAATAATAATAATAATAATAATAATAATAATAATAATAATAATAATAATAATAATAATAATAATAATAATAATAATAATAATAATAATAATAATAATAATAATAATAATAATAATAATAATAATAATAATAATAATAATAATAATAATAATAATAATAATAATAATAATAATAATAATAATAATAATAATAATAATAATAATAATAATAATAATAATAATAATAATAATAATAATAATAATAATAATAATAATAATAATAATAATAATAATAATAATAATAATAATAATAATAATAATAATAATAATAATAATAATAATAATAATAATAATAATAATAATAATAATAATAATAATAATAATAATAATAATAATAATAATAATAATAATAATAATAATAATAATAATAATAATAATAATAA
>JAIGNY010001706.1:2500-7500 GCA_020152595.1 Chiridota heheva | reverse complement strand
AATAACAAAATGCGATGAAAATGATTAACTTGGGGTAAAACAGACTTACACCTGCAATTATAAATATAATTTTTAGCATGAATTAGGAAATAATTTAAAGGGGCTTTCAGATTATCTAGTTGTCCAAAGAATACAATGACTTTATTAAGAACAACGGGTTTGAAATAATAAGCTTCACAGCATCACTCCAGAAACAAGTAACAAACGAGCAATCCCAAAAGAGATGAGATAAAGTCTCATCTGAGGCATTACAAAATGTACACAAGGGTGAATCTAATAAACCTATCTTATTCAAAAAATAATAGGTACCTAGTATCCTGTGAATGAAACGGAATTGGAAATAATGAAGTTTAGAATTCTTAACAGCTTTAAAGGATAACAGAAAGATTTTGTTCCAATCGGTAACATAAGGAAAATCGTCGTTCCACTTATCTAAACAGGATGGTAACTTCTTGTACTGTTTTACGATAGAATAATAGATTGATCTGTTGGAAATACAATTGGAACAATAAAGTGATAAATTTGATTCATTACGGGTAACATTAACAGAGTTGGCAACATGGGGAGGTAAATTATTTTTCCAAGAGGCCGGTATGCAAGAGATAATACCAAAATAACGGGTGAAAGGTAAGGATGTAACCTTGAACTCTTTTATAAAGTCAATATAACTTTTCGGGAACCATCCATGCAGAAAAAGTCACGGACCCGAAATGCCCCGGCGTTTAAAAGATTCTTATCAAAAAATGTCTTGTTCCCAATTTTTAGAAGTGAGTTGTTTAAAATAATTTGATTATCAAAGTGATCAAGCGACATATTAAAGTTAAAAGAGAACCAAGCTTCACATACCTGTTTTACAAAACAGTTCTTAATTTTCAAAAAATCATGTGGACTCATATTACATTTAAATAGAAACATATTTCCAAAATTACGTAAAGCTAAATCAAAAAAGATCTTCCAATTATTTGAAATAGGTGAACAATAACGACGAATCCAAGAACACTTTAGAGTAGAAATAAAAGATTCAACATGCAACATACGAAGCCCACCCTCATCATAATCATTAATAAGTGAAGAGCTTTTAACTTTATGTGGTTTACCATTCCAAATAAACTTATACAAAATTTTGTTAAGTTCTTTGATATAGGAATGAGGGGGGTTTGGAAGCACAGTAAATAAGTAGACTAGTTGGGAAAGAGCAAAAGATTTAATGATAGTAATTTTGCCTATGGGTGTGAGGTCACGAGTTGACCATAGATTAAGAATGTTCTTAAGGCGAGATAATTTGGGCTGATAATTCAGATGGAAAAAATCGTCATGGTGAGTTGTAAACGAAATACCTAAATAATAGATAGGGCCATTTGAAAACTTAAGAATATAATTTTTGAGATGATTTGGGGTATTTCGGTGTAATAACCAAGGGGGAAAATGTATGATTTATCAAAATTAATTACGAGACCGGAAACTTTGCCAAAGTTATTTAGACTTAAAATGGCGGCATCAGTGGACGACTTAGAACCGTCCGTAAATAGAACAGTGTCATCAGCATATTGACAAATTTTTAAGTTGATATCACTTACATGTATACCTCTAATAGAATGGTTATGCTTGATATAGATACAAAGAATTTCAGAACAAATTATAAATAAATAAGGACTAAGAGGACAGCCTTGTCGTACGCCACGTGATACCTGAAAATAATTAGTACAATGACCATTGTTGATTACACATGAAGTAGCCTTTGCATAAAGGGTAGAAACCCATTGTATGAAACCCCGTCCAAAATTAAAATAAGAAAGTACCTTGTTAATAAATGAGTGGTCCAAGGAGTCGAACGCTTTCTCAAAATCGAGAAAGATTAATGAAGCTGGTAAATTATTATGTTTACAATAGCTAATAGTATCTAACACTAAACGAATATTTTCCCCGATATACCTACCCTTAAGGAAACCAGTCTGCTCTGGACTGATAAGATCAATTAAAATACATTTTAAACGGTTGGCCAGGGATTTAGCTGCTATTTTGTAATCGGTATTAAGTAGAGCGATAGGTCTCA
Organism: Chiridota heheva; assembly: GCA_020152595.1. Taxonomy (NCBI): domain Eukaryota; kingdom Metazoa; phylum Echinodermata; class Holothuroidea; order Apodida; family Chiridotidae; genus Chiridota; species Chiridota heheva. Next base: position 5,447 of record JAIGNY010001706.1, on the reverse strand, counting down.
GTTTTTAAGAATGATGGGTTTTTGCCAGGCTTAAGAATTAAAGAAATCACTGCCTGTGATTGTTGTTTGGATAAACACATATTAATATAAGAAAAATTTAGCGCGTTAACAACGAATTTCCCAATTTTATCCCAAAAATGTTTATAAAAGTCAGAAGTTAAGCCATCGGTACCTGGGGATTTATTAGACGGCATAGAAAATAGGGAATCTTTGCATTCGCTAAAAGTTAATGGGCCTTCTATAGAAACCGAATCCTCATTCGAAATACGTTTGTTACTGTTAATGGAATTGAAAAGCGTAGAGGGGTCACTAACAGGACGTTTGGAATAAAGAGAACGGTAAAAAATTCAATTTCATCAAGAATTACATGCTTATCAGTAACATGCGAACCAGTACCATTTATTAATTTAGTAATACAGTTGGAGGCCTTATTTCTACGTTCTAAATTAAGGAAATACCTGGTGTTTTTCTCCCCACCCTCAACCCACCTTGCCCTGGAACGAATAAAAATACCTTTAAGTTTATAGTCGTATATCAAATCGAGCTCATTCTTGAAACCTTTTAAAGCAGATAAGTTTAAATCAGTGGGAGATGTTATACATAGTTGATCATAATACGAAATAAATTGAAGTACCTTGCGCTCATGAGCTAATCTTTCACGTGCCTTACGTTTAGAGTAATAAATAGTAACAGATCTGAATTTCATTTTAAGGAATTCCCATAACAAAGAAGCATTCAAATGAGAATAATCAACAGTAAAGGAAGAGATTATATCATTAATAAGACTTACGTAATCATTATCTTTGAGCAAGGAGGCATTAAATTTCCAAGTACCTGGACCGCGTTCCAAAGAAGAAAGCAATTTGATGGTAACAATATCATGATCAGAATTAAACAAAGGATAAGAAGAAGTATCGTCAACAAGATGAATTAGACATCTGGAGATAAGGAAAAAGTCAAGCCTGCAATGTATAGTTTTGTCAATAGTAGAATGCCAAGTATAGTTAGAATAACAAGGATGCTGTTCTCTCCAAATGTCCAAAAGGTCAAACCTGCTAATGAGTTCCAACACAGAATTTCTCGCATTGAAATTAGTTACCCTATTTCCCCCTTTTTTTATCTAAATCAAAATCGAAAACAAAAACCGGATTGAAATCACCGCCCCAAATTATATTGATATTGCTATATTTACCAATAATATTGCCAATATCATTGAAAAAATTAGGTTGATCAATATTAGGAGCGTAAATATTAATTAAAAGATAAGGAGTGTTCTCTATATGACAATCAGTTACAACGTATCTACCATTAACATCACACGTAATATCATCAATGTAAATATTTAGTGAGGTTTTAATAAAATCATAACACCACGGCTATCACTGGAGCCGTGTGCAAACAGAACCTTGCCACCCCATTCATTGCTCCAGTATTTAATATCACTGTGTGTAGAATGAGTCTCTTGTAAAAAAATAATATCAAAAAAATGATTGTGAAAAAAGGCAAAATATTTTCTCCTTTTCTTACAGTCTCTGATGCCCCGTGTATTGAAAGAGGCAATTTTTATAGTAGTCATTTCAAATTAATCAATAAAATAGTGTGGAGCATATACATTATCCGCATGATAAATAAACAAGCTATTGCTAGTAAATAATTGGATGAGGCAATAATTATGGAGGAGATAAACATTGAAATTGATAAAGACATATATCTAAAAACCAAGTAGAATATACGGAGTTTTGAAAGTTAGAAAAAAGTAAAAATAATAACAAAATAATAAAGAAAACACTCTCACAGGAAGAGTTACTTGAAACTTCCTGAAAAGGTCCACAAGTCATCAAAGTGGACCAAATGAACAAACCTTTTGGTCAGCATAAAAGGTGGCTCATTTAGATAAACAATAGTGAATGCTCACGAAAAATCTAAGTCAATTTTAACTTGAATATAATCAACAAGATTATTTTAACATCTTGAAGCATGTAACTATGTAAATGATATAATCCACAAAATAGTCATAACTTATTGGAACGTGTAAGTATGTAAAAATCCATGTAAATTTGAGCTTGATTACTAGTAAACTGATATCATTTTAAAAAGAATTGTAACTTTGTGGAACATGTAAATAACCATGTAAACTTGAACTAGAATTTTACAGGTAAGCTGATTCTATAACTATGTAAACTTAAACTTGGTTACATTTAAGATGGTGTAATGGCGAAAGAAAATGAACATGTAAATATTTAAATGAATATTTGTGAACCATGTAAATATCCATGTAAACTTAAACATGATTTTTACAGGTAAGCTGTTTTCTTAAATATGTTTAAAAACACACTATATAAACTTGAGCATAATTACTGGTCAGCTGATAACATTCTTCAAAAGAACTGTAACTTTGCAGAACATGCAAAATAACTTATGTAAACTTGAACTTGATGTTTACAGGTAAGTTGATTCTATAACTATATAAACTTAAGATTTGTTACATGTAAGATGGTATAATGACAAATGACGAAATGACGAAATAACGAAAATGACTAAGTTGTGCACATCATGAATAGTGACTCTAGTGGCAGCCTGGTCCTTCTGGTATCAGATTCATGGAAATATCTTGAAGTAAGCAAGATAAGCCGGAGTAAGACAAGTATTGACGGATGGGTCCAATTGCGGAGGTATGTTAGCTGCAGGAAATCTGGTAAACTAAATATGATCGAAAAAGGAATAAGGAGTATTATTCAAAGGTGTATGGTTTACCATCACTTTGTCTCCACAGTCCGCCAGAGAAACGAAGCTTAGTACCGTTCATGTACATTTCCTTCACACGTTGGGCCCATTTCCTTTTTTCCTTAAGATCATCGGTTGTAAGATCATCAATTATGTAGAATGATTTCCCAGCTAGGGTTTGGCGTGCATTTTTCATCACATTGATTTTGTCCTGAAAATAAGT
>JAIGNY010001705.1:5000-23594 GCA_020152595.1 Chiridota heheva | reverse complement strand
CAAGTAACTTGCTTTAAAAAGAGCCGTGACACGTCTTCCCATACCATTTTGCATATTTCAAGTTGTTGTTCAAGATAAACCAAAACTAAATGATTGCCACTGCCTCTGAAACACCAGACCTGTACATGTATAAGAAAATATGAAATGGATAAATAAACAAGTACTGTGTTATGATTAAATGCTTTATTGGTGCTTGTTAACAGTTACGTATTTTTAAATAGTGTACTGTATATACAGATATATCTGCTATCAAATGCTGAATATTTCTACTTCTTTGATGAATATCTGGATAAAAAAAAATATCAAGTTACAATATGAATTTATAGCTTAGGAATCGGCCCCCACCACAGGAATTTCCAAGCTCAAAATACCCCAGAGGAATTCACCAAGGCCAAGAAACCTCCCCCCTCCTCTCCCTCCTTCCTTAAGGAATTTCCCAATCCGAAACTCTAAGGAGGGTTGAAGGCATGGAAAATCCGGGAGATTTCAAACTACCGTTCCGGGGAGGGGGAGGAGGAATGGTTAGTGGGAGTGAATTCCCAGCTTCGGACCCCCACCCCAAGAATTCTCTGCAACTTCGGAACCACAGGAATTCCCAATTTCTGTCTAAAGAAATGACAATAAAGTAGAAAATAAGTATCAAAGAATGACGTGAATACAGGAGTAGGAGTATAGGACATATTAATCGAACTTTTTTGCTCTAACCAGTTAACCGTACTGGCACTGAACAGCTGAACGGTCAAGTGCATGTCTTATTTTACATGTACTGATGGACCATTCCACCCACCCGTAACTTGATTTGGCTGGGAACCTTTTCAAAATTGTAATACTGGTGGACCACTTTTCGTATGAATTGGAGGGAAAATTTACGTTTAAGAGGTACTTTCATTCATTTTTTTGTTATAATTGTCTTATTCAAATAAAGGAAGTGGTGGATCTGTCTCTCCCCGCCCTATACCCAAATAAAGGAAGTGGTGGATCTGTCTCTGGCATACCCCCATCCTACCCCCACCCCCACCCCATCCAAATCCAATATGCCAGAAATTAACTGTCTACCGATGCCATTTGCCATCAATTGGCTGACCAGTGAAAATAGCCCTGGTCGAGTAAACAATTTATAGCAAAACTATCAGCTAGGAAGTCTGGCAAATATGAAACAAAATTGATATTGAAGGAAGGAAACTTTAAACGAATAAACAGCTAAATGAAAGAAAAAAACTTTAGCGGGAAGCTACACATGATGTGCAGCAAATCAATAATTCTTACATTAAATAGCCAGCATAGCAAGGTTCAATGTCCCGAAAGCATCCAGTGCTGGACATTATATCAAGACGGCCACTGCCTTTGATAAGCAGTTGTGAACTCACTGGTTGCAGACCTACCCGGGATTCGAACTCGGGACGTGCGGGTGAGAGGACAAAGCACTAACCACGGAGGTCTGTATTGAAGAACTAAAACTCTTAACAGTCTAATGTAGCTCTGAAAGAGACAGGAAGATGCGCCAAATAGTCTTCTCTTCTCGAGGTTAAATTGTGACATTAAATTGACAATTGCAATGTGCCGTATATAATTCTGTAGTGAGGTGTGATGAGCAGGACTGATGATGGGGAGGTAGAATCATAATTATAATCAACAATTAAAAGTCAAGTATACCAATATCTCACGAACTTTGGCGATCTGCAGATGCATTGGATTTAAACAGTTTTCAAATTCTGGAGGACAGTAACTTAGGTAAACGTTCGCTCTTTTTAACTGTCACGGTTAAAATGCTATAGTGGTTGCCATCGGAGAATTAAACATCGAATCAGGGGTAAAATTGATTCTGTTTTTCCCTTAGGACTGAGAATGATTTTAATACCTTAAAGTTTTGCAATAGTACGCGTATTTGCAAGAATATGTTACCAGATTACAGCACGCATGTATCATGAGCAACCATGCACTTTGATGTTGTTAGACTGTCAATCATTCACTGAATCAGACAACGATATACTCAACTATCCGCATTTATCTCAATTGACGATAAAAAATGGTTCCCCGGCTAGTGTTTTTTTTTTTTCAATTTATCGACGTAAGTTCCATTAAATTTTTGATTATAATATTCTTTAATACATATTTCTGCTTATGTATATCCGAAAAAGTTTATCATAGATAAATCATGCACTTAATAATTATAGTTTGTGGTGTTCTTCCAAAGAATGGACAGTGACGTAGGTACCGGACTTAAAGGTTACGTGTATGGAGGAAGGAAGGAGGGGGAGTGGAGGAGGAGGCACAGACTGCCGCGTTGTTGGTAAGCCAGGATAACAATAATTTTGAGAGGGTGGAGTCACAGACTAGCTTTACTGAGGCAGGCAAAAAAAAAAATCATGTGCTGTAATTAAGGCTGATAGGTATTTTTGATACTTTCACATATTAATAATAGCACTGACATTGGTAATCAAAATTTCAATTTCTGACTTTCCTATACGAGTTAAAACAGTGCTAGTCGTAGCCTGGATTGGGGTTGCAAGGAAGGCATCTTCTCTCTACTTGTTATTCATATTAATATCTTGTGAATGATGATTCCTTCTATTCTAGTGCGATTTTACGATCCCCCTACACCACACAAACATTTTTGAGAGGCAAAAAACTATAGTAACTATCCCGCATAAGTGTTTCTCTTTCCATTCATTGGGATGTAAATACCCCTCAATATTTTCCAGCGACGCTAACCTCCTATTCCTTTATAGTATTAACAGGTTCTGAAAAGAAATAAAATTGGGGTACGGGGCACATGATTGAGAAAGTGCACGGTATTGCAAAACGGTGTGAGGGGAGTACGTCACAATTTCAGTGTCACAATTTCAGTGGGTGGCTCATACACTCTGGCAAAACCCTGTTTAAAAAATATATATTTAAAAAAAAAGTACTGTTTTAAAAACTATGAGCGGGTGGGAGACAAAGATAGACATATGAAGGCCTTTCAAGTAAGGAAAAATCCAGTGTATGACTATTAAGCCCCTAATATTGTTTTTAGAGAGAAACTTAGAAATTAAGTGCATGTACTAGGTTTACGCGAAGCACGTGCACCTCACAGTTTTAGACGCGCATGCTTCAGGCTGTTAGAGCGATGTTTGTGTTACTTTATTCAATGCAAGATCATATGTAGCTATTCTAAAGTTCAAAATAGTTTTATCAAGTGGAAACTTGGCTTCAAACTGTCTTCTTTCATGAAGTCGGTAACATTTTTCTTTCTATCAAGTCGTATTCTAAACATTAAGTAAACATTCAGTATTACCGACAAGATTCCAGAATTACCAAGAAGCTAAAAACGATAGTTGTGTCACAACTCACACCCGCATCCCACCAATTTTACGACCCGCATATAGGACCCTGTTTGTGAAATGTCAATTAGCTCGCTATATCAAGATAATGCCTTTTTTCATGATATCAAACGTATCTTGATATGAAAATATAGATTCCCTCTAAAAACCGGTAGGTAGCCAGACATTTCCCTAACATTTTTCTATCTTTTTCCTTATTTTGAAACCACAAACAATTAAGCTCAGATTCCACTCGCTGATAATATTCCAGACACCAGTAACTCAAATTACACCCACATGTCAAAAGATAATTGCACACAGTAAACACAGTTCATAAAAGTTCACACAGTAGTAGTAACTAGATCCCGCAATAATAATAATAATAATAATAATAATACTAATAATACTACTAATAATAATAATAATAATAATAATAATAATAATAATAATAATAATAATAATAATAATAATAATAATAATAATAATAATAATAATAATAATAATAATAATAATAATAATAATAATAATAATAATAATAATAATAATAATAATAATAATAATAATAATAATAATAATAATAATAATAATAATAATAATAATAATAATAATAATAATAATAATAATGATAAATGTTATTTAAATACGCCATTCACCAAAGTACCATGGCGCTTACAAAGTAAAACAAAAACAAAATGAAAAATACCAAAATAAGAGGGTCTTTAAGAGTTTTTTTAATACTGTGGTGGATGGAGAAGTTCTCATGTGGGTGGGTAAAGTGTTCCAGGATCTGAATGCAAGTATTTCAAATCTTTTGTCACCTATGGCAGAATTGGATATGGGTATGTGAAGTCGGGTGGAGTCATTACTCGATCTGAGTTCACGTGCGGGTTTTCTTATCTTGATCATATCCTTTAAATACCAAGGCGCCTCACCATTCAGGATTTTGTAGATGAAGAGTAGTGTTTTGTAGGTGACCCGTTTTGATATTGGTAGCCAGTGTAGCTTGCTGATTGATGGACCTGGGTCAGTTTGTCTACCAACACCGAATATCAGACGCGCTTTCTATTCTGGAGACGCTGCAATCTTGTCAAGTCTCTACGAGACATAACAGTAAAGAGTGAGTTGCAGTAGTCCAACCTGGATGTGATTAAAACACGAACTAGGTGGTGACATGTGTTTGTGTCGATAAATCTTCGAATACGCCAGAGGTTTCTGATGTGGTAAATGATTGACCGACGTGGAGCGTCAACATGGCTGAAAAAGGAATGCGAAGAACTGAAAGTGACACCAAGGTTACGGATTGATTTGGATGGTTTGATACTGCTTGACCCAACAGTGATCTCCAACTCAGGTAGTATTCTAAGAAGATGAGGTGAACCAGTTATGAAAAATTCAGTTTTAGTATCATTTAATTTCAAATAATTGACTTTCATCCATATCCTCATTTCATCAATACAGGAGGATAACTTTTTCATAGCATTATCTACGTCGTTGGCGTTGCGAGGGTTGCAGGAGACATATAATTGTGAATCGTCAGCATACATATGATAACTCACTCCATGTTGTTTTGCAATGTCACCCAGTGGTGCAGTGTAAACCGGGAACAGCAAGGGTCTCAATATGGAACCTTGAGGGAGTCCATAGTTATGTGTTTTTGGTTTTGATTATTCATTAGAAACACTCACAGAGCTCTTCCATCCTGTAAGGTAGGACGAGAACCACCTAAGTGCAACTCCCGTTACTTTGAAGCGTTTCTCAAGACGAATAAGTAGGGTAGCATGGTCTACAGTATCAAATGCAGAGGTAAGGTCCAAAAGGACCATTAAAACAACTCTTTTTTAATCCACTTCTCGTAAAATGTCGTTCTAAATTTTTAAGAGAGCTGTCTCCGTGCTATGTTTAGCACGGTATGCTGATTGTAGAGTATCCATCAGATCATTGTCATTTAGGTGGTTGATGAATTGAGTGGCCACACATTTTTCAATTACCTTTGCATTAAACGCCAAATTGCTAACTGGCCGATAGTTCTTTAGATCCTCCTTATCTAAAGTTGGCTTTTTAAGCAAAGGTTTGATGACAGCAAAATGTGCATCATCAGGAAAGACTCCTGTATCAAGTGAGGCGTTGACAATATTGGTTAAGCTTGGTAGATAATGAGCTATGTGTTTCTTCAATAACCAAGTTGGTTGAGGGTCAAGTGAGCATGATGCATTAGACATGAGTGAAATAAGTTTATGGACGTCCATTTGAGTTATTTGGTTAAATTTAGAAAAAGTTAAACAATCGTAAGGTGGATCATCAAGTGCATGAGGGTCCAGTGTCACATTGGAATTATTCATATCTAAACGAATATCTTCAACCTTGTCCGAAAAGAAATCAGCAAAGCAGTCACTCAACTTATGAGGCTCGATGTGATTGGGAAGGAATTTGATTTGGTTGTTTAAAAGGGAATTCGCGATCTGAAAGACAGTTTTGTTGTCGGCATTGTTAAGTTTACTAGCGTAATATAACTGCTTTGAATATATGATTTTGGAAACCAGAAGATTCTTAGCAGAGACAAATGCTTGGCGATCAGCTTCAAAACGAGTCTTCCTCCATTTACGTTCTGCCCGTCGCTTCTCCTGGCGGACTTGATGGATGGTTTTATTGTACCAAGGCATACGCCTCCTAATAAGGCGAGTGCATGTTACTTTGGGCGCAAATTCGTCCAGAACTTTAGTAACAATTGTGTTATGCCAACGAAGAAGTTCATTTGGGCAGTTGGTTTTTGGAACTGGGTTCAAACTCCTCTCTAATGCAAGTAAAAAGAAGTCGTTATCAATATCTTTATAAATTCTGACTGTAGATGTAGTCCTGCATGGAAGAGCTTTTGGTGTGTTCAGAGAGAAACAAACCATGTGGTGATTAGATATTAAATTCTCAAAAACATCACAATGGCTAATCAAATCACTGTCCTCATTGGTTATAACATGATCCAAAATATGACCATTTTTATGAGTTGATAAAGTCACATGTTGGTATAAATGTGAAGATGAAATTATTTCAGCATGTTGTTTACCGTCCGACCTAGCTTGGTTATCCCAGTGGAAATTAAAATCACCCACTATCAGTAATTTACCAGGCAAGATAGCTACATCATCCAAAAAGCTATCCAGTTCAGATAAAAAGTCAGTTGTTTTAAAGCCATTAGCCAGGGAGGGGGTGGTCTGTAAATCACAACAAGATTTAAGTCCCTAGTATTGTTTGTGATACAAGCAGATTCAAATGAAACTGAAAGTTGTTTAGTTCTAAGGGATATGTTGAGTGAACTCTTGGAGATCACAGCTAATCCACCCCAGACCGACCAGTTGATCGTGGCATATTAAGAAATGAGTAAACAGGGGGTGTACATTCGCCTATAACAACCCCATTATCATCGCGAAGCCAAGACTCAGTTATTATCATGGCATCAATGTCATGCTCAATAATACAATTACAGATGTATGTAGTTTTGTTCCTAATCGATTGTCCATTCCACAGGCAGAATTTAAGATCTCCATCAGTAGTTACAAACTCTGGAATAGGCTTAAGATTTGACAGATTAGCTCCTCTAGATGCACAGGTTAAAGTGGCAGCCTCTGTTCTTTGAGTGACAAAAGAAGGTATGGGAAACTGTTGCTTGGTAAAAGCACGTTTTCCACGCTTTGTTGGTTTTGCAGTGCAAATTCCCAGGCTTTTGATTGTGTGATACACATCCCTCTCAATCCTCTGGGTAGCATTACTTTTGGGCTGCAAAAGTTGCTTCTTTGAATATCTGAGATTAGGCATTGTTAAAATCCCTAACAAAAGTATAAGTGCACTTCCAGAGAAAAGGATTTGCGCCATGAGTGATGACCAAGTTTAATCAACTGTTGCAAGTTCAATATTGATTTTTGGCTTTTAGTCTCAAATTTTGACCAGCATAGACTCAGATAATGCATAAAAATCATAAAAAGTGATCAAATAAATCAAGCTATAACAAATCCTGATCACTAGAAAACCTCTTCCACCAAAGTCACTATAGTATCCACTTTCTCCTGTAAAAAACTCATATCAGTTAAAGACCTCAAAAATGATATATTCAGCAATAAGGGAACCATTGTTTTCTTTGATAACCCGAACTGACCTTTTAAGTAAACAAGGTGTTTCATTACATGATAGCCATATAAACTGTCAATCATTTAGCAAGAGGTTTATTTTAGGGAGGATAATTGGTTATATTAGTCACAATATTTAGGTTTGTGGTTTGGACTGGCTGGAACAGAATTTTAAGGAGAGCCACAGCTAATGTTAATGGGGGCGCGATCTCTGTGAAAAATTAATTTACACCGGACCCCAATGAGATTATCTTGTCATCATACGCTTACAGGATTAATCTATACTGGAAGGGGGAGGGCTCAACTCTCTACCCGATAGTCGAATTCCCAGCAAAATGTGATTTCCTCATTTTCTGAAGATTTCATTAAAGGAATATTCATATGGGTGTTTTTATTTTTTCATATATGTTAGAGAATTTTTTTTTTTAAACAAAGTGGTGAATGAACTATGTTAATATCTTATTCCGTTTAGAAGTTACGAAATTTTAAAGTATTTTTAAATTTGGACAAAAGTGACTGATTAGCAACATCTGTGATGTCATAGAGACAACATTACAGAACTTGCCCCTTGAACAGAACTCCATCCTGATTTTCTGTGCCTGTGGCATTTCAGTAACCGCATGTGGCGGTTTGCAATTTCCAGTTTATTTCCAAATTATTCCACTTCGCGTTTTAACAAAATTTGCACTCTAAAGGTGTGAAATATGTGAATTTTGTTTTACTTGGACAAATTGTTAGAAGATTCAACCTTTAAACATCGAAATTGACGCTATATTTCGTATTTCCACGTAAATTCATTTCGGAAGTTAAGAAATATCAAGAGCAGCATTCCAGCAATAAAACTTCCTCCCCGTATAAAGGCAAAATGAGGAGAGTTTTTATTTGAATAACATCAATCTGTCAATATGTCCCATGTGGAGTTTTAGGCATAAAGAAACTTGTAAAGTGTATTTCTTGTATATTCATAGGTAACCAGTGTATAATTTCATTGAGTCATACTTAAAGAAGAATTTGTTTGCTTTACGTAAGTATGCTCGATGGTGCATAACTCCTGACCTTTAGACACAAAAAGGCCTTACGCGTATATTGCACTGATGAATGGAAATGACGTTAACCGTAGGAATGTTTATCGAAAAGGTGTCAAGGGGAGCAGGTTGCGCTAATGGGTCGGCAAGATTTTGAAAATCACTCAGAATTACGCTGCTGGCAATGGTGCTTATTTTCACGATTTCTGCACCAAATGAAATAATTAAACCAGTTTTCAGGGTACAATTGATCCAAGGAAGAACTCCTTGATGTTCGTATATTAAGTTTTTATGAAATTACAGCACTTTTTGTTGAGTTGTCTTAACTACCTGTGTGGCCAAATAATTGCGTAATACCTTTTCAACTCGTTGAGAGACTGTCCTTCGAACGGGATGAAAATGACACTGGCAGTTTCATCCCGTCCATGTTTGAAGGGGCGTTTTCTTCAAATGATTTCAACAAAACGTCTTTTGTATTTCTTTGAAAAAGATTTGGATTTTTTTTTCTCATTGTAAATGTGATGTACACCAAGAAAAAACAAAATGTTTTTTGTAAATTATATATTCCACCCTATCTTTATAATAAACCAAAAATGCAATTCGATAATGTAAGAAAAGTGTGATTAGATTTATAAGAAATACATAAGAACTGTGCTGGAATTGCTTTGATGACCATCACCAAGCTGATTTGTCTACTCTTTAAAATTGTTATAACTTATGGGAATATTTCTTTAAATACGGTTCCTATTATGTTCTGTGTTTCAAAGGAAGGATGTCCTTTCATTTCTGGCTCATGGTATAACTTCTTCTTCGATCATGTCGATGTCTTTTAATGCAGTCGCGTTTTCCACAATGTTCGGAAAATAATCAACCCGGCATAAAAGTTACATAATAATTGGAGTTAAATCACAATTTTAATCATCATTGTTGTGGAACGTATGGACAGGTAGCAAGAACATATTGTTTTAAATCATCCAAACTGCAGAAAACAGCATAAAGTTCCTTCAAAGTCGGTTACAAATTGTCCATTTAACAGCATTTAAAAAACTTTCACAGTTAAGATAAGACAGAGTTTTAACTTGAATATTTCTAAGTTAACGGAATAAGGTTTTTGAATGCATGCTTTCTTTTACTAATTTCTTTCTTTTAACGGTTGAAAGTCCTCTTCCATACATGATAAACATGCTTAACCACTGAACCAATCCAATAGACTTAGAAGAAGATGTAAATCAATGATTTCGGTTTTTGATTTCACTAGGCTGGATATGGCCCGCAGAAGAATCATTTCGATCAAATGCATCATATGCATCATCGCTATTGGCTGCTTCATGGGTTTGATGTTTATGTTAACGTGGACATCCAAAAAACCGACACAAGCAAGTAAAGTCAAAAAGAGAGTAACACCATCAACCGTGCGAAGAATTTCACAACCTATGTAAGTATGCACCGATCTAACATTTTGGACAAAACTGTTGGGACACTTACCGGGAAGTTTGCATGTTATTTTAAACATTCATGTACAGCTATTTTCACCCCCACCCTCACCACACTCCGCTCCACTTTTACCACTCATTTCACCATCATTGAATGGGGAAACGGGAGTGTCCCAACAAGCTTTGTCCATTGCAAGATTGTCTGAAAAAATTGTGTGGCAAACACAGGCGTTCTTTATTGAACATTTGACTGTTTGAGGGGCTTTTTGGATAGTGTTTTACTTTGTTATGGAAGTTCAAGTTCGTCGATAAGGGGGAGGCAAGGTGAGACTTTGACAAGTAAAAGTTAATATAAAGCTGCATTATTTCACTGAACCAGCGCCACCCAACATTTTACCATGAAAATAGAGTAAAGATCATTGTACTTAATGAGACTTTTTATGTAATCTGTGGTACAACGTTTGACAACATTTTCATCTTAAGAAGAAATTCCTTTTCAATTTGTCAGTTTGTGAAACTATCCAATTATTTTCACTTCGTCAATTTCTAGTCGCTACAATTTCAATACAAGAAACGTATAAATTCGCTTTACTTTCTTCAAATCAAAGACAAATTTGCCTACAAATTTGGTACATGGGTTGGCTTAGGCGAGAGTGTGGCGCACGTCTAATCTAAACATGGAATCTAACAGTTTTTGTTATTTACGAAATCGTGTCATATTTATTATAATTCATCAAATGTTAGTGAACTGTTACTTTTTCATCAATGTCCTGGCTTCCCTCTACGGTATTTGTCACAATATAAGAAAAGCAATATGAACATGTCGAAACTACTTTTTGTTTACATGCTGTATTCTGATTAAAAAAAAAAATGAAATACACTTTACCTAACTGCCATCATTTCAGTCTCCATCTCAGTCACTTCTCTCCTCCCCACCGCCTCCATTTCCACCCCCTAACTGCCATCATTCCAGGCTCCATCTCAGTCACTTCTCTCCTCCCCACCGCCTCCATCCTCACCCCCTAACTGCCATCATTTTCCTGGTAATTCAAAATGCGAAGAACAATGCAATGGTCAATAATCACTCAGACATTCTGAAGAAGAAAAAAAAATGGGTTGCAAACACAAAAGGTTTTTTGCTGAAATAAAGAATAAAGTGCAAATATCTACTTAAGATAGCACGGTCCAAAATAATTTAATGCCTTTTATTGTATTGTCTTAAATTCTCGAAACAATTGATTGTCTGTTTTTCAAAAAATGTCTTGACTTCCCTACATGATAAAACTATTTTTCCATTGACATTTACGATACTTCACTTAATGACATTTTTCAGACAATCTTGAACAATCTTGGGATACTTACCGGAAAGTTTACATGTTATTTCAAATATTTATGTACAGCTATTTTCAGCCCTTAAAGTTAATTTGACACATTACTATCTCTGCCTGTTCAAACATCACAAAATTGCCTTTATTGCAAATTCAACTTTGACTACAATGTAAAGACTGCTTTATTTACTACGATTAGATATGCTGCTAAATGTTGATATTATTCATAAAATGTTTCTCCACAGGCACTTACCATCGGCTGCTCGAGAATGGCACTAAATTGGAAGTTACCAACCTATTTTCAAAAAGGGCTTAAAATCCCAACCTGTGGACCTGAATTATTATAGACTTGATCATTATAGACCTGACTCATTATAGACCTGATCATTATAGACCTGATCATTATAGACCTGATCATTATAGACCTGATCATTATAGACCTGATTATTATAGACCTGATTATTCTAGACCTGATCATTCTAGACCTGATCATTCTAGACCTGATCATTCTAAACCTGATCATTTTAGACCTGATCATTCTAGACCTGATCATTCTAGACCTGATCATTATAAACCTGATCATTATAGACCTGATCATTATAGACCTGATCATTATAGACCTGACCATTATAGACCTGATCATTATAGACCTGATCATTCTAGACCTGATCATTCTAGACCTGATCATTCTAGACCTGATCATTCTAGACCTGATCATTATAGACCTGATCATTATAGACCTGATCAATATAGACCTGATCATTATATACCTGATCATTATAGACCTGATCATTATAGACCTGATCATTATAGACCTGATCATTATAGACCTGATCATTATAGACCTGATCATTATAGACCTGATCATTATAGACCTGATCATTGTAGACCTGACCATTATAGACCTGATCATTATAGACCTAATCATTCTAGACCTGATCATTCTAAACCTGATCATTCTAGACCTGATCATTATAGACCTGATCATTATAGACATCCTCTCGGTATGTCGGTGTTCAGTAAACTGTTTTCAAACGTTTTAAACAGTCGCGTTGGCTGGATGACAATAATATTCTCTCAAATGCCTAACTGCCCAAGCTGGGTTAAGTGCTGGCCATAATCGATATTGATAACTATTTTGTACTTCACTCAGCAATCACTAATGCTTTTAGGTAAACTTAATGGTAAAGTTTATGCAGCATTTCAGTCAGTTCCCAGCCTCGCATTAATGAGGTAGTTTTGACGTCATCCTCTTCGAGCACTTTCAGAATTTTGCCATTTTCGCAAAGCGATCACTGGATGAAAGGAACAATTTTCTATCACGTGGGGTGTTACCTGACAATGATGTCGCAATAAAGTTTCTAAGCTGGGTGGAGGCCGCTGATTTTTCTTTCCATTGATACCAAATTTTCCATATTTTTAGACTTCCAATTTTGTGTAATTTTCGTTTGGATTAGTGTACTAAAATATTGGATTAATTTATGGGCCAAATTCATGCCGAGCTCCTGACATGCTTTCTTCAAATTAAGGTAAAATTGATCAATAATTCATTAGACGACAAGCTTTCTGCCACTGTGCCAGTACTAAATTTGTATCAGGTATGGGGCCGGTGACAAGCTCTTTGCAATTTGTGAGTATTTTGAAGTTAAAAATGGCCACCATTACAGAGAAGAGTAAGTTAGTGTGGTAGCTAGAATAAGATTTATTTTACATCAATCTCATTTACTCTGACCTAGCCCAGGGCGTAGCTGTCAATGTGTAATTTGATTTCTTTTTAATCTGTGCAGGGTTGAATGAATCCAAATGATAGTTAATTATAAGCATATTTGAAATGTGGTGATAGTGAAAGACCTGTGATTTTGTATTTATTTTTATTTTTTATTATAATTTGTTGTATCATTGTTTAGGTTGAAGTGTGAGCAAGGTCTGTTGTGAAAATGAGAATAGTGTGTCCATAGTTACAAATCAACCATGGATTCTATATTTACAGAATAAAATTAATAATCAGGTTATTTTCAATATCAAAGTGTGTTGCCAAGTTGGTATGCAGTATTTTTAAAATTGTCTTGAAATACCACATTAGACAATAATTAAATATAGTGGTACCTCCATGCTCGGAATAGCATTGCCAATTCTTATTGTTGCAAGTTGATGCCATCGTGCAGGCATGGATATATAAAACGCCAGTGAAAGTGCACATGTGGTCCATTTTGTAGTACAGTATATCATGCTATGCCATACAACTAGCCAATATTCTACATAGGCCTATTCATACAATGCGCATATGATTACTATTCGCTCTTATGTTTTAGGTTATTTTGTGATTTACATGATTTTCTTGATAATTTTTAGGTTCAGTGTTCCGGTTTAGAGGTTATCCTCACTCTACGAGTTGGTGTTTTTCTGACCCAGGTCCATCAATTTTTATTTTTTGTTTTTTTTGTTATATTTGAATTTGTTCAATATTAATTGCCATTTCTTAAATCGTTAGCACAGTATATTACCAAAATAATCTCAACTTACATCAAAATTTTGTCAGAGGAGGCAAGAGTCCAATCCATAGTTCACATAAGGCCTACAAAGCAACAATGTGTTTTACAAGTTGGAAGCAAAGAGGTTAGAAGCTCTTGGTTGGAAGAAAGTACATGAAATCAGGGATTTGTTATTTGGGATAACAAATCTCTGGTGAAATGGTATTTTAGAAGTATAAGCAAATATAAATGTAATTAACCCTATGATTTATAGCAAAGAATATTGAAAATACCACTGCAGAAGCTGAATTCGAGAAAATCAGTATTGACAGATTGACACCACATTACTGTACATACACCTGGGTTCTAATCATCAAAACCTTGCATACACTGAGTACGTGTATTCAGTTGCCTCACTAAGCTCTGTCGTCACTAAATCTTATTCATTTTATTCTGAATTTGATATACAATTAAGATTCTTTATGTAATCTGAAATATATTTATATATATATATATATATATATATATATATATATATATATATATATATATATATATATAATATATATATATATATATATATATATATATATATATATATGTATATATATATATATATATATATATATATATATATATATATATATATATATATATATATATATATATGTATATATATATATATATATATATATATATATATATATATATATATATATATATATATATATATATATATATATATATATATATATATATATATATATATATATATATATATATATATATATATATATATATATATATATATATATATATATATATATATATATATATATATATATATATATATATATATATATATATATATATATATATATATATATATATATATATATATATATATATATATATATATATATATATATATATATATATATATATATATATATATATATATATATATATATATATATATATATACATATTTTAAACCATCAAGTATTGGGGGATTACTTTGTGGCTATTTTGTGCAAACCCCATTTCATGAGTAGGCCTACATACGAGACTACGATACCAATGTAAACAACACCACGTGACAGGTCATTGTCATGGTATGGATCGGTACAATATTAGCAAAATCAACTTGGATCCCCTGGAAATCGGTGCAAACCTTGCGAGCTCCTGACCGGCTTTTTCTGATTTTTATACTTATTTTCATAGATTTAGATAGAAAATAATTTTTTCTATCACATATGTAAGATCGTGTGGGCCCAAGACTGGAAATGTGTTTTGTGACCACGTTTTTCAACAGCTATTTTTTTTCCCTAATTTTTATTCGCTGTAAATCCCTCCAATTTTCATTAATTTGTGCTCCAATTATTTCTTTAAATGTTGATATATTATTGTTTCAACCCTTTATTTGTCTAACTTTCATATATTGATACCTTTTTCTACCGTAACGAAGATATAAATATTTTCGAAAAACAGCATGTTTCAGCTCATTATATATTCATAAATCCGAGTGCGCGGAATACGCACAGAAGAGAATAAGCGACTTTTTGCGAGGCTGGGAACTGACTGATTAATATATTTCAAGCTGCCTTCGACAGTCTCAACTGGGGTCTTCTTTTTATCAAGCTGTTTCATAAGCTAGGAATAAACGGTCAATTTCTTGATATTTTGTTAGCAATGTATAATGGTGTCGAATCGTGTGTTAAGTGTAATGATGGGCTAATTGCAGCTTTTAATTGTACAAAAGATGTTCGACAAGGCTGCAATCTTTCTCCTCCATTGTTTTCTCTACTCATTATGATATTGAAGATTTATTTTCAAAATCTACATAGGCCTATAAAGGTGATCAATTCGGAAATATTAACATGCGATGTCTCTTATATGCAAATGGTTTCCTTATTTTTGCTGAAAATTCCTATTCTTTGAGGAAGCTAGGTTTTTGAGTCTTATGATGCGCTTACGGTTAACTATCTTAAAAATAAGGTCATTGTTTTTAGGAAAGAAGGTTACTTAGCTAAAGATTAAAGATCGTGGACACTCAAGGGTCAGAAAATGGAAGTTGTTAGTATGTATAATTATTTAAGGATATGTTTCACAACTAAAAACGTGTCAAGAAAACCTAAGTTGCACTAAAGCTCTTTTAAATCTCAAAACTATATTGATCAAAACTCGATTTATCTTACTTGTAATTTCTTGAAAATATTTGACACGAAAAATCTACCTATTTTAACCTGTGGTGCTGAAATATGGGGAAGCGACCCTGTTATACGTTCTATTTGTGCCAATAAGTGCCATAAAAATAGCTTTGCTTACCATTCAATGCACTTAATGCAGTTGTTTTGGGTGAACTGGGATGCCTTTGTTCAGGTATTACTCTTTTGTGAAACAAATTTGTTATTGCATTGGTTAGGAGTTGTCAAGCAAGTCGACAATAATATAATAAACAAAACTTTTTAGCACAGCTTAAGCTTGCTGATAATGTACAAACCTTGTGGGGTTTTGGGACATGTACGTTTTTTCACAATGTAATGTATAATAAATTGTTTCAAAGAGAGGATATTAGACATTGATATGCAAAATTGGTTGACCGAAATAAACACAATGGATAGCCTGCACCCGTATAACGTTGCAAAGTATGATTTGTTGGTTACACTATATGCTATATTTATAAAGCAGGGTTATTTGCAGGCACTTTTTGCAAAACTTGTGTGCATTTTTAAAAATTGAAGCTTATGAAGGGCGTAAAAAGACAATTACTTATGTAAGATTTTGCAAATACTGTAATATACTAAACGAGGTTGATAATGAATTTCATTTTCTTTCTTTTTTACACAATATGCTTAATATTTATTAGTGAAAACACTGTACAACATTTTGGGCAATTTTCGCAAATATTTTTGTTTTTTGGGTAATTTTAAGGTAATTTACTTCATTTTTGGGCAATTTTCTTGATTTTCAAGAAATTTTCTTTCATATTTTGCCAATTTTCTTTGATTTTCGGAAAATTTTCTTCCATTTTTCAAGAATTATCATTCATTTTCAGGAAATGTTGTCAATGTTTTAAAACAGTTACACAAATTTCCAATAATTTTAGCAAATTTTTCAATAACAATAACTACCACAAGTTTCCTTCACTTTTATGTTAATTATTTCCTAATTACCGAGAAGGTAAAATCATTCCCTCCCCTCAAATCCCCGCTTTCTCTCTGGCTACAAATTTTTTCCGATAATTACGTTTGTCCCCTAAAGCCACTGTCTATTACATTATATAAAAATAAAATTTACAGGAATATTAACTGTAATGCATTACCTGTATGTAGGCAGTTGTTAACCTGTGTGCATTACGCATTTCATACATCACTTTTGCTGTAGGCCTACTGGTGAATTTGAAATGGTGGCAGATAGTTTTACACGCGTTAGAAACAAACAAAAATATAAATATTTTTAAGCGACACGAAAATTTACAAGAATGCCATGGGTTCAAGGAACACTTTTCATCTCGACATCAAGAAAATAATGATTAAATGGTTTTTGTTTGGAAACTTTGACACTTCCAACTTTTATCAACTCAATTTTTGATTGAATCTAGGCAGCTATGCGGCTTGGTGGGTCAGATTCACATGCGCCACTGATCCTTAGGTCAATCTGGGTCATGTATTAATAAGGCCAACCGTACTTATATCCAGATGAAACGAACATTAAATTAGAAGCTCAAGAGTTGTTTAATGGTCACAATAGCACTTACAGAGTCGAGTTACAGGAATAGCTCTTATAGTTTTTATATTATGACAAATCAAATTTTAATGTAATTCTAAATTAATGTGATTCTAAATCTGGGCCAAGGTTATTATTTAATTTCCTGGTCAGTATAACCAACTACTCCTATTCATTTCGGAAAGGGCTAAAAAACACAAAGTTAACACGATCAATTGTATACTTGTCCCATTCTGAGGTCATAAAATATTTTTCAATTTATGCTACTAGCTGACTAGGTAGGCCTATAGTTTTTAAAATACTGTACAATGCACAACTTTGAACCAATTTGATGGAACTTTGTGCTGTTTGTATAATATTTTAAGCCGTTGCTACCGTCACGTTGTTGCTACCTGACTATATGCCTTTAAAAGATTTAGTCATTAACATATTGTTCGATCTTCCCTCTCTCGTTCTCTCTTTTCCTTACAGCTCATTCAACGAATCAAGTTTATGGAAATTTGAAAAGGAAGAGGACAACGTATTATTTTTATATGACAAGATTCTCTCGGTTCCTCAAGTCAAGTTGAATAAAACAAGGATTATATCAATGCGGTAATATATCATGCATTCTACTTTACTTACCCAATTTTTCTTTACTGGCAACATGAAGAAGTAAAAAGTATTCTAGAATCCCATTCTGCTGTGTATTCATTTGATGAGAGCCTCATATTTTCCTTAGAGAGTAACCCTGTCTTTATGCCCCTGATCTTAAACTAAGGATTAGTTTAGAGGTCAGGTAAGTCCATCCTATATGGACGTGGATTTCAAAAGAAACAAAATGGTCGTGAAAGTAATCAAAAATCTTATTTTATTGAATTTCGTATCAGATTTAAAATTCAAAATTTGTTTTGAAGTCCTAACATAAAGTGTTATCTTTCTGATCACATTCGCGAACGGCAATAGGTAGGCTATTCATTACGCTCAAATGATTCTCTAAAGTGTAAAACATTAGGTGACCATGGCTTTTATTATGCAGGTCAGATCCAGCCTGCCTCTATTCGTTAAGTTAACAGTCTGAGTTTATTCAAGACTAAGTTTAAAACATACTTTTGTTTGTATTGTTTTTGTTTAGTTTTATCTTATCGTGAAGCGAATTTAAATACTTAGCAGATTTTTGAGCTATGTAAATGTATTATTATTATTATTATC
>JAIGNY010001705.1:0-2500 GCA_020152595.1 Chiridota heheva | reverse complement strand
TCCGATCAAACCCTTCATCCATAACTTCTCTCGTGTCACCAACGTTCATATTACCCGTCTTAGAATAGGTCACACCCGCCTCACTCACTCCCACCTCCTTATTGCCCCCCAACCCCGACCCCTCTGTAACAATTGCCATTGCACCCTTACAGTCCATCACGTTCTCCTTGCTTGCCCCCTATACAACCTTCCCAGAGCTTCCCTCGCTCCCCACAACTCAATTGCCGAGTTCTTCCGGATAAAATTATATCCTTCCTTCATTATGCTCTCCTCTACAACCATATTTAATCCTCCTCTCCCACCCCTCTCTCTTCTCTACTTTGTTTTTTTTCACACATGCACCTCCTCTCTCGGTCCCAGCTTTCTGACTTTTAATTCTCGTATTTCTCTCAATCTCCCCCTGTTTTCTCTCCTTCCTACCTCCAGAATGACCTAACCTCTCAGGCACAATTTGACCCTCGTTGTTGTGGTGCCGTTAAGTCCTCATCAAACAAACCAACATTAATCAAATGTTCTTTAATAATCTACAATATTTACGAAAGCGAAGATGAAGGCGGCAACCTTCAACAGTATACTGTCTATATCAGCAATTCCATATCAGCTATTTGTACAATAATTAGACAACTTTAAACTTGGACTGTTGGATATCGACATACATGGGAGTTTATATACAATAAATGTTCTTGTATTTCTTTGAGGAGGAGCAAGGGGGGAGGGGGGGGATCCATTCAGCCCCAGAAAAAAAATGTTTCCTTCCTACGCCTGTGGCACTAGCCCATTTAGTTTATATATCCTGTATAGGAATTTGAAATTCAAAAATCTAATAAAACAGAGATTTATCGCAGCACGATGTGAACTTGCTCTAAACTTTCCCACTCATGTGTTGCGAGTGTTTTGAGAGCAGGGTACATCTTGTTACATGCGACCTTTTGCAACATATCAACGAAATTCCCGAGGGAGCCGAAAATTGTGAAATAACACTATGATTCAGTAACTGGCTAGTACAGTTCGAGAAAAGTATATGATGATCTCATACAGTGACTCATGCTGACCTGTTGATGCAATCTTCTACATTTGGAATATTGGGACAACATTTCCAAAAATAAAGCATTAATCAGAGGAATACGCCCTGTTGGGCATATTTCTTAAAATAGAACTTGCGAATTATCTATAAAGCAGCTGTTTTCAAGTAAATTTTCGAGGTTTCATCAATTTACAATTAACTGTCTTATTTGTTGTCTTACATCGAGAATTGCCTGCCTTCATTCAGTGTGTGGATATTTATTAACGTCAACTTGAATTTTCGTTGATTGCTGCTTAAAAAATAAACCATCAGAGAAAACTACCTGCCGATATATATCATAAACAGTGGATCTTCCGACGGACTTAAAACTTTGAGAGAAATCATTGCATTGACCAATGTTATTATTGTTGCGGAACTGGATCATTAATATCTTCCAATATTAAAGGACTTACCTTAATACCAACCGTCGACCAAACCAGACAGAAAGCTCACCATCTTTACTATCACAGTCCGGTTAGGATACTTAAGTAGGCTAACTTTAAGAGTATATCATATATTGCTTATTGAAAGAAGACCCTGTAATGTGCAATTTTTGTGACCGTCGTGGTTGTGACACGTGGTAATAGTTGAAGCTGACCAAAGAGTACTCACGGATTGATATTCGTCGTTTTAGCCTTTCGCAAATAGTTCTTAATGAACGAAAAGGCTTGCTTGAGTGGGTGGCTAGCTCCAATTCTGTGTAAAATGTTAAAGTCAAGATTGATCAGTTCTTTACTAACTCTTGGCGTCTTTAATATCGTGTATTTTTCTGTATTTTCTTTTGTCGTGATGTTAGTGCGTGACGTTTTTATAGGGTGACTAATCCTTTTTATCTCGTCATCTTGTTATGTTGTGTTATATTATGCACCCGGGCCAAGAGTTAAAACATAAGAAAAGGAAATCAACATTACCTTTTTACATTTTGGCAATTTGTTAATCTCAAATAAGAATAAATAAGTACTTGTGAAAGTTTTAAGAATGAAATATATTTCTTACTAGAGGATATACCAGTCTGTACACCAAAAATCCTGCATTTCAATTAACTTTGTTGACTTTTACTTTTGTTTTCCACAGGAAAAAGCTGAGTGAAACTACCAACACGTCATCAGCTACTTTGCTGGCTATCACGCAGCAAAATGCTCCCTTATACTCATCACTACCGTTTTATTCACAATCACTTATCAAGTCATTGAAACCTGCTAAACCCTATGTCGTACAGCAGAAATTTCATCAATCATTACCGAAAGTAAGCTGTAGTAACAAGCCATCAACCACACCATTTATAATATTCCTCAAGATTATGTAAAGACTGATAAGTCTATTTTTGTGTCTGTGTTACCAGGGCAGTAGGAGCCTATGGGGCAGGAGGGCATGCCCCCCCCCCCTAATAATTTCCAAAGTATTTTGTAAATGATAAATTGATGTTTTTGAAGCTAA
>JAIGNY010001704.1:20000-24499 GCA_020152595.1 Chiridota heheva | reverse complement strand
CGGTGGTGTATATTCTCGTTCGTGCTCGACAGTCAAGTTGGATTCATGAATAAAGTGATTACTTCCTGTATTTTCATTTTTCATTTTGGTATTGTATTATATTTATTCTTCGCGTAAAATTTGTTGTTAATGTCGTATACGTTTAGAGAACGCGTTTATTCAAATTTAATTAATGTTGGTGAAACGTAGTTTCGTTGTAAATTTGCTGTGAGTTTTGTGATGATCGAGCGTGGTGTGGTGTGAATTGGAAAACTTACCGAAGCATTGAAACTTGTGTAAGTACTGCAAGTTGCATCTCCCTGATGTCAGAATAAGAGACCTAGTAGACCCACATGATTGCTTATTATATGAACAGTTATGTCTGACTGTAACTGTGAGACTTGACACGTAGGCCCATCCATCTAACTTGACGCACCCGGTTAACGGAACCACGATAGGAAATGTCAAACTCTTAGATTTTCACAACATTTTACTACAGCTTTAAAATGTCTTTGAGCTGTCCCAGATATTGTAAAACATAAAAAGCTTAAGGTTAAAGCTAGCACTGTTTATAATTAAAAAGCCTCTTTTAGTTATATCTATTGCACAACAAAAAAGAAGAGGCACTGATTTGCCAATGTCAATAAAAGATTAAAATATTCAAAGCATCCTTGAGGAATGATAACATTATTTGCATTATCTTAAATCATTCTTGAAGCGGAACACAATTCGTCTCTTGTCTTTCATAATATAATTCAACCCGAACCCACTCTCCAACCACCCCTTTCCAACCTTCCCATCCACAACACGTATTCTCCAACCCCTACACATTTCCATAACTACATCCTGGATTGTTCTCTAACTTCAAATTTAAAAACGTGTGTCAAGCAGCAAGAAAAACGTGCCAGTGTAAATCAACATTAAAGCAAGTTATGCGAGACAATATTGCTTAATGTATGACAAACTAGACATTGCAAACGATACACATCCCATCACTACTAATAATAAACCTTCCAGACTGTCCCACATGCTATCCTAACCTCAGTCTTAAATATCATCCCATGTCCTATGTATCAAATGCAATTACACCCGAAAACCATATATGTTATTCCACCACATGCATGACCCTTATGCAACTGAAATCTGGATGACACTCCACCACATGTCCCACATGGCAAGTCATTCCACCCTCTCTCACATGCTAACCCACCCTGTCCAACATGTTAAGCCGTTTCTGTTCCACATGCCACCCAACTTGCCCTACATACAAATCCAGCCTGTCCCACATGAAATCCCACCCTCGCTCCTACATCCCCAGCACTTATCATCATGTCATCTTCTACGCAACATTTGAATTATTGTTAAATTTCTTTTCATACCCAAGATACCTAATTTCAAATTTCATTGAGGCTAGGAATCTTTTGTTTGCTTCTTCATTTAGGGAAAGAAAAACATTTTGATTCCTATTCATGTTTCTTTCGTAAATGTCAGCCCCTGAGATTGTCTTAGCTGAGAGAGAGAGAGAGAGAGAACACACAATTACAATAACGGGGTCGTCGCCTGCGTATTCGGTTATGATAGAACAAATGCTATCACGAAACGCTTAATACGACCCGGACGAGAACACAGGTACGACGTACGGACAGACATAACATCGACAACCAAGTCAATGTCCACGGCCTTTGATAACCAGTTGTGGTGCACTGGCGTGTCTACCCACCCCAGGATTGAACCCGGGGCCTCGTGGTCTGTAGACGGGTATGATAACCGCTACACCACAGTAGGTAGATCTGTCTTAGCTGCATCTAGATGTGGCTTATTATACAGTGCAAACAGTCAGGTAGGACAGTGTGCACTGCATGCAAACACTATATGTATAGTGTGCAGTGCAAGCGTAGTCAACTGGTTGTCGTGAGTTGAATGCATTGACAGAACTGAATATAGCTAGCACGTGTGTGTATAATTCTATATGTCTGTCGCTGAGTAAATATTGTGTATTAGATCAAATTACAAAACCTAATTTTAGTCCTTCACCCGTCATTTGAGCTATTGGGCGCCAATCGTTGGTTTATGTACATGATTTGTTAACTGTTTTACAATTTCAGAACACTAGTTTATGAAAACATGGTGTCTCTGTTGATGTGATAAGTTTACCAACTGAAAGTATATGGGGCGCATGTTGGCACAGGTTAATGCTTGAGGCGACGTCACAGTCAAAATCTAAGAATGATATACCACTGTGACTGCGCTTCCATGGTTGCCTAATAACAGTATACAAGTGCGGAGTATTATATATTTTAAATGGGAGTAATAAGTGGAAGTAGCTATAGAATGTGGAGAAAACTGCACGAATTATTATTCTATATTCATGTCATTTCGATAGCTTGACCTCTTGTTGGCCAAGCTTTGTTCTTTGCCTGTATTCCAGTCCCACTATCCCTTTTTTCTTCTTTTTCACATTTACCAAAATTTCTCCATAAACAGAAACCGTCAACTATATCGACATGGCACAATCATCAGGGGAACAAAACAAGGAAACAACGGACAGGAAAATGGAATACCGTGACGCAAAGGTGGCTTTTGCAAACATCATTACAAAGGATGAAATACAATCTCTCTTACTTCACTTCCCTAAAATCACAAGGAGTAGAAAGGATACTATAAAGACAGGACCAGATCTATTGGATGCGCTGGAGGTCTCTGGGTATATCTCTGAGTCAAATGCGGATCCACTGGTTAAAGCTTTAACGAAATCTGGCCTTTCAGCTCTTGCAGATATTTTCGTGAAGAAATCTCCTGGTGAGTTAATACAATCTGAGGTTAAAATGCAGCACCACTAGCGTCTCAGACATCTATCAGTGTATGGGCAACACTACTATCGTACCCCTTAATAATTTGCCGTGCCCTGCAAAAAGTTCCGTGCCCCACTGGGTTGACTGCGCTCTCCTTTACAGAAATAATCTGTAAAATTCTTAATTTTAGTCTAATGGAGGCCATCATAATGCAAACGCGTTTCTTCTACTTCTACATTGTGTAGGCCTACAGCTGTAGATGAACTTTAAATGGTTGTAGGACATTTTAAACTCATTGAAATAACAAAACAGCGAATAATTTTGATTGTAATACAAATTTGTAACAATAAACTTTTGACATGATTCGAGAAAATAGGGATTTAAATGGCTAAATTCACCAAACGTTAAAAAAAAATTGAATTGGAGATATTTAAGTGTTTATCAACCGTATGTACTTGTCCTTACCATTTATAAAGATAATAAATATGACCATATAGCTATTGTGTAAACATAAGCAAAATACATCTTCGAAGAAAGGAAACATAGTTTTTTACTGAGATAAATTGTGTGTAAACGACGGATATAAGTATTGGTTATTATTCACGTACTATATTCATATAAGCAGATAAGTGAATTATTTTAAAAGAACATATTTCTATTTTAACAGTTTCATTACCATCGATACAGGACATTGGCACGTACCTATATGAAGAAATCTATCCTTGTTTGATTTCCGGTAAACAAGTGGAACCATTCCTTGTACCGAAACCTCTGGATAATTATGTAAACCTTCGTCTTGAAAAGAGCATCTCCAAAGGTTTACCCCGTCAAGGAATGGAAACGCTTCACTCTTATGCTGATATTTTGAATTTACCAGGCACCAGGACAGTAATTTATGGCGACGCTGGTATGGGTAAAACAACTTTGTCTCTTAAGATGGTAGCTGATTGGTGTGGTGGTCACTGTCTTAAAGAGGTGAAATTCTTTATGTTGACAAAATTCGATTTCTTAGCAACGAAATCAGATGCTTGATAGATTGTTTATCAATGTATCTTCCTCAGCATTTGTCCTACAATGAGTGCAGAAAACTGGAGCAAGAAATTGAAAATTCTCCAAAAGAATCGTTCATGTTCCTTGATGGACTGGATGAATTACCGAGTGATTTAGATTCGTCACATGTCTTGGAGGACATTTTGAAAATACTTAAGAAAGAAAAATTCAAAAAAGTCCACGTGGTAGTTGCCCTGCGGGAGTCAAGTAAGCACAAACTTAAAGGTATCGACTTCGATAATACAATAATTGTGAAAGGTTTTACAAGTGAGCAAGCTGAGCAGTATATCAACATGTTTTTCAGTGATCATGAGTTAGCAAAAGAAGCAATACATCATCTAAATTCGCAAGTTTTGCTTGAAGAAATCGGGCATGTTCCACTTCTACTTTCGTACTATTGTACATATATACAGTGTAATGATTCTGAAGATCGCCCAGTTGTTCCAGATAGTCTAACTGGTTTTATTAAAGACATATACGCATTTTACAGAAAACACCACGAGCAGAAGTTGGGAGAATATGTAACAGACGAACTTGTACATGCAATGTACAAAGCTGTAGGGAGGTTGTCATACAAGGGCTTAGTTGACAACGCGAAGTTAGTGTGGGATGCGAAAGAATTTAAGTCTCATATGAAAAAAGAAGAATTTGATTTGGCCGTGGCTCTCGGAGTTGTAA
>JAIGNY010001704.1:0-15000 GCA_020152595.1 Chiridota heheva | reverse complement strand
GCCTTTAACCCCCGCAAAGCAATTTGACAAACAAGCTTGGGCAGTTTCCCTATCACCCGGCTTTTCAGCATCGAAGCTAACATATAGCTGAGTGTTATCAGCATATATATGGTAAGCAACGTTGAAGAGTTTGAAAATGCGGGTAACAGGCTGCGAATAGGAATTGAAGATTAGAGGACCTGCAACAGATCCTTGGGGAACACCATATTTCAGAGGATGGGCAGTAGAATAACTACCAGAGATACAAACTGAACTCTTGCGATCACTAAGATGTGATCTAAGCCAGTTTAAAACACAACCTCCGATACCATACTCACACTGAAGACTATTTATAAGAATAGTGTGGTCAATGGTATCAAAGGCTGCAGACATATCTAGAAGTACAAGTAAACAACTCTACCCAAATCTAACTCATTTAATATATCGTTCTTAACACACAATAACGTAGTTTCAGTACTATGTGCCGGTTTGTAGGCAGATTGAAAACTTCAGTAAGATGTTTTGTATGGAAAATTTTATTAAACATAGAGACTGCAGGATATTCAAGGATCTTGCCAAGGGTGGGAAGATTGGATACGGTCGATAATTTCTCAAAACGTCTGTATTGAGGGTGGACTTCTTAATAAGAGGAGAACTAATTGCGTTCCTAAGATTGGATTGAAAACAACCAGCACTAAATGAATTATTTGCAAGAGACATGATTATAGGAGCCACTATGTCAACACAATCCTTCAAGAGCCAAGTGGGCAGTGGGTCAAGAGAACTTGTCTTGTTTGGGATCTTAGAAATTATATGTTGAATCTGAGCTTCATCTACAGGGTGAAAATTTGCAAAGATATCAGCACTGTGCATATGTAAATCTTTAATCATCAAATCATTGTCAGAATCAAGTAGAAATACATCATCATTACATTGTTTACTGGTATGAAGAGAAGATATATTTACATTAACACATTCAACGTCAAGTTCAGACCTTATTTTTGCCACTTTTTCTGTAAAATAATTGGTAAAATTATTACTGAAAGTTTCATTTAAGCAGCAGAATGGTAAAGCCTTGGTGGAACTGTCAAGAAGTGAGTTAACTGTACGGTACATTGTCTTTGCATCAGCATTTGCCAAAACACCTTTGAAGTGCTCTGTTTTGGATTTAAGTATAAGTTCATTTACAACTATATTTTGCTCAAGATACTTCAAGCGATCAGTATCACTGAGGATTTTTCTCCACTTACGCTCATATTTGCGGCGATCTGTTCGGGCCGACCAGACATCATCGTTGAACCATTTAGGACATTTAATCGTTCGTTGAAAATCGTGTCTGCTCCGGACAGTATTTGTCAAGAACTCTGCGCACCCTTGTAATATACTCGGTGGCTTGAGCATTCGGATCATTCAGCATATTGAGGCCGCTAAGCTCTTGGATAAGGTCTGTCGTGAAAACACTTTGATCGAGATCATTAAAATTTCTTATTGTGACAGCTTTCCTTTCTGGTGCAGGTTTCAGCTTATCTATTGAGCATTCAATCATGTGATGATCGGAACCATATAAGTTGGGAAAAAAAATTACATTCTACCAACAAGTCATCATCCACTCGACGGACCACATGATCAAGAATATATCGCGATACTTTAGGTTTACTTGAATCATCAAAGTGGATGTTCAAATCACCCATTTTCAAAGGCTTTCCAGGCATATTTTCTAAGTCACACAAGAAGTGTCCAAATTCCTTATCATGGAATTTGGCTACAGTAAAGCCATTTGTATGAGAAGGTGCGGGCGATTATAGCAACAAGATGAAATGTCTTGTCAATGTCAGCCACACATGCATGTTTAAATGTTGTGTACGTATCAACATTAACTGCAAATGGTGAAATGCTCAGTTTTAAATGAGATTGTAAATTAAAGCAATGCCACCGTGTTTATTTCCGACTCTGGGGAAGTTTAAAAGGGAATAACCAGATGGTGTGCACTCCCCGGTCACCACAGGATTGTCATCACAAAGCCAAGATTCACAAATAATCAGGATGTCCACATAGCATGATTTGTGGTCCCCCCCCCTCCCCCTCCCTCTCCTCACACACACACACACACACACACACTTTTAATGTTTCCCCCACTTTCGGTAGGCAAATCCCGCCCATAAATCGAACCCATTATTAATGATAATAAATTATCATTAACGCCACACTCTGAAACTATCCATGTATGACTAGCTCTGTATGACAAATATTTTAGATTGTTTTATTCTCTCCAATAAACATTTAAACATACTTTCAGCAGAAATCCAAAAAGGACTTAAATTTCAAGTGAAATTTAGTTAAAGCAGTAGGAGAAATTTTTTCGAAAGGATGTATAGAAATTGTACACTTCTCAAAACATGTTAATATACTAAATGATATCTCCCTATATAATGGGACTGTGGAATTGGAATAAATGTGCCTCGGTATTGTTGTATCAAAATCCAAATATGTGTCTGTCTTTTTATATATAGCCATCTATAGAATCAGGGTTGTAAACAGCAAGCGAATAATTTTCACCTAATATTAGGTAATGAATGGAAAGTATATTTTAGGTAATGAATGGACAAAATTTGTACTAAAAACCGTTGCATACACTTTGAGAGCTTTATGAATTGTTTATTTTATGTATCAAAAACATCAAAACAATGATTTTAATATGTGTAGAGTTACACATGTTAGTGTAGCAAGCGCCTTACATATCTATAATCACGTAGCAACTTTTTTTTTTTTAAGTTTTAAAATCTGAGACAATCAGTTTTGAACTTTTGAGAAAACACATTTTCTTTTTAGTTATGGCTGAACAAAGTTTATCATTTTTAATTTTATGTTAAATTTATGTTGAATGACTGGACAGCTAGACGGCTGCATTGGTATAAAAGAATTTAGCGTGTAGAAAGTCACACCATACATAATAATGTTTTCCTTTTATTGCCTTAGCGTTACACTTTAGCTTTACATTTAGGTTTAGGTTGGAATTGTTATTTGATTTTGTATTAGATTACAGCCATGTGTGACGATGAAATCTAATATTGTTCATGTTCAATTTGATGATTTAACAAATTGAAAGACTTCTATAGCAAAAATCAAGACCAGGCGCGGAGCTAGGTTTGAATATCAAGGGGCCAGGCCTCACTAAACCAGAGATGAGGGCGTAGGTAGCGGTGATTTCACCTTCTCAATTGTATGTTTTCTTCCTGGTTGGGAGATAAAATCATGAAATTATTAAAATCAAATTGGCAAGATTGAGGGGAAATCTGATCAGATTGACGGAATTTTTGCTAAAATTTGGCAAAGGGAATTCCCTTAGGCTTATTATTAAGAAGATTTCCTGAAAATTAAAAGAGGTAGCGACGTTTTCATGGAAACCTAATTAACCAGTGCCATTTTCCGCTTGTATAATTTGAGGTTTTTATCCCCCCCCCCCACTCTACCCCTCCCTAGCCCAGAAGTGATTCTTCTTACGCCCGTTTTGATAACGGGAAAACACTTTATTTTGATCTAGTGTTTATTAAAAAAATGGTTCGAATTTTAATTGGTAAATCTGGGCACTATTTCTTTGTTTATTATTCTGTGTATGTTAAGAAAGATAATCCAAATGTTGTTGAATTAGCTTAAGTAAAGAGCAAGTATGAGGAATTGGGCATAAATTGACTATATCAAGTTTTTATTCGAACTACTTGGCTAAGCTTCAAATCAAGCAATTTCTTGTCAAGATAAAACGAATTTGATACTTCATTAGCTTATGCCGTTCCGTAATATTTCAAACACCATAGCGTAAGTATCATCAAAAAATTCTCAGCAGTGGGGCTGTGGGGTGGGCATGGTCCCCCGCACCTCTGATCCGCCCTAGTCAAGGGACATGCACCATCACGTAAAAATTAATGTTGGCGAATTGAATTGACATGTGTTTGAAACGTACAAGGATTCCTTTGGGTACTATGTTGTACTTTTAGAAAAACTCGCATGTCAGCACTTTATACAGACATTTTCTCAAAAATCATCGACAATCTACTGAACGATGATATTTTCTATTTCAGTTTATCGTTATACTGATGTAACCGGTCTCAGGAAACTGGATCCCCGTTCTTGCCAGTGGACAAGTGGTAAGAATATTCAAATCTTTGCAACTTCAGACTGTCATATTTACTCATTTGTGTAACCAATTAAAGCACCAAGGAATAAGATTCTCTCTATCGCTAACATCGCCGTCGTCGTCACTGCTTCCGTCTTCGTCGTATGATAGGATATTAGGATCATCATTGTGCAATAAAACATGAATTTTACCTTTATTTTAATTGGATCTGGTTGATGATAACTGTATTGGTCGACCTATCTTGTATGGTATAATACAGTACTAAAATAGCAGCAATGCAATCCACACTTTGCTGATCTCATCACTCTATCAGTAAATAGCTCATACAAAATAATTGGGCACTGACATTTTTTGTTTCAACACCATATTGATATTTCCTTCATCGTAGGTCGTAATTGGAGTAGCGGTAAAGTGCTAATACGTTGACCTCATAAACTGACCACATGGTTCTTAGGTTTTACTTCGTGGATGATATCTTGGAAATGAACGACGAGGCGTTGGTTAAGATTAAAAAAGATTAACATATCAGTAAGAGGGGCGGCAGAGCTTCAGCCCCCAATAATTTCACGTGAACATGTGTTATCACGTTACCCGACCTAAATAGCCCCCAATATTGTTATCACATTTCACATGACCTCATTAACTCTCGAATATTTTGAATGCTTCGCCACCCCTAAGTAATTATACCGTCCATTTTAGTAAGAATTACTTTGGCACTTCCATTGAGTAGAAATATGTCGAGTTTATCAATATCCTTAAAAACCGGACCTTATGACTGGTCCGTTTCCTTAAAAAAATTGTTCCACCAAATCATAACCACAAACTTACTGTAGCAAATAATGAGACCATTTATCATAATTAAAATTACTGCTGAACAACACAATAAGAACTTTAGCAATATGATATCCAACACCAACTTCCACAACAACTCAGGACCAAGAGGAGAAAGAAAACAATGGAGCCATTGATAAAGGAAATTTGATCCTAATCGCTTGTGGTTTTCAGAAGGAAGGAAATAAAGAGGAAAATTCAGACCCGACCTGCTTATTTATTAGGTCGGGTCTGACTGTTTAAAACTTTGAAGAGCACAACAACTAATGTTATATGAATTTGCTAAAAACACATATTGTAAACACAAAATCTCAAGAACTGTAGTGTGGGATGAATTCACGTGATCAGATCAGATGGCCTATAGTATATGTGCCTATTATTTGCTGTGGATGACATAATAACGAGACTTATGAAGACAATGCGGGTAGAGGTTTTCTATTGTGGAGGTTTGCTAAAATTACATAAACAGACTGGTATCTGAAACTCAGATTCTCACACACATCGAAAACCTTCATTTTACCGAAGAGGCCATTATGTAGTAAATGCAATATATAATATATATAATATATAATCTATGTAGTAAATGTAATATATAATATATGTAGTAAATGTAATATATAATATATGTAGTAAATGTAATAGATATAGTATATGTAGTAAATGTAATATATAATATATGTAGTAAATGTAATATATAATATATATATAATATATGTAGTAAATGTAATATATAATATATATGATATATGTAGTAAATGTAATATATAATATATAAAATATATGTAGTAAATGTATACATAATGTAAGATTAATTATCTAACAACAATACAACTGCATTTCGTGATAAAGTAATTTATTTCTTGTTTATTCATTTATGCATTTGATACTTGATTTGACAACAAGTTTCCAATTTCTCCCATCAGATCTTCCTAGCCAACGACCTCAAGAAATGCACATGAGTATTACACAGAGACTAAAAGCGCTGAAAATAAATTGATACGGAAACAGCGCTATTACGAAGATTTTTTATTTCAGGAGAAACCTTTAAGAACTTGTTGTCTTGCGTGGACGGTGGAGTTGTTCATGTTCTTATAATTCAACACACGTCTTTTTCTGTGTAAACAAACCACAACTTTAAACGATTGTAAAAAAAAGGTTTAAATGCATTTGAAAGAAAAGAAATGTGAATATATGATAAAGAAACATTTAACAAAAATTCATAGGTTTAATAAAAGCTTTGCATTTGGATTGTTGGAAAACAGACAACGGTGTAGGAACAAATTTTTTTTGCATTTTTCTTGCGGGGAAGTGGGGAGGAGTGGGGGTGGGGGGAGGGGGGGTGGGGGAGGAAATGTTATTTACCACAACCTCAACCACCTCTCATTCCAAAGTCTCACTTTCCCCCATTTACGATTGTGGGAAGTTTATTATTTTATTTTTTTAACAAAGAAGAATAGACAATTAAATTAGTATAAGACACGACGTACGTGGTAGTGCATACACGCTCGTAGTGCAGTGGCCGGCATGTCACCTGCATGTACTCGTACTAACTGCATGCTGTATGTTACACATACACAGGTGCTACGTCGGTGTCTACAATGTTATGTTACATTTTACGGCCAAGTGTGGTCAATTCAAATGATTATAATTGGGAAAACTAAAAATCGGACCCGGGATCGGACCAAGGTATTATAAATTATAATCGAATACATCAGAAGAACAAGCGCAGAAAAGGTTTATATATTTCACAGAGCGTACAAATAAGCCCAATAAAGGGTTTTCTTCCTGATAAGTGGGGAGCAGAAGCATATTTTCGCCCTCACATTTTTGACTAGCCCCCCCCCCTCCATCTCCGCTTCCTACGCTCTTGAAAATTGTCTTGAGGAAGATTTTAGCTAAAATTGTTGATAACATTAATAGCTCTTATCAGGAAAACAACTACTGGTGTAAGCTCTTTTATAGTACTTGGCTCCAAAATCCTCAAGATTAAGAATGCTTGATATTAAAGTGTGTCCCGAGCTGATTTTGATGCAAGAGATAATTGCAGCGAAACACAAAGCCTAAAGCAAAGAGAACCAGAATGAATGTGACAATTTCAACGGAAATGATTTGCTTGTAATCAGCGGAGATATGGTGTACAGTCCGGTTGTACCCCCATCTGGGACAACAGTTTAGTTCTCCCAATCGGGGAACCCTTTACAAAAGTATCCCACGATGCATCTATCCAAATTCAAAGTTTTTATAGGAATAATATATGAATCAGACACATTTCGAGCGCGTGGAACTCAACCACTGTGAAGGTTCAAATTTTTCTTGACTATTTAAAAAAATGGCGTATGAATTATCTTTTCACCGTGCGCTTTTAAAATTCACTGTGCGTTTTTTTATAAATTTGAAGAAAAGTTATGAATTCTTATTATGTGTTACCGTTAGGCAGTCGCGCTTGAACAAGGTTTTCTGAAATTATTAAAAATAACTTGGGGAAATTTGTGAAAATTATTCAGCAATAACTGCGTGATAGTAACGATGTTGTTTTACTTTCGCAAATTGAATATGAACAAAGCAAACTTTGTTACAAACCTTCAATGAAACGACTAATAAGCGTCTATGACTAAAAGTTCACAATAAAAATGGCGGGATCCATATATCACTGTAAGCTCAGTGCAAATGCTTGAGTACCCCGATCGGGGGACATATTGAGTACCCCGATCAGCGGTGCAACTGATTTTGGTGTACGGCACGGTTTAAACTTCCAAAGCTTTCTTCCTTCCTCTTAATCATTTTATTTCTTTGTTAATGAACTGAAATGTGACATTTTAGGTTAATATAGAATTCATTTCTATGATGTGTAAAAGTTAGCGCCAAATACTAATATTTTCCACCATTTGGTTAGTGTTATAATTGTTATTTTTTGTTAATGAAAACATAATATGATATCTATTTAAGACTGTCTTGAAAAAAACATTTGATCAATAGCAACGCAGATTATCATTGCATAAAACTAAGCAATAATTCGTATACCTACCAAAATATATAGCTGTTTTTACCTAAATTTGAATAGACTAAATTACGACCCTCAGAATAATTACTAGTGATAAGGAAACTTCTTGCAAAAGCAAAAATGCAAGCCAACTGAATTGGATTCATTCAAAGATGGAGATTGTCCAAACTATATATGACTTTATTTTAACATCTAGATGATGGCTTGATAATTGTCTTATTCAAATTGGTCAATATCTACCTGAAAAATACTACCCTTTCTTGCCAGTGAATATCATACCAGGGAGTTGGCATTAGATCATTCTGAACGCAGCCATTCTTCACTATTTCCATTTACAACAACCCAAGACGATACAAAATTCGCCTTAATACTGTTTGAGACAAAAACAACAGCTGGTTTGACCACTATGACTTTTCATCATTAGCAATACACTATTCCAAATATCATGATTTAACGGTATTAATGTAATATTTAATTTCAATTTGGACTTGTCATAATAATCTTGTAGAGGTGATGTAGTATAATCATTTAATTTCATCCAAAATCAACTTTACCGTGTTTCTATAGAGGGATTTCATCACGTGGCTCTAACTCAACTGGGAGCCATTTTGTTTGCGCGTTGACATGGTTGAGTATTCCACGCGTCTGATCTTCTCACAGCTCAGTCACATCACACGTAAAACAAACAGACTCGATCTAAAACGCGCGCTAGCTCGCGCTGGTGATGAAAACACGCGCTGGGCATGTAAAACACGTGCTGGGCATATAAACACGCGCTAGTTAAAATTAACTGGCCAGATTAATTAATTTTGTAATATAGAATGTTATTTTAAAGAAGAAAAAAATATCCTCCAAGTACTTTAAGTAATCTTAATCAGTGAATTCTAAACATGTCTAGTTAGTGCAACTAGCGGCACAGCAAGAATTCCGGCATACTACTTACAAAAGTAATTTTATATAACAACAAACGTATGTAAGTGTACAGCATGACGGCAGTACAGAATGGCGATGTAAACAAAGTGATGTGACCCCATGACGTCAGCTGAAACATCCTTATAAGATATGTATTACTGCGAAGTCATTTTCTTTAGATAAGCATATTGTTTTTGAGGCCCGTAAGGTTTTGTTCATGGATCTCTTCTTTGGCTGTATGGCTTTATATATAAAGCCTTCTCGACGAAAGAAGTTCAGGAACTCAAAGAAGTTTCTTAAAATAAACCTGGAGATCCTTGGGCAAAACCATACTGACCATAGACTCCACTCTTTTAAATTTCTAACTATCCTAATGTAGAATAAGAGATACAAGCTTGCATTGCTTTCGGAGTAGGTATGCATACCAGATTTAGCTTACTGTAATGCTTCTTCTTGTGAATTAAACGGTGTCTGATTTTGTTCATTCTAGATACCAACGACATATAATTATATTTGTATTTGTTACCATGGTAAATTTCACAGATGCAATAATCGTTGTTTATTTTCACCTAAGTATTTTAAAGTTGGAAAAATCTTGTTTTCCTTGCAAGATTTGTTCATCATGATTATACTTGTATTCCTTATATAGGAACTCTTTCTACAGAAATCCTCATTTACTCTTATAAGCTAAGCCTCTTTGTTTCGTCTATTTTAATAGTTGATATTTTCATTTAATGATAGAGACTACATAACATTGTTAATTTACTTTACTTACAGACTTATGTGTTTAAATGTCTTTAAATTTCCATTTCATTGCTTTTGTGAGTTTCAGGGTCCCGTACATTTTACGTAAGATGGCGGGGATAAATAAGTAATATAAACTGATGAATGGAAAATCTATTTTTTTGTACCAATAAATATATATTGTCATTGATACTAAATATCAAAATCTATTAGTTATTTAGTTACTTAGTTTTGAACATATTATTTTAGTATTTTACGTTGGAGTGCTTTGCCTGCAATTAACATTTAACTGTTTAAACAGTTAAAGAGATTTTGAAACACTTCATTTCAGTGAAGTGGTTATCAGTTTATCAAATTGAATGCTTTGTTAAGCATTGTTACATGTTGATAATTCGTATTGTTAACCGCTTTTTATTGTCATTATGAAACACAAATGGCGATGAAATTCAGTTTTGTATTAGAAGGTATACGAGGATATTCTTATATTTTAATACTTTCGCTTACATCGATAGCGCAAAAATCAGTCCGATTCGTACCCCCGATCAAAACTGTTCTCCCGATCGGGGCATCCTTTACAAAAGTATCCCACAATGCATCAATCCAAATTCAAAGTTTTTATAGAACTAACATAAGAATCGGACACATTTTGAGTGCAAGGAACTCAACCACTGCGAAGGCTTCAAATTTTTCTTCACGATTTGAAATAATGGCGTATGAAATATCTTTTCACCTTGCGCTTTTAAAATTCACCTTGCGATTTCCATGAAATTTGAAGAAAAGTGATGAATTCTTATTATGTGTTACCGTTAGGCAGTCGCGTTTTCAACAAGGTTTTCTGAAATTATGAGAAATAACTTTTTGTAAAAATTATTTAGCAATTCAACTGCTTGATAGTAATTAAGCTGTTTTATTTTCGCCTAATTGAACATGAACAAAGCAAACTTTGTTACAAATCTTCGATGAAACGACTGATAAGCATCAATGACTGAAACTTCACAATACAAATGGCGGCTTCCATATATCACTGTAAGCTCAGTGCGCATGCTTGAGTCTCCCGATCGGGGGACTTATTGAGTCCCCCAATCGGTGGTACGAACCGAACTGAAATTAATATATTTACAGCCAGAGTATCTCCTCACGATGCACTACCAGGATGTTTACATTCAAATATTTCCTTTTATGGAACTGATGGACTGAACAATTTCCTGCAAGGGTCAGGCTCCGAGAATAAGAGGAAATGGAATGATATGAAAATGTTTTAATGCAAATGGCATATGTTCCGATTTAACATTTCACAAATGTTGAATTTCGCAGCGTTTTTAGGCATATTTGTGATGCACGAAAGGGAATATCATTCGATGTTCTTATGTAAATCTCTTCGAATTGTAATCATGTGGAATTGATCGAAGGACATAATCCTGTGAATACCAGTTGGATTTAAGGCACACCTCAAATGTATCCTAGGTGTAAGGCACACCTCAAATTTATCATGTGTAAGGCACACCTCAAATTTATCTAGGTGTAAGGCACACCTTGATTGATCTAGGTGTAAGGCACACCGAAAATTGATTTAGGTGTAAGGCACACCTCAAATTGATCTAGGTGTAAGGCACACCTCAAATTGATCTAGGTGTAAGGCACACCTCAAATTGATCTAGGTGTAAGGCACACCTCAAATTTACCTATTGCAATCCGTCAGGGTCAAACTGTTTATATTTTTAAGAAGGCCCTTAAGACTCATCTTTTTCGTACTGATTAAGTTTTATGCTGTCTATAATATTCAATTTCTTGTTTTATTTATCTAGTTTTTTATTTTATTTTTTACCAATTCTTTTATGCTTGTATATTGTCCTGCAAATCTATTAAAATAAATGATATTGTATATTAAGAGTTTGTCTATGTATTATCAATTTTATTGTAAAGCGCGTCGATCCAAGGGAGAGGCGCTATATAAATAAGTGCAATAATGATAATAATAATAATAATAATAATAATAATAATAATAATAATGATAGTAATAATAATAATGATAATGATAATAATAATAATAATAATAATAATAATAATAATAATAATAAAATGATCTATGTAATAACCTAATAATTGATAATAATAATAAAATAATGATAATGATAATTATAATTAATAATGATAATGATAATGATAATGATAATATTAATAGTAATAAATTGATCTAGGTGTAGGGCACACCTCAAATTGATTTAGGTGTAAGGCACACCTCAAATTGATATAGGTGTAAGGCACACCTCAAATTGATCTAGGTGTAAGGCACACCTCAAATTGATCTAGGTGTAAGGCACACCTCAAATTGATCTAGGTGTAGAAGATATTCTTATAAAATGAAATTATAACATTAATTATGAGCTGTTCATATCTTTTAAATTTTTAATGTAAAATAATCAGCCACGAAAACTATAAATGCTATTTTGAAAATTTAACGACTGTACTTCTCAGAATTTTATACTCTGCTAAAGACGAATAACATATTTAAGCTATGCGGAAGTACATACGGACGAAACAGTAAGGATATAGAGCTAAATTAGAGAATAAT
This sequence comes from Chiridota heheva, assembly GCA_020152595.1. Taxonomy (NCBI): domain Eukaryota; kingdom Metazoa; phylum Echinodermata; class Holothuroidea; order Apodida; family Chiridotidae; genus Chiridota; species Chiridota heheva. The sequence continues at coordinate 2,829 of JAIGNY010001704.1, read as the reverse complement.
ATATATATATATATATATATATATATATATATATATATATATATATATATATATATATATATATATATGTATATATATATATATATATATATATATTTATATATATAATATATATATATATATATATATATATATATATATATATATATATATATATATATATATATATATATATATATATATATATATATATATATATATATATATATATATATATATATATATATATATATATATATATATATATATATATATATATATATATATATATATATATATATATATATATATATATATATATATATATATATATATTTATATATGGTCGCAGTCTGTGATGCAATAACGAATGAGAACATACAATTTTGCAAGTTACCTACAACATAATCAACTACCTATTATCTACCTTACATATATACTGACGCGCGCGGAATGTAATTTGCGCAACCCACTATTGAAAGGACTTGGTCGGCTGGACCCTTGAGAAAAACAAGCATAAAGGCATTTAAAAATCCATGAAATCAAAAGCGGATATCCATTCAAAATTTTGAAAAAATTCAATGTTGTTTTTCTTCAGTTTTTAATAATTTTAAGAGAATTTGCAATTAATGAAGTCGTAGCAAATCCATTGAAACACACTTGCCAGATTATTTCGATCTTTTCTTCAATGAGGACTGAAATAGATGCATCCTGAAAGTGCGAACCATTCCATAGGTGGGAAGTAAGGCAGTGTGCGAAATATGTACCATAATGCTATGCCATAATATGCGAAATATGTACCATAATGCTATGCCATAATATGCGAAATATGTACCATAATGCTAAGCCATAATATGTCAAATATGTACCATAATGCTAAACCATAATATGCGAAATATGTACCATAATGCTATGCCATAATATGCGAAATATGTACCATAATGCTATGCCATAATATGCGAAATATGCCAGGGTGTGCAAACTATGAAAAAGTATGTAATTATGCTCAAACTATGCCATAAAGTGCAACGATGACATTAAGTGTGACGCATATCATGAAGTACAAATTAGTGTAAACTTAGTCATAAAATGGTAACCACGCTACAAAGTGCAACCCATGTTATAATGTACGAGCTTTGCCATCAAGTCAGAACTACGCCTTAATGTGCGAAACATGCCAATGCACAATCTATGTCGAGTGCGAGCAATGGCATACAGATTAAGAGAGTTACAAAGCATATTATTTCAGTCCGGGAGCGTCCCGAAAAACTGGGTACTTTGAAATACCCGAAAAACTGGGTACTTTGAAATACCCGAAAAACTGGGTACTTTGAAATACCCAAAAATTGGGCACTTTTATGTATTACCTCATCTTATAACCTATACATTTGACAAGCCCACACTAAAGTATGGTGTTTCTCATATTCCACTCCGGATTGTCCAAAATTTCACTGGATATCCTGATTTTGGAGACGGAAAGTAAATAGATATTCATAATTTTCCGCCTCCGCGTTTTGAAATTCATCGTCGCCTTTTTGAGAAAATTAATAGAACAGATTGCTCATAACCTGTTTGTATTGAATTTCTCAAAAAGTTGACGATTAATGCCCCAGGACTGTAGTTACTAGACGAAATTGAAGAAAGAAATTTAAAAGTAGGCTTTCTTTCGTATAATATACTCAAAAATAAATTCCGATCAAATCCACCATCAACAACCTCTCTCGTATCGACAACGTTCATATTACCTGTCTTAGAATTGGTCACACCCACCTCACTCACTCCCACCTCCTTGTTGCCCCCCCCCCCCCTCTAACCCTTCTGCAACAATTGCCATTGCACCCTCACAATCCATCACGTTCTCCTTGCTTGCCTTCTGTGCAACCTTCCCAGAGCTTCTCTCGCTCCCCACAACTCAATTGCTGAGTTCTTCCAGAAAAATCCTCCGGATAAAATTTTCTCCTTCCTTCATCATGCCTCCCTCTACAACCATATTTAATTCTCCTCTTTCACCCCCTCTCTACTTTCTTTTTGTTTCAAGCATGCACCTCCCTCTCAATTACAGCTTTCTGACCTTTTGTTCTTGAATTTCTCTCATTCTTCCCCTGTTTCCTTTCCTTCCTACCTCTAGAATGATCTGACTTCTCAGGCACAATTTGACCTTCGTTGTCGTGGTGCCGTAAAGCTCTCATCAAACAAACAAACAAAAATAAATACCCAAAGTTTATCTGCCGCTAATAATTTGAATTTGAAAGATTTGATTTTAGCAGCAAACCTAGTTGCTTCAGACTGTATTTCGCATTAGCAGACTCTTCGCTCTTAAATTATAGGTTAATTAAATATTAACCCAAATTGCAGAAAAACGTCTTTATTTCTTTAGTGAAATGTGGACGTTACACAGAATGTTGATAAAACTTATATATGATGTTTCTATACAAACGAATGTGTGATATTATAATACATTTTTGTAGAGTAAAAACTGAAGTAAAGTAATTTCTATACAGACGAATAAATGATATATCAGTATATGCAGGTTTGAATTTTTCTAATCGGGGAGTGGCAGCAGTTTTCTTTAGTTGCAGTGTATCATCTTCTAAATCACCTTTTTGTTTCTTTCCTGTCTCTCTTTCTTTGTTGACGCGCATTAACAGATTAAATGCATCTTTTGTGTATTTTCATCCATAGGCAGAAAGACTCAGGAAAACCAGAGAGTTGATGTTAGAGATCTCCCTGATAAGATGTAATGTTATGATGTTCTTGTTTTAAAACAGAGAGAAGAGGATATTTTATAGGATGAGCTTTGATCAATAAACTTTCGACGCTTTACCATAACAAGACACAAAACTATTGTGT
>JAIGNY010001703.1:0-23759 GCA_020152595.1 Chiridota heheva | reverse complement strand
AAACCCACCCTCCCAATAAAGATGCCCGAAAAATTCCATCTGTCTCCTTCTGATGGCATTAAGTAGGGACCTGTCCATGCCTGAAGCTATCACGACATCATAATTTGTTTTCCTTTCTGTCTAAGATATTTTCAACATTCTCCTAATGAACCACATTTCCGTAATTTCTAATCTTTTCTTGATGTCACTGGTAATACATATGCCTTCAAGACACAGATTTTCGTGTCCATTCTAATATTTCTATTCTTCAGATTTGATTCATTTTTGTAAACATGTCTTTGGAAATTGCAATACCTTTTCTAACCGTTAATGCACTACTATCTGATGTTAGTCGTAGCCAAGTACTTAAACTGTTGTATTTGAGGTTGTACCCACTATATAAAAAAAACTTAATGTTAAAAGTATTCAACAAAATGACCCAAATGCTTAATTTCATCCACTTAGTAGTTTCTACTTTTTGGCAATGGTGTATTCAATTTTCATCAAGCTGTTTACACCTGGAGATTATCCAAATCTGATGAGCTCAGTGGACAGCATTGATCCTGTGCTTATGCCATAGTGTGAATGGACCATCCCAGCTTTCTTTCCTCATATGTGTAAGGACTATGAAGATGACAGTCTTTTTGGCTGCCGTGATGCTATCAGCTTGTCTGGATAGTTTCTTAGTTTCCTGAATAAGTCTTGTTCATGCTTAGTAATTAAAAGATGCATGGAAGTCTCTACAAATTATAGATCTCACATGCCCCTAGTTTTGCTTTTTTAGAGGGGTGTTCCACCCTGCCCCTCATTTATGGTTGGAAAAATACAGCAAAAGTCACTCGCCAATCATTTATACAACTTAGCGAGTACATTCGAGTACAACGGTATATTACGTGTATAATATTTCTACTTGCCACATCTTTTATTGGTTTGCCTATGGCAAGCAGGCAAGTGGTTTTTCCAACCCTGCCCTCATTGCCTCCACCCTTGCCTATTTTCACCCTACAATTTGTTCACATGCTACCCTGCCCCACATGCCATGCCACCCTGCCTTACATGTCATGCCACCCTGTCTCACATTCCATGTCACCCTTTCCCCCATTCCATGCCACCCTGTCCCACATGCCATCTCACCCTGTCCCACACACCATCCCTCCCTGTTCCAATGCCATCCCAACCTGTCACCATGCCATCCCAGCCTGTAATAAATGCCATACTACCTTGTCCCACATTCAAGTCACACTGTCCCAGGTATGTCCTGACACCACCTTGTCTCACATGCCTTGCCACCCTGTCCCACATGCTATCCTACCCTTTCCAACATGCCATGCCAAACTGTTTCATATTCTATGCCACCCTGTCCCATATGCCATCCCACTCTGTCCCATATGCCATCCTGTCTCCCATGCCAACCCACCCTCAACCCAATTCCTACATCTACCAATCATTATGCCTTCTTCCATCCAACATTCTTTCCTTTAACTCCCATCCCCTCACCTCTATCAACCTACCATGCACTACTCATCTACCATTCCCATTCACCTACCATCTCCATTCACCTACCATCCTCCATTCACCTATCATCTTCCATTCACCGACCATCCCAACTCATCCCCACCCACCTTTTGCCACAAAATCATCTACCAAAAAAACTCTCAACAACTCATCATTCCACCCTTCACTTCTACCTTCACTCACTCCGATGCACCACAGCTCCCTCCACATTACCTCAGAACAGAAAAACATTAACCCTTAACTTAAATCTGAAACTTCCCATACAAATATGCTTAACTTTGATATTTTGCCTTATAAACCAGATAGGGCTGACCTATCTATTACACGAGAATGAAAATTCATTGCAGATTAATTTGAACAATATCAGAAGTCTATTACAGTATGTCTGCACTCTACTCCCCCAAGTAACAAGTACTTATTGTTAATATTTCTGTTCATCCCAAGACACTTAATTACAAATTATTTTGACAATTATTGTTGACTTTTTTCATTCCAGAACAAATATTTTACTTGCTATTCATGTCAGGAATGCATTTGTTGTAAGTTCTTTCAAGGCGAGCGCCTACTTTACATAAATTTCTTTCACAAAAATAGTTGGAATTTCTTTCTAAGGGCAGAAATCTTGTTCCCAGTAGCTGAACAATCCATTCTTGGATGGACAATGAATGTGGACGGGCGGATGAACAGACAAACGGTAATATGCTATATCTCCTCTTCACCCATTTTGTTGGTGAGGGGATAAAATTAAAGCTGCACTAAATGACCATAGCTTATTGCAGGCTCATTTTTACAAGAACCTTGTGTTTTGTCCTCTTGTTCAACATACTAGAGCATCAGACATTGTTCTCCAACTGGTGAAAGGCAATTTGAAGAAAGTTACAATCGTGGCCAAAAGTAGTTGGACAAAATCGCTTAAAAACATCAAACACCATTTCCCTTTTAATGTTGTACACTCTGCAAAAAACAGGCTTAAATGTGACTTTTGATTAATCAGAGAGTCAGAAATCATCTTAAATACTTTTGGCAATTATTTTAGGTCTTCTCCATTCACAGTAATGGTAAGCAGCCCCTCAAAGTGGAACCCCTCCAAGATATGTTGTGCCTTACAGATTTTGTCTGATGTCTGTAGCCAACATTGCCAATGCCTTGCCTTGGTCCCTTAATTTGCAGGAGAATCGTAGGGGTGCTGGCTCAGTGAGTCTTCTCTCGGTTTGGCAGTTGTGGGCGAGGGCTTGCATTTTTGCAAAAGTCCTTCCTGCTCACTCACCGATGTGGTCTTCCTCTCGTCTCTTTCCTTGAACTGTTTCCTGGAGGTTGGTTTTGGCTACACCGTTGGACCTCACAACACGTCCAAAGGACATCAGCTTTCTTCTTTTTATTTTTGTAAGGACATCTTGAAAGGGGCCAATATGGTGCTCAATAGACTTGCAGACTTCATCATTTGTGATGTGGTCTGTGTATGTGATACCTAAGACATTGTGGTAGAACCTCATCTCTACAGCACTAACCTTCTTTGGAAGATCTGTTGTAAGGGTCCAAGACTCACATGCGTAGAGATAGATAGAGATGACCAGAGCATTGAGCCTGATTTTTATTCTTATGGAGACATATTCTTGTCTTTCCATATTTGTTTCCACGGAGTCAATGCTGCTGCTGTTTGTGAGGCTCTCACCAAGATTCTGTTCATGAACCTGTGTCGGTAATGATGGCACCTAGGTATTTAAACTGATCTACAGTGCCTAATTTTTGACCTTGTGCTGTTATGTTTGCAGTTATGGGATTATTACTGTTTGTTATCAGCTAAGTCTTCTCAGCCTTGATTTCCATCCTAAACTAAGAGAAATTTTGTCGATTCGAGACACCGGTTCAGCAAGTTTATTTTAATTTCCAGCGAGTCCATCTATGTCATCGGCAAATCGCAAATTGCTGATTGTTCCACTTCAATGCTGGCAGTGCCAATTTGGCCTTCCATGGCCTTTGTCATTACTCTTTAAAAATTAAACAATGAAGGGAAGGGAAGAAAGAGGGGAGGGGGAAGGGGGTAGAGATAGAGAAGACATCCTTATCTTTTGGTAATATGGAACCAGTCTCCTATGGCACTTTGTACCAGAACCATGATGTTCACTGAATCTTGATTTGTAACAAAAAATATGGAAACTTGTTTTTCATAAAAACATTTTAGAATTTCAATGTTCAAAAATAGATAATAAATGCTAACTGTATAGAATATTATGATAATGAAGACGATCCTCTATGCTTCACTTTCTCCATGCATCCAAATGTGAAAACCGTGAGTGGGGGGAGGCAATATCTGCAAATATTCCTTTATGGGGACGGAATCAAAAATGTATTGAAATACATTAAGCATTCATAAGCATACCTCATTGAAGGTCGCTATCACATGAGGTCCAAGTCCACACGAAGGATCACAAAGGGTTGCTTCCGCATTTGAGTTTTTTTCTTCTTGCAACATTCTGACCATCAAGATCTTCAAAAAAGTTCTTGTTTTGGTACATCTTGTTTCCTGAAAATAGAGGATTTAATATTCTGAGCTTTGTTCCATCATTACAAACTCTCCATGTAGCCCCCGTTTCCATACAATAGTATGGGCTGCTGGAATAGGTAATACCTATTACTCCTAAAATATGTCACCATTTATTATACAACTAAGTTTGGAAGAGGAATTTTCTTATGTCACTGTATGTCTTAATATAACCCATAAATTACTATCTTAACCTTGGTAAATCATGGGCAAAATCCCCATAGATTACTATTTTAACCTTAATATACCAAGGGGAAAATCCCAATAAATTACCATCTTAACCTTGGTAAACCATGGGAAAAATTCCCATAAATCATTATCTTAATCTTGGTAAACCATGGGAAAAATCCCCATAAATTACCATCTGAAACATGATAAACTATGGTAAAAGTCCAAGTATAATGGTAAACCTTAGATTTACCTACCCAAACCAAAAACCCTAACCTGACCCTATACACTATCCCCTAAAAATCACTAAAAGGAAAAATTTAAGGTAAATTCAAGAATAACAACAATTTTTAGGTTTAACGCTATACTAAGATTTTCTCTTTAATAACATGCTACATTGAATGCAACTTACCTTGTGGAAGACGCCTCGCCTGACGTATTTCATTCTTTAGTGGGACAACTAACTTTGAGCAGTTAAACTGACCAATCACATAAGGAGATGGTGTTACGGCCTGTTCTGATGCACTTCTGGTGTTTAAATTGTTGAACATTCCAGTGAGGGTGGTTCACCATGGTTGATATGGCAATTCCTGTAGTGCTGTAGATAAATAGGATTGCTACATTGAAGATGGTACTTAAAATATTACAGTGATATACACATAAATCCCGGAAAATTACAATTAAAACCCATTCAAATTTAAATGAGTTCCTATAAAGTTAATAGATTTGCATCATGTTCAAGTTATTGGGAACCCATCAAGTTAATGGAACCCATCAAGTTAATGGGTTTGCTCGTGGTGGTGGTGGTGGTGGTGGTGGTGGTGTTGGTGGTGGTGATGATGATGATGATGATGATGATGATGATGATGATGATGATGATGATGATGATGATGATGATGATGATGATGATGATGATGATGATGATGATGATGATGATGATGATGATGAATCAAGTTAATGGAACCCATCAAGTTAATGGGTTTGCTCGTGGTGGTGGTGGTGCTGGTGGTGGTTGTGGTGATGATGATGATGATGATGATGATGATGATGATGATGATGATGATGATGATGATGATGATGATGATGATGATGATGATGATGATGATGATGATGATAATAATGACTTGACGAAGACAACGATTTATAAATAATAACATTAATAATAATATTAATATTAATAATAATAATAATAATAATAATATATTCATATGGCACACAAATCTGAAAGCATTCTAATGCACTTCACAATAAGATAAAACTAAACAAAGGCAATACAAAAAAAGTATGTTTTAAATAAACAATAAATTCATTGGCATAAGGATCAATACCCAACAGCCATGTAAGACACTAGACTACAGAGTATCACTGATCTAAATTCCACCTTTTGACAACATCAGCATCATCAATCAATCAATACAATTTATATAGCACCAAACACTAAACGTTTGCACTAAGGTACTTTGAAATACAGGCAGTCACCTCTGGAAAGCTTGTTTGAATACGTAAGTCTTTAGATCACGGTGTTTTCTAAAAATGGTGATGGGTACATCAGTGCTAAGACATCATATAAGTCATCTCCTCTACAAGTTACTTAATCTTCTCAATTAACAATTGAAATCATGAGTTTGATGTTATCTTTTGTCGAAGTAGAAGAAACAGTGGGGTGCACGAGCTTCAGGATTGTACTACTGTATACTCGGGTCACTTGCCATATGATATAGCCATTACATGACTGAGATTTTATACTGAGGGGACAGTATAAGAAGTATTCATATTAAGTTCTGTTTTGCACTCATAATGTTCCAGAAGGGGCTCAATACTATACTTGTCAGAATTCAAAGGGGTTTTTAAAATCTTTCTTTCGGATTTACCTATAAATATATTTATACAGTACTTTATCCATTTGAAAATTGATAATATTGGAGATTCCCTCTCATTATTTTTTAACATAACCACTGTTTGAATTATTCTACCCTTTGAGGATTCACTTATGTTTGGATCTTCGAAGAATCTACATTTAGTTACTTGGAAATTTGAATTTGTATAAATCACTTACTTGACTTGGTAGAAGTATTGTCCTATGTCTTACTAACTCGACGGCACTCATTCCCTCCTCAACTTTGTGTAACTTTGCAGCACAATCATAGCATACTCATCCATCCGCAGCTTCATCTTCTAAACCAAAAGATCTTTTGATCTTTCTTTATGACACTTTTCGGGTCATATTTCAGTTGAAAATCGGCCATTATATGGGCTCTGCAAATGAAACAGTCTGCCATTTTAAATTGGCTTGATAGAATGACATGAGGAAATAACCTTCGTTAGGAGGAATGGTCCATCAATTATTCATGGGCTTTGCACAAAGTCACTCCCAAGCATATAATGTATATCTATATTTAGGCTCAGCCAAGACTAATCTGATTCACTTCACTGAAAAGCAGTTAGGTGGCTTGAGCCCCAGATGAATGACCTATTGTGTACAGTGTAACAGTAGCTAGTTGCTAACAAGTCAACTGTGAATAGACTATGAAGATGCTGTCAGTTATTAAGAAGTATAGATTACCCCTGTGTTGGGTATGGTGTTTGTTTGTTTGTTTGATGAGGTCTTAACGGCACCACGACAACGAGGGTCAAATTGTGCCTGAGAGGTCAGATCATTTTAGAGGTAGGAAGAAAAGAAAACAGGGAGAGAATGAGAGAAATTCAAGAACAAAAGTCAGAAGGCTGTGATCGAGAGGGGAGGTGCATGGGTGAAACAAAACAAAGTAGGGAGGGGGTGGAAGAGGAGAATTAAATATGCTTGTAGAGGGAAGCATGATAAAGGAAGGAGATAATTTTGTCTGGAGGATTTTTTTTGGAGAACTCAGCAATTGAGTTGTGGGGAGCGAGGGATGCTCTGGGAGGGTTGTACAGGGGGCAAGCAGGGAGAACATGATGGATAGTGAGGATGCAGTGGCAATTGTTACAGAGGGGTTGGGGGGAACCAATAAGGAGGTGGGAGTGAGTGAGGTGGGTGTGACCAATTCTAAGACGGGTAATATGAACATTGTCGATATGAGAGAGGTTGTTGATGGTGGATTTGATTGGGATTGTGGGCTGGATGACATAGAGTTTGTTATCAATTTGGGAGTTCAATGAGGTTTGACAGCAGTCACGAACAAGGGAAGCGATAAACGGTTTGATGTCAGAAAGGGTTTTGGGAAAAGGGGTAGAGAGGAGGTTGAGGGCAAGCTTAGCTGCTGCATCAGCCCTGTCATTGCCAGGGATGCCAACATGGCTTGGTATCCAGGAGAAAAGAACCCTTTTCCTGCAGAGGGTGGGAGAAAAGAGTTTCCGGAGGAGGAGGTGGCAAGTGAGGTTATCCCATTTAAGATTGAGTAATGAAGTAAGAACAGCCTTTGAGTCGGAGAAAATGGCAAAGTAGCTGAGGGGAGAGTACTCAATAAAGTTGAGGGCGAGGAGAATGGCCTTAGCCTCGGCAGAAAAGATGAATGAGTAGTAAGGAAGTCTGCTACTGAGGGTGATGTCTTGGATGATGGCAGCAGCAGCTGTCTTGTTGCCTTCCTTGGAGCCATCAGTATAGATGGAGGTGTAATTTGAGAGTTGGTCTTTGATTTGGTTGTGGAGATTGATGAAGAGATTAGGGTGGGTATAGTGTAACAATAGCTGGTTGCTAGTCAATGAATTGTGAAGAGTCTCTCGGGTTGGATGGTGTGGATTACCCCTGATTTTGAGAAAATTGAGTGTGTCGGGTTGGAGGGGTCTAAGGGTCAACAATTCTTAATGATTATCTGATGCAACTACAGAGATTGTATTGATGATTGATGGCTTGTCACATCACACAATTTCAAATTTGTCACATACTGTAAATGTCTCAAATGTCACATATTTGTTGGCACTTTTGCACAGAATGTCACATCAGTTTTGCATTTGTCACATTTGATTAGCATAGCTTCACAATTCATGACCAGTTCACCAGTGATACTCATAGAAAGGATCATTTGGTGATCTCTGTTTCATGAAAAATGGAATCAACCACTGAAAAATGCAACATCAAATTACCAATGAGTGTGAATAAAGGGGTAAAACATGTCACAAAAAGTGAGACAAATTTTAATCCGTCTGTTTCATGTTCATTTCGTCACAAAATTTTCAAAAATGTCACAGAATGTCACAGATTTTTGGACAATGAAATTTTGTCACAAAATATCACTATGTCACAGACAATCTGCAATTATATTGTGAAGAACATAATGTGCACCAGGCAACGAATTGTAAATACTCATAATTTTTATAGGGTATCTTTATCCAAAATTTCAGATTTGTTCATGATCAAATGTACATAGTTAGATTACACTTGATTTTGCTAATAAAAAAATGACTGAGTCAAAATTCATCTACACTTCTATGATAAGCCAATGCAGCAGTTTCAATGTAAAAAGCGATGTCTGGCCATGTAAAGCAGCCATGTAGTGGTTATAGAATAATAATAATAATAATAATAATAATACATTTATATAGCGTCCTTTCTATACAAGCATATTCAAAAACGCTTTACAAAAAAATAACATGAATACAATACATACTTACTTACTAAAATAAACCATAAACAAATGTGTTTTGATTGATTTCAGAAACACGTGAAGACAATTGATTTTTCTTATTTGAAGTGGGAGATCATTCCACCAAAGTGGGCCGAGTCTGCAGAATGCCCTACCCCCCAGAGTAATACATGAAATATTGGGTACATTAAGCCAGACTGCGGATCTGTTTCTTAGATCATAAGTGGTGTTTGATGAAATTATTAAGTTTTGAAGATATTTTATGGCCATTTTATGGATACATTTAAAAACAAGAACAAGTATTTTGTATCTTATACACATTTCAACCGTAACCAATGTAGTGAATATAACAAGGGAGTAATATGGCAATATTTGTTTGATTTAGTTACAACACGTGCCGCAAAATTCTGTATTTTTGGACATTTTGAATTAAACAATGTGGCATACCAGCCAAGAGAGAGTTGCAGTAGTCAATGTGTGAATGAACCAATGAATGAATTAGGGTCTCTGTTGCACTGTTTGTCAACATATTTCTTATTTTATTAATGTTGTACAAATTTACAAATGCAGACCTGCATTTTTCATAACGTGCTGCTTTAAGTTTAAGTTGCTATCCAGCCACACTCCTAGATCACGAACACAATGGACAGCATTAACTAAACCACCACCCACTTTGACAGATTTTGGGTTAATTTATTGAGTTGAGGAGAGTGCCAAACAAAATAACCTCCGTTTTGGCATCATTCATTTTAAGCTTGTTTTGAAGCATCCACCTTCTAACATCCTCTAGGCAGCTTTCCATTTTAGTAATAGCTTCTGATTCAGAAGAAGCGTTTGTGATTTTAAAACTAAGCCACAACCTATGGTCATCAGCATACCCAGAGACATTAGGTGAATGCTTCTTAATTACACTGAAAATGGTTGAGGCATACAATGTAAAAAGTATGGGGCCACAACATGAACCCTGGGGTACTGAAAATGTATACATTTTTCAGACGAAACATTCTCCATTTACAATAACTTTTTGCCTACGATTTGACAGATAGGATTCAAACCACAGAAGTGCAGTATTGTGTACACCGAAATGAGATTTAAGCACCCTAAGCAATATCTCATGATCTACCGTGTCAAAGGCAGCACTAAGATCTAACATGACCACCAATGACACCATTTGCTTATCCATAGCCATTAAGAGATCAGACTTGAATCGTAACAAATCGGTTTCTGTACTGTGGAACACACGATAAGCTGATTGGTACACAGGTAAGAGATTTTGGTCATTCAGGTGCTGATTCAACTGTGCTACAACTGCCTTTTCTGTGATCTTGGAAATGAATGGAAGGTTGTTAACAGGCCTATAGTTCTTGAAGACCAATGGTAGTCCTTTCTTTTTTTAGGAGTGGTGTGATGACTGATGTCTTCCATTCTTCTGGAAACATTCCTCTTGTAATGAGACATTGCCAATCTTGCAGATTAGTGGCATTAAGACATCTGTACACTGCTTCACTATGTGAGTTGGTGCTGGATCTAAGATGCAAGTCTTAGGTTTTGCTTCTGATATGAGTTTTTAATATTGTCCTCATTCATTGGTAAAAACGTGCAGAGAGGGTTTATGACACTCTAATGAGTGTCTATAGAGTCATACTCTGTAGCTTCCAATTGTTCACGTATTTTGGTGATCTTTTCCACAAAATATGAATTGAAAGAGTTGGCTAATGAATGAGGATTTGCTGAATCTGGTAGTGGATTTGATTTGTTTCTGTTTAGGAGGCCATTGATTATTGAATAAAGTTCTTTCTGGTTTGTACCAGCTGCTACTATCTTATCATTATAATAATCTCTTTCAGCTTTATTCAAAAGAAATATGTATTTGTTATGATCTGCTTCAACAACATCAGATTTTGTTTCAAGATTCTTTTCTGTATGATCTCTCAGCTTTCCAAGACCTGACGTTTGTGATCTTTCAGTTTTTCTGTAAACCAAGGGAGAGTTGGTCTCACTGTGATTTGTCTTTCCTTTACAGGTGCCACTTCATCAAGTGTTGATCGTAGGGCTGTATTGTAAATATTCACCAATTCATTTACATCATTTGTATCACTCACAATTGATAATTGTCCTACTAATCTGTCACGAAAATCATCTATGTTTATGTTGGCAATACTCTGTTTTTCTGCATTTTAATTGTGACTGGAGTCTTCTCCATATCCAGTCTACATAATATGGCAAAGTGATCTGAAAACAAAAGATGGACCATTGCGGATTGAAGAGAAATGGCATCTGTGTCTCTAGAAAGAAACAAGTCCAGAGTATTTCCTGAAATATGTGTGGCAGAAACGATGTGTTGCGTAAATCCGTACAACTCAATAATATCCAGAAACTTTTTAGTTTCTGGACAGTGTAGTTTGTTCACATGAATGTTAAAATCCCCTGTAATAATCAGTGTGGTCGTGCTGATAATCAACGACTCCAGAAAACAACTGAATTCATTTACAAAATCAGATATTGTATGTCTATTTTGGGATGAATATGGTGGGCGATATACTACCACCAACTTGACAAGTTGATTTATTGCTTTTATGTCATATTCGGTATATTCAAAGGTTCTTTTCTCTTCACATTGATGTAGTTTAACATTGATATTTTCACGAAAAAGAAGGCCTGTACCCCCTCCCTTACGATTTGAAAGCCTTGGTTTGTCCAAAAATAAGAAGCCCCTCTGTTGTAACTGACTTCTTACAGAGTCATCCATGTCTGAGAGCCATGTTTCAGTCACTGCACAAAGATCAACTTTATTTTCTAAAACATAGTCCACAAGCATAAGGGCTTTATTTCTGACAGATTGTGTGTTAATGTGTCCCAGAATATACTAGTCAGAATGTTATCTGAGAATATATGAACATGAGTACAAATACTCCATAATATATACCTAGGCAAGACATGAATGCAGCATAAATTTCTTGCTGATGCAAGAAATTGCATCTCTCCATGTGTTGGGGGAAAGAGTGTGAGGACCACAGGTAATTCTAAATTTTAAGGGGGATGTCTAGGGAATTCCTGGGGAGGTTTTTGAGTAGATTGCAGTGGATGCTGTCTGGGCCTTGAGAGGAGAATCAGGATTTTTTGAGGGCGGAGGAGAGCTCGGAGGAGAGCTCGGAGTAGGTGAACGGAAGGTTGTAGCTTTCCTGATTGTTAGCAGCCTTGATTTTCTGGTTGCGTAAAGAGTGAGAAAGATTACAAGTACAAACTAAGCCAATTTTGTTTTAAAAAGAGGAAAAATACTTAATTGGGTTTCCGATCGGAAGTTTTTGCACTGCATGTACGTGCAGTGTACTAATGCGATGTGTGCAAATAATGGGCCCGACTGGTGTCGTTTAACTAAAATAAACAAAAAAAAAACGTGCGCGTGATCACTGTAGATCCTCATCTTGATTGCATAAAAGTTTATTTTTGTTATTTTCACTGTTTATTCATATTTATTTAAGTGGTTTTATTGCCTTTTGGATTATTTAAGAGTTTTGAAGCATATTTGTCAAGATTTTAGGCTAGCTTCAAATGGGATATTTCCCCCTAGAAATTTAGGGATAGGATTAAGGATTAGGTTTTAGGACTAAATTTCAGCATTAGGTTTTAGGATAAGGTACAAAAACTCATCTAACGTTAGGCTCTATAACTTAGGCCCTAGTTTACCCAGGAAGTTGGCATTTAGAGTCTAATACTCATTTTATGCAATCTCTAAAAACATTGGAAAAATCCTAGTAGGCCTAGGCCTATAGCGTAAATTGCTAATATATAAAGTTTAATGAAGTAAGTTTACTATGCGTATCTTAGATTCTTATTTCTCATTATTATTTTTTATCCTTGGACTAAAATTTAATTTCTAACACAAATTTAAGAAGAGTTTTTTCAGTTGCAATTTTGTAGGCCTAAACCAAATCATCAAAAAATCTTAACATTTTCAGTTATTTTAATAACGGAATAAAGTTGTATTACAAGAAACACATTTTGCTGAAGTTGTACCGCTATACTGGGATATTACCAAAACATTTTCCGTTTTGGCACTGCGACTTGTGCATATAGGCTATGCCTTAAACGTTAGTCAGTGGTTCATAATCAGATCAGACTTACCTCCAAATTCGCGGAACTGGCTTGGGTGATATCCTACAACAATTTCTCATGAATAGGAACTAGATAGCCTAAATTGGTTTAGCTTAATCGAAATTGAAGAGTCAAGAGCTACATTTACCTAATATAATCACAAAGTTTCGTATTCAGCTTTCTTACATTAAAATCACTAACGTTACATGATTTAGGCCCAGCAGGGATACTCTCCGCCCGTTATGGATCATGTTGTTTTCAACATTCCCGGGCCGGTGTAACGTGCTAATCTCCGGGTCGCGATCTAATTGTCTTGTACTAAATCGCAAGTGTTTCGATCCTAAATTAGTATTTTTTAGTCAAGTGAGGTACGGCATAGAAATTCATAATTAATTATCGATTATTGATAATTAATTATCAATTATTAATAATTAACTATCGAATAATAATAGATAATTATCGATTAATAATAATTAAATATCGTTTAGTAATAATCAATCATTTATTTTTTATCTTAGAGTTAGGCTTAGGTTGGGCCCAGGTCAGGTTAGGTTAGTTTAGATTAGGTTAGGCTATACTTAGACCCAAACACTTGAGAAAACTTGAGATTTATGGACCAAAACACTTGGGAAAATTTTGAGATTTATGGACCGAAACACTTGGGAAACTCTTGAGATCTATGGCCCGAAACACTTGGGAACATCTTGAGATTTATGAACCGAAACACTACACTTGGGGAAAATCTTGAGATTTATGGACCGTAACACATTGGGAATATCTTGAGATTTATGGAAACACTTGCCAGTGGGATTTAGGGTTCCTTACCCTAATTTGATCCAAATAGCGGATGATCGGACTACATGGCCCTAATAAACTGCAGTTTTTAAATGGTCTATTTGAATCTATTCAAAGGATATCCTGCTTGAGATAATAAAGGAACATAAGCTACATGTGATGAATGCTACTGAGAAATGCACAGGGACCTGGACTTAGAATACAAGACAATGAAAAGGCAATGTTAAATTATTATTTTAATAAAAGAAAGTGACACCAACAATATTTGACAAATCAACATTGATAAAGATAGGAATTTTTGGGCACCTTACAATGTCACCGGCGAAGAAAGACGATCAAGTTAAAGTGATATACCCATATTATATATTAATGCAAGCTTCCTTTGATTGGACCCTTAAGGAATCGCAAATAAGCATAGGCGGCGGACCGCTTCAAATACCCCGACCATGGCTGGTGCAAAAATGTGTCTGACAATGTTCTGACCAAGGTTAGACAATGTGATATTAGGCCTATTCAGTATTTCACTGTAATGTTCTAATGTATAACTAACGATATTCGTATCGAGTCCGAAATTAATATATCACGAAAAAATTATTTCGAAATAGCCTCGGTACGCGGTGTTAAGTTCGCTATTATTAATTATTACGGTAAAGTCCAAAAGACATGCGCGTCCAATAGATAAATTACTGTAACGCTTTTCTTAGATTCCCAGGATGAATAAAACAATATACTGTGTTTTACAAGTGACGTAAACGCGTCAAATGACGCAATCTTTCACAACGGAATTGTACCCTGATTGGCAGATCGTCCGATACTTCAGTACTTCATAGAATTAGGAAAATGGTAGTCAGGTAGTCTATAACTTTCCTGTTAGAAATATGTTGTCTTGTAATTTTGCCGAGAATAGGCTAAATGACTGCGATACTTAAAGGATTAGTTTAGTAGTCAAGCATGTGTATCTTATATGAAAGAGGACTTCACGAGAAACAAAATGGTGAAAAAAGCATTGCAAAATCTTATTCCATTAGGGAGATATTTAAGTTAAAAGTTGGGTATCATTTGTGTAGAAATGACTGAAATCAGACTAGCTGTGATGTCATAACCTCAGATTCCTTAAAGTCTTTATGTATTCTATCATATTTTGTCCTGCGATTTTGTGACTTAAAAACCATGGGACATGTCAAAAAAAGTAGTAAAACTGAATCTAGGAAGGGTATTTATAATATACCACCCAAGTTTAAAGAAAAATAATTTAAATAGTGAACAAATTAAATAAACTTTCTTTAAAATATATAAAAACTTTAAGGAATCTGAGGCAGTGACATCACAACTAGTCTGATTTCAGTCTTTTCTACAGAAATGATACTTCACTTTAAACTTGAATATGCTCCTTAACGGAATAAACTTTTTGAAGGCTTTCAGCACTATTTCGTTTCTTTTGAAGTCCTCGTTCGTATACGATAAGCATGCTTGACCACTGAACTAACTCTTTAACAAGAATTTCAAAATAATAAAAAGGCTATCTAGAGTTTAGAAGAATCTATCCGCAAAGCAATTTTGTTGCTAACCCAGTCAGAAATGCAAAAATAAAGTCCTTACAAAATGTTTAAACTGCAGAGCTTCCGGGGGCTTCGCCCCCTGGACCACCACCAGGGCTTTTCTCGTTAAGCCACCTGGGCCCTTGAGCGGTCCCTGGACCCCAGGCCGTTTGAAAATGGTCGGCTCAATAATTTCGACCTTCCGTCGCCATTACTACTATAGGACCTAACATGGATATTGGAAATCTCATCTGTAGCAGAAATTGGTACTACAGAAGCGCTGGAAGCAACGGGTAGAAACCTAATTTTGATGGCAGAAACGGAAAAAATACATCTAATAATGAAAAGCTTGCCATACTTAATATGATTGAAAATAACGAGAAAAACAAGCAAATTCCAAACATACATGTCAAAAAAGGAAAAGTTGATGTACCACAAAATGCGAAGTATGCAGGTGAATGGTATTTCACCAAAGACATTCACCAACAGGATTGAAAAGAAAGAGGCACATATTGTACGTATGCATAGAAGAATAGAAAAGTATATGGAAACCAGAAGAAAGTCGGAAACCCAGCATCACAAGTAAAAATTGAAAAACTAGAAGCAGTAGCTATGACAGCCTTCACATAAAATACGGAAACTTGAACTAATCTATCAGTAAAGGAAGTACAAGCTCTAGAAAATCTACGAAAAAGGATGATTTGTCGCATCTTCAGCGTAAATAGTTCAACATCATATTAGAGACTTTGGAAACAGCAGGTTTTTGGCCAATCTTACAAATTATTCAATACAAGCGATAACAAACCCATGTTATTCCATTATTTAGTAAACTCAGACAAAAATAGAACAGTGAGAAAATTCCTATAAAAAAGAAAAGAAAAAGGTTATCCGGGATGTTGGTATCATGAAATCAATTTCATAGAAGGAACACATTGAATTGATATTGATACAGATAATGTTCTAAAGAAGACAAAAAGCAAATGAAAGAAAGAAGTTAACAAAACAAACTGCTGATGAATTAGAGGAAATGGATCAAAGAAAGAAAACTAGTAGACTCAGAAATATATTGAAGAGTAGAAAGCCCTTGTTATGATTAAATCACTGGCGTAGCCAGAGGGGGGGCCACGGGGGCCATGCCCCCCCCCCAATCCCATATTTACAAAAATTAAATTACACCTATATGCCTATGTATCGTACAGATGCGCATACATGAAATGCGAATCTCCCTGCATTCCCTGTAATGTAAATTCGTTGTATCCCTGTGAAACAAAACAAAAAATAATTCAAATTTTTAAATGAAATTTTGACGCAATTATTAATTTGTCAAGAGCCGTGAACTTGCCAAGCCTGTTCTTACGCGATGACGATGGAAAATGGCGCCATTCTGCTACTGCTTTGATAACAAAGTACTACAAGTGTCCCATTATTTTGCTCAAAACTGTCCACAAATAGAAATCAATTTGTCTAAACTCTGAAGGCGGTAATTTAGTTCGGTTGAACTTGAATTTTAAAAATGTCACTTTTCGCATATGGTTTTTCAAAAGGAAAAGGAAAACACGGATGAAGGTAATGTATGCCCAGTCCAGTAAATATATTAATGATATGTATACATAATAAGTGACCATTTGTTGTTCTTCTATCGTCTTTGATATAGGCTTAGTTCCACGAGTTTTATAAAGCTATTTGTCATCGTCGGTGTGGGTGAAGCAAACACACATTTTTTATATATGTTCACAGTCCAGAAAAATAGGATGGCGGGAACAGAAAATGACGGAAATTTTAGGGTTACTTCGTTTTCGACTTCGTAGTGGGGATTAACTTTTGAAGGACCATATAAAAACGTCCCATGCTAATGCATCATACCTATCATCCTTGATTCAAAATGAACCTATTTGCGTTGCTGGTGACATGATTAGGGAAAGTGTTGTTGCTAACATCAAAAAAGCACAGTTCTGGTCTATCATGGCTGATGAAACATTGATCGCCAAAAAGGAACAACTGGCAATTGTTATAAGATATGTTTCATTTAGCGATTCTGGAGTTTGGAGATTGCATGAGGACACGGTAATGGTATTGGACTTGATTTCTGACATCAAATCTAATAATCCTGGTGAAATTGAGCATAATGAAACCAAGTTGAGTGGCAAAGCTATTGGAGAAACATTGCTAAGAAAGATTTGTGAGCTCGGTTTGAATCTGTCTCTTTGTGTGGGACAAGGCTATGATGGGGCAGGAGCCATGGCCAGTGAGCGGGTTGGTGCTTCAGCAACAATAAAAAGGCAGCTCCATTGGCCTTTTATTTTCATTGCGCCATGCACTGCCTAAATTTGAGTGCTTCCGCAATGTTGTGCGAGAAATTTCATCGACTTTTCGAGCAAATGCAAAAACCCGGATCTGTTGAAGAGCCTCATAGAAAGTGACTCTGGTATTTCCATGACCAAGAAGCACCTGATTACGTTAGCGAAACACGTTCTGTGGAACGACACACAGCAGTTGTAACAGTTATGCAACTTTTGAAATATACACTAGATGCCTTATCGGAAATCAAATGCTGGGCATCACCTTGCGACAGAAACAAAGCAGAAAGCCTTGAAAATTGGTGTGCAACTCAGAATTTGCAGTTGCTTCAGTCATTTTGAGAAACTGTCAGGATTGATGCTTACAGTTTCTGAGTCTTACAAACAGTGGGGAGATTTATCCCAAGCGTTAGCCTTAGTAAACCGTCTCCAGTCTGTTCTCAAAGAATTGCAAAGTGAAGGGGAGTTCCATGACCTGTATCAAAAGGCAGAATCAGTCGCACAAGATGTGATAGAGGTGGAATTGCGAAAACCACGCATTGCAGCTAGAAGCTCATACCGACCAAATGCTCAAACATCGGCAACACCACCGAAGGCTATTACAGAGTCAACTTTTTTTATCCAGCCATAGACTCCATTATTGGAGACCTCAAGCACAGATTTGGACCACATCAACAACACCTTTTTTTATCCAGCCATAGACTCCATTATTGGAGACCTCAAGCACAGATTTGGACCACATCAACAAGAGATTATGAAACTTAACTACCTTGTACCAAATTGTATGGAATTCGCCAAACAAGCTGACGGTGAGAGGCAGTGGAATGATTTAACTCCTGCTATTGAGGTGTATGCAAGTTTGATCAGAGATCCTTTCATGATTGTTAAGGGCGAATACATGTTATGGAGGAAGAAATGGGAAAATGTTCCTGTCAAGTCCCGACCATCTTCATCCGTCTGTGCCCTGGATCATTGCTCTGAAATGTTTCCTAACATATCACTGTTGCTCCAGTTGCTGGCAACTTTGCCAGTGACTTCTGCACAGGCCGAGAGTCTTTTCAAAAATGAAAGAACCCTTACAGCTATTCGGTCAATAATGACGGAAGCCCGACTGGAGGCACTTATTCTATTACAAATGCATAGGGCCCATTGCCCAGACGTGGAATCAGTTATCGACAGATTTGCCATAACATCAGCGCGGCGGTTGAATCTAAAATTATGATTTGGTAAGTTTGATTGTCAAATCTTACTTCCAACCTTTCGACTCAAGTAACAAGTAAGTACAATGTCACCTCCACTCAACCCCTCATTTTTCAATATTCTGGAGTCAAAAATATTGGCCAGGTGTGCAAGTGTGATCAATGATCTTCTGTTTCCTTTACAAATATCTTCTTTTGACATGTACCCCCTTCCCCCATAAAAACTCAGGAGGCATCAACCCAAACTGCCCCTATATCGCTATGAAATAGAGTTTGAATAAATTGTACTTCAGCAGAGTATGTGGCGGGGGCAGGTGGCACAGTTCCCCAATTTGTTTGGCAACCAAGAATTCGGGCAAAATGTACAGCAAAATTTTGGCAAAATTGTGAACAATAAAAAAACAGCCTCAAATTTGCAAGTTTTGGCCTGGGAAGCGCCATTTCCGGCAATCTATAGGCAGCATTTATTGGAAAAATTTCTCTGAACGCTACGCGCCAACCCATGGTGGCGCTCCGCTTAGATACTGTCACGGGTCAAAATTCATACCAATGAGTGGCCCCCCCCCCAAACAAAAAACCTGCCTACGCCAATGGATTAAATTAAGACTGAATATGAATAAAGCTAAATTCAATTACCAAAACAGTCACCCTAATATAAATTGCGATTTGTGTGACCAGGTAGATCAACCAAACATATTTTTAATTGTTTTTATTTCAATAACACTATTTGAATGGACATGAGCGAAATAAACATTTCTGATACTGACAATATGGAAAACCTAAGGAAAATAGTCTGGTACGTCGAGAGAGTAAATAAGATCAAAATAAAGCTTACAAAGAACATAGGAACGATTTCACGATAAAACCTACAAATAGCCAGCAGTGTTACGAGCCTCTTGCACAAATTTATTTTTTTAATCAACTGTGCCTGGTATTTACATCAGAGTGGACTCCGTGATGAACTACATGAGCCAAAAGGAAGAGTAGCATAGGTGACGGAACCGAAGGGCACACAGGGTCCCCTACTTTTCTCAAAAGTTTAAAAGTGCCCTTTTCACAGAGGAGAAGTACCCTTTTTTCTAAGAAAAATGCCCTTTTTCAGAAAAAAAGTAGGGTTCTTTCGAAAAAGACAAGTGCTGTTTTAGAAAAAGAACGAGAAGGAACATGCCCTTTCAAACATTGAAAACCTTTTTCTTCAAATATATATATATATATATATATATATATATATATATATATATATATATATATATATATATATATATATATATATATATATATATATATATTATGAATATATATATATATATATGTATATATATATATATATATGTATATATATATATATATATATATATATATATATATATATATATATATATATATATATATATATATATATATATATATATATATAGAGAGAGAGAGAGAGAGAGAGATATATATATATATATATATATATATATATATATATATATATATATATATATATATATATATATATATATATATATATATATATATATATATATATATATATATATATATATATATATATATATATATATATATATATATAGATATATAGATATATAGATATATAGATATATATATACGTATTTAGAGAGGACTATACAGAACCCTCCCAATCAGAAGCCGGCTTTGCTATGACGTCATAACTCCGCCGTAGTTCGCTTCTGATTGTTCATCTGTATAGCCCTTGAAAAGTTTTCATCTGGTTCATCAGATTGCCACCACAGGACAGTCTCAACAAAGGCATAAAGTCCTTTTAACGAGGTTGATAGCTTATTTGCATATACTTAATGTTGACTTTTGATTGGTCGGGATCTGTATAGTTACTCCTGAGATTTTTTCATTTGGGTGATCAGATTACGTCAGCGGATGGGATGGTTTTCAGAAAACTGTCTGAGAAGTGTTGTTTGCGGTGCATTGACGGTCATTATGGAGAGGGCACAAAGAACCCCCACCCAGGGGAGGGTTTTAAAAAAACCAGGCCCCCAGGGAACGTTACCTTGGTATTAACCACTCAAAGGTCACCACACCACTCATTGTCGCCCATTTCAAAACAATAAACTATGATAAGCTGTTGATTAGAAGTTTAGATTTGTCAAAGAGATCAAGTTGATTAAACTGTAAATGGTATCAATAATATAGATAAATTGCCATGGTAATGTCACGATTATCGATAATTTTGTGATGATATTGTCACAATTTACTGAGTCACATCATTCGAGAAGACATTGTACTTGACAATTGAGAAACAATTTTTCTGAAACTTGTCATTTTGAGCATGTTTTGAAAATAAGTAAGATTTGAGCGACGATATTTCTTAAAAGGTGTGATTTGAGAAGACGTTTTTGAAAACGTGTACGATTTGAGAACGTAATATTATTTTCAGATCCCATTGAATTTGCACAGGGAACAAAATTTGAGTGAAAATATTTTTAAAACGTGAATGATTTGCGAAGACGTTTTTTCTTAAATTCATCATTTGAGATACAATTTTTCTCAAACACTGTCAATTGAGGCACTTTTTGCTCATAATTTTTTACATTTGAGAAAATAAAACTGCGTTTTTACGAGCAAAATGGGGTCTACGGGGGAATGACAGGACAGAACCGCATTTTCGTGGGAATAATCTGACAAACTACGTTTTTAACGGGAAAATGGCTTCTACGGGGGAATGACAGGACAGAATTTCATTTTAACGCGAAAAAAAGGGATCTACGGGAGACTTAATCGTGGGAATAACAGGACAAAACTACGTTTTTAACGGACAAAATGGTGTCTACGGGGGAATGACAGGACAGAACTGCACTTTAGCGCAAAAAAGAGGGCTTACGTGGGACTTGATTCCAAACCACGCCCCTTGTTTTCCCGTCGCTGCACTTGACAGCAAAACAGAGCAAGAAAATAGTATGTATCCGTGTGGGTGTGTAGTTTGTTGTATGTGAACATCGATCATTCTAGGACTATACGGACTAACTGCCATGGTGACGGAACGTCTACGAACCTTGCGCCATGTTTATAGCATTACTTAAACCCGATTTCTTTAGAATAGTTATATTGCGGGCCCTATGCGAGGTTGGCAGAAATGTAGTCGTTACCCTCGTCTAACATCAGGCAACTCTAGCGTATCAAGGGTAAGCAATGTGTGTGTTTGCTTGTGATTGTAGGAGTGTACTTAACATGGAAAGCATCTGTCTTCCACACTATGAACCGACTTGGAGTATGCATCCCCTAAATAGAAAAATCAATAAAATATTAATGTTCAAACTTGGACGTGTAATAGTTTTATGCTAAAAATTATACCGCCGACACCGATTGCCTACGACGATTAGACGATCCCTATGCTTCATGCCTGTTTCGCATGCTAGACAAAATCAACATGAAGCCAAACTATAACATAATTCTATGAAGAAAAAAAGTTACATACATACGTATTGATGATGAAGTAATGCGTTTGCTTTCTACTACACTGACGATATACGCAAGGTACTTTCTGTCCAAAGCCTGAACTAGAAATAAACATCTAGCAATCAACAGCATTTTGGATGGATATTCATTCACGCGATGTGATTGGTCACTTGCTTTACCGCGCATGTTTCACAGACGAACGTGATAAAACAATGTACGATATTGTCTATGCACGGTAACTGACGTCGTTCCACTTCTTGCTCTGACACAATAATCATAACGGATTCACAGGTCATCGATCACATCGAGAACATCTAAACAAAGGATCTATATTGATCCAATATTGAATAAACAAACATGGATTATAAATATTTATTCTTATACTATTGATATCGATTTATTCTTGGCAAACAGGCTTCATTATAATAGTCAGCCTTAGTCCCATTATTATACATCATATAATCAAAGCATTAGTACATTTACCACCCTATTATTAAACACGTATTATGTACAGAAATGATGTATCAATCGGCTCTACTATTGATATCGATTTATTCTTGGCAAACAGGCTTCATTATAATAGTC
Organism: Chiridota heheva; assembly: GCA_020152595.1. Taxonomy (NCBI): domain Eukaryota; kingdom Metazoa; phylum Echinodermata; class Holothuroidea; order Apodida; family Chiridotidae; genus Chiridota; species Chiridota heheva. The sequence goes on along the minus strand of JAIGNY010001703.1, from coordinate 1,046 downwards.
AGCCTTAGTCCCATTATTATACATCATATAATCAGAGCATTAGTACGTTTACCACCCTATTATTAAACACGTATTATGTACAGAAATGATGTATCAATCGGCTCTATTTGTCATAAAACATTTTACTCACATTATGATACATAGAATAATCAAACACTGAGGGTTCACAAACTCACGTAACAGCTGATAGCAAAGCAATGTGCATTATGTACACACAATCAATCGGCTGTATTTGTCATATCCTACATTAAAAGATTCGTTCTACCATTTGATGAAAGATATAGCTCAGTCAAATTGCGCTCGGTTTCTCTGATTTCTACATTTAGAACGTTAATCAATCCTAATGCATGTCATGAAATGACCCCAGAAGCAGCGTCGATTAACTTGATGCATGCATTTGGCACATACTAAGCACTCACATAGATCTAAAGTAAAAATTTAACAAAAGAAACGGACCTATGCAAAACCACAGACATCAAAATTTACGCCAAACATAACGTATCTACTAAATATACACAGATAACGGTAAATTGTAGAAAAAATGATGCTGAATAAGTCTTTTTTTGAGTCCATTGCCTCGCGGGAGAAAAAAAATCGAAACTTGTTATCTTTTTATCCAGGATAAAAGTGTTTGGTGACCGCTAGCATTCATGTTTGTTTTGACGTCATACTCCAACATCTTTCGTGTTGGTTTGACTAGTACCAGCTATCAGTTAGCCCCATGCTAAATCGTATGTAACAGACAGTCCATAGTCAAATTCAAATAAATCAATACAGGACAGAGGATTCTCTTTTTGTGAGATGCTCTTGTGTACATCTATTATCGACGTGTGTATTGAAAGCATAACTTGATGACGTATTCACCTCAGGTGACTTTGAATAGTTTGAAAAATCCACGGTTCCCTCAAAATCGGTCAAAATGGACCACATCACGTCTTTTCATGTGTGATGCTCGGATGTCACAAAAAAGGACAGGGAAAGGTCACGGAGGTATAAAATGACGTTACAAACATTCCGTGGGCAAAAACAGTCCAAACAAGCAGGGA
>JAIGNY010001702.1:0-40031 GCA_020152595.1 Chiridota heheva | reverse complement strand
ATTAGATGAATCACTGCATTTATCAGAACATTTATACTGTTACATTTACACAATCTACATTTACTCCATCCAGTAATTATTGTGCAAGAGGATCTGTAGGTACTGTATATTAACATATTTATTATTCATAGTTTATATTGTTAAAATATATTTATTGTTAAAATATAGTGCATCCCTTAATCTGAATAAATGAAACAACTCCATAACACTATTGTCTGTCTTAGCTTTTATTTTTATTTTAATATTGTAAATAAACATTTGGATTTTAAGATTTTTACTGTACTGTAAGATTTGTTTCCAGAAGATTTAGTTTATGTATTCCAGCTGGAAATATTAGACCAGTTGGAAATAACTAAGACCATGTTGGGACCAGCTGAATATAAGCAAGAGCAGTTAGGAATAAGACCAATTGGAATTACCAAGACCAATTGGAAATAACCAAGACCAGTTGGAAATAAGCAACACCAATTGGGAATAACGAAGACCAATTGGAATAATGAAGACCAATTGGAAGTAACAAAGACCAGTTGGAAAGCGAACGAAATTTCAATATGGAAATTATTTCCAATTGGAAAAGAATTTCCAATTGGAAAAAATCTCAACTGGAATTTTCTCCTGGGTAATGGAAAATTTTGAAATGTTCTTATTTTTGTGAGGAAATAGCCAACTTTGGTGAAACTCAGTGGCTGGGTAGAAGACTTCTTTAATACTCACGAGAGGGCAGGCATCAAATGATTTCCTTTGCTTAAAAATATAATAAAATAATAAAATGTCAATGTCAAAGAGTAAGTGAATTACTACTAGTTGCAGTGTAAAAATTAAAATTTGTCTCATTGTATGATATAGAACTCTATAGACCGGGTGCAATCCTATTTTTAGGATAATAGAAATGCCTTATTATTACGGTATTCGCCCAAAATCAGTACATGCGCAGTAGTTACTTCAATGCAAATCGTAGTCTCATCCTCAGACACACCTTCCTCCGTCCGATCATAAATTGATATTTAATCAGACATATGTACTGGTTAACTGGCTTCTGTAACCACAGTAATTCAAGTATGTTTACATGGTTAATGTTAAATACGCACTAAATGTCTTGATAAGGATAATGGCGTAATTTTGCAAACAAGATGCGACCACTTGGCGATTACGAGCAATCTGTTTTGTTGATTCTCTCAAAAAGGCAACGATACATTTTGAAAGGCAGTGGTGAAAGGTTTTGAATATCTGTTTATTATCAATCTCCAAAATTGTAGGATATTTAGTGAAATGTTGGGCAATCCAGAGCAGAAAATGAAAACCCCCATTTGTTTAGTGTGGGCTCATGCAAAGTGTATAGGCTCATGCAATGACGTAATATATAAAATTATCTTATTTTATATGGTAATTCAAATTACCTTATTTTAAGGGTTATCCCTGGACTCTAGAACCCTATGTTGGTAGTTTTAGTTTTGGTCATTGCTCCATATGATGTAAATTTCTTTTAGAAAGATTATTAACTTCCGTATGGCTTAACTAAAACAATATATTGACCAAATGCACATGAACTTTACAATTGTAACCTTCATGTCCCATGTAAAGCCCATTTAAAGTATCACGAGAAATAGATATTTTAAATTTTGTACCACCATTAAAAGAATCATATTGTAATTTTACATGTGTCTTCTATATGGATTAGATAATTGTTTACAGCCATATAAAGATTCATATGTATTAAAGAAAAAGGCTTCTTTTATATAGCTATATAAACCCATATAAAGAATTGGCCATATATCTTAATCTAGTTTTATAAAAGCATACAAAGCCATAATTGTAAATCAAATTATATAGCCATATAAAGATTTATCAGGATTATATTGAAAAAAGCACAACAACAACAACAGGCACAACAGCAACAACATGCACAACAACAAGAGGCATGGCAACAACAGGCATAACAACAACAACAAGCACAACAACAACAGACACAACAACAACAGGCACAACAACAACATGCACAACAACAGCAGGCACAACAACAACATGCACAACAACAAAAACAGGCACAACAACAACATCAGGCACAACAACAACAGGCATAACATCAACAGGCACAACAAAAACAGGCACAACAGCCCCCACAGGCACAGGTACTGGCACAGGCACAGGCGAAGGCACAACAGCAACAATAATAATAATATAGTATATGGAATTTATATGGCGCATTTTCTAGTTAAAGTACTATTCAAATGCGCCTAACAAACAAGGCAAAAAGGAGCAAAAGAGAGAGATGGGTGCATCGAAGGCTGCTTTAAAAAGATAAGTCTTGAATTGTTTTTCAAAAAAATGTTGAGGGAAGGGGCATATTGAATAGATGAAGGGAGGGCATTTCAGAGTTTTAGACCAAAAATACTCAGGGAAAGATGACCAAATGTTGTTTTGGTTTTGCGGAATTTGAGAGAGATTTTACTTTGAGAACGCAAGAAGTAGTTGGTATTAATCAAATGACACACTTCAGGTAAATAACTAGGAGCCATATTATTAAGTAACTTATAAACGAGCACAAGGACTTTTAATTTAATTATGTAACGGACTGATAACTAGTGCAATTCCTTTAGCAGACCAAGGGATGGAGTGGAGTGATGAGATTGCTTACGATTCTTGCAGCAAAACTTTGGACGCGTTGGAGTTCAATTTAAATTGTAAGCAGGGATTCCAGTGAGGAGGACATACTGTAGCAATAATCAAGACAGCTGTGGACAAGTGAGTTACCCAAGGCAAAAATGGCAGTTTGATTCAAGATTTTAGCACACTTTTTAATGCTATGTAAGTGATAAAAAGCAACCATACATTTGTTGTTACTAAAGTCAGACATAGATAAATCTTTAATTGCCAACAGTGATTTGGTTGACATAAAGTTGTGTTAATTGTGTATTAGACCCAATAAAATCACTTTTGTTTTTCCATCGTTCATTTTGAGCTTGTTATACAACACCCAATCTTTAACCACTTTCAGACAAGTTTTAATGTGTTCAATAGATTTGTAGGCAAGTGAAGGCTGCCTCAAATCTAGTGTCATGTATAAAGCTATATAAAGAATTGGCCATATATGTGAATCAAATTTCATACTCCCATATAAAAATTTATTTAAAAGTTTTAGTACAAGTTGTATACAGATTTATATGGTCTATATAAAAGTTTATATATCAAATATAACTTTTACATATCTGGCCATATAAAATTGTGTATGTCATTTATAGTTTGATAAAGTTTTATATCTATATCTGGCTATATAAAATTGTATATAGCAAATAATGTTTTATAAAGTTTATATCTATATCTGGCCATATAAAATTGTATATTTCATATAAAGTCATATAAAGTTTTATATTTATATCAAGCAATCCAAAACTGTATTATCGATCTGGCCAATTCTTTATATGGCATATATCTGGAATTCATATAAATCCCATATATGGCCCATATATGGAATTCATATTTGAGCCATATAATTTGTTTTATATCTGGCCCATATAAACATTAGTTGTATTAAAAAAATGAACTAGCGATTTTCGTAAAAATGTGTTTCAACAGATCAAAATATCAGAGTAGTTTCTTCACGGTTCTGTTTGTAATGTGTCTTCTATTTAACAAGACGTGCTGTATCTGTACACGTAATGACGCATAACAGTCTTTCTTCATTAAACCTGGCGTTTTAATGGTTTCAGGATTCGTGCACTGAAATGCTGTATCAGATTTTGTAAAAGGATAGGGCAAAAGAATCTTCATGATCCCATAAAAATAAAAAATAAACTTCTATTTTTAAATGGATTTCTATTGTCAAAATACACTGAAAAAACCCCTTTGCATTCCCACTGCTGCTTTTTGATACTTACTAAACTCTGTACCAGAAAAGCTAACAATTTTTTTGTTTGCTATTCTGGTACAGAGTTTATTAAGTACCAGAAAAGGAGTATAACAGTAATGTTAAGGCTTTATTCCAGTCCATTTTGGCAATAGAAATCCATTTTGAAAATAGAAGCTCTTGAAATGATTATTCTAATTACTACAATATTAAACCTGGTGATACTGCATGAGATATGAGTTTTATGCAGCCCGTCGCTATGACGTTTTGGAAGATAGGCAATGGGTATGCCAATCATGTTCATTGTGTAGAAAAATAATTGGGCCCTTTATAAGGTTGTTGTGGCATTGACCTTTCTATTGGACCCTTGAAATTTACGTGCAAAGTGTTGATCCTGTAAGCGTTATTAACGTCGCTGGCTATAGATATGAAGATTTTGTTACTTCAAATCTTGTCTCTGCCAAAAGAAAAAAATATATTTATGGATGCTCTTGTTATAACAAAGTATTGCTTCCATTCAATTTCGCCCGCCATGCAACGTGAGCATGCATGTTGTTTCTCACATGGGTATGGCACAAGTGACGTCATAAGTAACATATGTTATATTTGTCCGCAGACATCCAGCGACAAACACATACACGCTAGCTATTTATATCCTAGGATCAGGTGTTTGTCATTACTCCCTAATTCATTTAGTAACTCATCGATATGATTAACAATCACCCCAACTTGTTCCGTTTTATACATTTTTTTAGTGGAATTTTGAGAAAAAAACTTAGTTCTATCGTGCAGTATACAATAAATGTAACGTAGTAGAGATTCCAACGGAATAAGACAAATATATTTCCACTGATCGAAATATCGAAGATGATTAAATCGTATACCATTATCTTCTGTGCATAGATTAATGTAATAATTTGATAATAATTTTGGTTTGTTTTTCACGCACATGTTCATGTCCATAAAAAAACATACTAGCAACAAACACTCCCTCCAAATCTCTCTTTTCAATACTATTAAGGTGTTATGCTTGACATACCATTACATCTAGGGATACCTGCTGACCACTCATCACTTCCAGTACAGCGAAGTGTATCTGTGCCATTTGAATTGTATCCACTGTCACAAGATATGTTTACGTTCTCGTCGTAACCGTAAAGTGGTCTATTGGAACCGTCCTTCCATTTTGAATCGGTCCAGGGTTAGAACAATGAATTTATGTGTTGAAACATACCAAAAGAAAGAATAATGAGGAAATTTTCTCGACGGGAAAGGGGAACAGAAGACCGTGCGATTGCTACTATTCCCGCCATAATTGTGCACTCAGTTGGTCACCTCTTGCAGCGACAAGGAGAACAAAACATGAAAAAGGGTCCCCTTTTATAGAATACGAGTGTATGGTTGTAAAATCATGACCATATTTATATACACTTGAAATAAATTGTTAAATTACAAACGCAATCATTCTTTTAAATCCTTGCCCTATAGTACTAAATAAGTATACATGAACTGTGAGCATATAAAGTTGTAAAGTTAAAGTAAGCATATAAACTAGATCAATAAAGTAGCATAATTATGTAGGAATAAGACAAATATGTCATAATGGATGATCAAGATCAATTGAATGCAATAGAAAAGACTAGCCAGTACACAATCACCACCACATGAATCCGTTCAATGTTTAAGATTTTTTGTGTTTATTTGGTACAGCTAGTGAAAGCAATTTTTGCTGAATATGAATTGTAATGGCAACTAACACTTCTCTGAATAATTTATTCCGGAAGTAAGCAAAAATGATTCTCAGTGTTACAATCTGAAACGGAAGTGTCTCAGGTACCATAACTTTGACAGAGCAATACCTTTGCGCCGGTGAGGATATACCCCTCGTTCCAAAATTTCGGTAATTTTTTTACTTACTGTACAGTTATTGGTTGTATCCATTGTTGTTTAAATGTAACTGTGATTTACTATCTCAAAGCTTCGAAAAAAGTCGAATTCAGTATTTAGTTATTAATTTTTGCTGTACGGGCTTAGGGCACTCAATTTCTATGTTTACAGATATGAACAAAATATATCAACAAGCATTGATCCATTCATAGCACTTCTCTGGATCTTTAGAATTTTATCAAAAGGAATAAACAAAAATTATGTTTTTTAACCATTTCTGATAACAGCAATCAGATTTACAAAGCCCGTAACGGGCTCGTGGGCGCAAATTTTGTTCACCACCTTGTCGTCACTAAGAATGTGTGCATAACTTTGTTTTGTGCTGTATATTGCATTGACTGCATGAACGCACGCCGATAGCCAACTGTACTACACCAGTACCACGTAGGATTTTTGATTGATCAATAAAGCTGCCAATTAACTAACCCAGAGAGGTCAATTTCTCGCCTTGAAAATATAAGCCGCAACTCATGTGGCCTTATAAACTGTTATCCAGGGGACTTATAATCAATAAGGGTGACATATCATATATGACAATGGTGACATGGGTTAACTGATTTTTCTAGCTATTCTCGTTTGTTTGGTTGATTTTTGTCTATATATTTATCGTTATTCCGCTTAAGACTAATTATCAGTGCTTGCCATACCTCTGCATTCTGGTAGCGTGTTATCCCAGCTACCGTCACTTTGACAGGTAAGCACGTCTGGTCCAGTGGCGAAATGTCCCTCATCACATTGGACCGTAACGTTTTCTGGATAAAAAAAGCGGTTTCCTCTTATCGATCCACGGGCAGGTGCAAATAATGCTGGGCATGGTTTTGCTGTGGAATGCAGCACAATAAGATTGATTAAATGACGCTGGAAGCGAGGAACCAAGGTTCCATGGCCATCTCCTCTCCCATGCACCGCCTACACGTACCATTACTATTCCTTCGCAGTTCACATGCTAGCAAAATCAAAACAAATATATTAAGAAGCAGAGAAAACGTCTTTCTTGTATCATGACCTTGTACCTGTTGTATTTTTGTAAATAACCCAGATAATGTTTGCCTTCACTGGGTTTCCCTATTTTCGATAATGGGGTATGCATGAGAGGCTTAGCCTATCAGGAAAAGCGGTTTCCTAGGGGAGGGGGAATGATGGCGTATTCTTAGATTAAAATTGGTCTGGCATCAGAATCGGACATTTTAACTCAGGACTTTTTACCTTATTTTACTTTTGGGGAGATTGTACGACCTTTTTGGCTCCATTCGTGGACTGCAAAATAAACAAAATGGTAAAGAAAGTTTAAAAAATTCGTATTCTATTAGATATTCATGTTCCTAGTTATATCTTATTTTTGTAGAAATTACTGAAACCCAACTAGTTGTGAAATCATATTCTCAAACGTTGTGTATTTAAAAATCTTTTTTAGAGATTTTGTGACTTACTGTACCGATATTGGTTGCATCCATTGTTGTTTAAATGTTACTGTAATTTACTATCTCAAAGTTTTCGAAAAGAAAAAAAAAATTCAAGTACAGTATTTAATCCATTGATCCATTTATGGCACTTCTCTTCTGTATTTTTAGAGTTTTAGCAAAAGGAATAATTAAATTTTGTTTGCTTACTATTCCGGGTACCGGGAATCGGATTAACAAAGCCCGTAACGGGCCCGTAAGCGCAAGTTTTGTTCACCATCTTGTCGTCACTAAGAATGTGTGCATCAATTTGTTTTGGCAGAATATTGCATTGACCGTCCGCCGCTAGCCAGCTGTACTGTACAAGTACCGCGCAGGATTTTTGATTGGTTGAAAAATCTGCCAATCAACTAGCTCAGAGAGGTCAATTTCTCGCATGGAAAATGAAAGCCGCAACTCATGTGGCCGCATCAGCTGTTATCCAGGGGACTTATATTCAATAAGGGTGACATGTCATATATGACAATGGTGACATGGGTTAACTTATTCTTCTTGCTATTTTCGTTTGTTTGGTTGATTTTTGTCTATATATTTATCGTCGTTATTCTTCTTAAGACTAATTTTCAGTGCTTTCCATACCTCTGCACTCTACTGGCGTGAATTGCAGAACTCGCCACTGGAACTCCAGCGGTTTGCAATTTCCAGTCTATTTCCAAAATATTCCACTTCGTGTTTTAACAGAATTTGCCCTCTTAAGGTGTGAAATACGTAAAATTTGTTTTGTTAGGATAAATTGTTAGAAGATTCAACCTTTCAACATCGAAATTTACGCTATATTTTGTATTTTCATGTAGATTCATTTCGAAGTTAAGAAATCAAGAGCAGCAATCCAACAATAAAACTGTCTCCCCGTATAACGGAAACAGGGGTGAAGTTTTTACTTGATTAACATCAATATGTGTTGTCTTTGGATTTTTGGGCATAAAGAAACTTGTAAAGTGTATTTCTTTGAGTTATATTCAAAGAAGCATGAGTTTATGTGTATAAATATCTCGTAATTGCTATTGCCTACCATTATCTTTGGAAAATACTTTCTGCACTGCAGCACCGACACGTGTTTGCTTTACGTAAAATGTTCGAGGGTATATAACTCCTGACTTTTACCACAGAGCTTCCACACACAAAGAGTCTTTGCTCTACGCGTATATTGCACTGATGAACGGAAATGGCAAAACCGCACGATTTCTTTTCGAAATAGTGTAAAGGGGTGGAGGTTACGCTAATGGGTGCCTACCTACTGTGGTGTAGTGGTCATTATACATGTCTACAGACCACGAGGCCCGGGGTTTAAACCTGGGTTGCGTAGACACGCCAGTGCACCACAACTGGTTATCAAAGGCCGTGGATATTGACTTGGTTGTCGATGTTATATCTGTCCGTACGTCGTACCTGTGTTCTCGTGCGGGTGGTATTAAGCGTTTCGTGATAGCATTGTTACTATCATAACCGAATACGCAGGCGACGACCCCGTCATTGTAATTGTGTGTTCATTCCTCGTCGTCGCTAATGGGTCGGCAAGATTTTGAAAGTCGCTCAGAAATACGCTACTGAAAATGGTGCTACATTACGAGTTCTGCACCAAATGAAATAATTAAACCAGTATTCAGGGTATAAATAATCCACGTAAGAACTCTATGATGTTTAAATACTAAGGTTTGATAAAATACAGCAGTTTTTGTCGAGTTGTCTCAAATATCTGTGTGGCCGAATGATTGCGTAATACCAGGGGAAAATAACAGATACCTGGTAATACCAGGGATGTGTTATTTGCGAGAGTGTCCTTTGAACGGGATGAAAATGACAATGACAGTTTCATCCCGTCCGTGTTTCAAGGGGCGCTTTCTTCAAATGTGTGATCCCAGCTACCGTCAGTTTAACAGGCAAGCACGTCTGGTCCAGTGGCGATATGTCCCTCATCACAATTTTTGCTGAATGTATCAATTGTAATGGCAACTAATACTTCCCCCGAATAAATTATTTTGACAGTAAGCAAAAATTATTCTCACCGCCACATTCTGGAGCGGAAGTGTCCCAGGTACCATCACTTTGACAGAGCAATACCCTTACTCCGGTGAGAATATACCCCTCGTTACAAGAAAACTCCACCGTTTCTTGTTCAAAGAACCCATTAGCGGACATCCTTCCAAACGATGGTGGAGATAGTTTTGGACATGAAATCGCTGAAAATTGAACAATTCATGATTTTAGATAATCTTAATGCTTTACAGTAACTATAATCTGAAAATACCAATTTATTTGCGTGCTCCAACATAAAGAGCCCTGGGATTATTCAACTTTCGGAGAATGTGGGTTATCATTTCGAAGCTCGATCAATATAGGAAAGCTAACTAAAGAATTCCGAAGTTGATATGGGTGAAAGACTTGGGGCAATGATACAATGCTTTAACTTAACAGTCCTAACTTGGCCACCATACTGAATTCACTTGATGCTCTTTATAATAAAGGTATGGTTATATACTGTAATTTTTAAATGTGTAGAAAACCTATTGTATTTTATTTATTTCAATTTCGTTTTTATTTCTATTCCATGTCCATGAAAGCGAAGACAACTTTATATGCTTACATACACAATGAAATAATATTCGCGGACAGGCAGTCCATTCTATGCTGCTGCAAACACTAAAACATCTCTATTTTACTCCAGATTTAATGAAATGACAACAAACGTCAATAATTAATGCTCTGCTGTAATCTAACAGTAACGAAATACACAAGAATTGGAGCTTCGTATTTATCAGTCTGTTTCGTATCCCCAATCGGGAGAGCAGTTCTGTTCTCCCGATGGGATGATCTTTTACAGAAGTTTCCAACAGTGCATTTATTGAAATTCAAAGTTTGTATAGGAATAACAAAAGAATCAGACATATTTGAGCGCAGGGAACTCAACCACTGCAAAGGCTTCAATTTTTTTTTAAACATTGGCATATGATTATCTTTTCACCGTGAGCTTTTAAGATTCATCGTGCGTTTTTCCAGAAATTTCAAAAAAAGTGGTGACTACTTATTATGTGTTACCGTTAGGCAGTCGCACTTTAACAAGAATTTCTGAAGAAGAATTTTTTTTATTTAAAAGTGTTGTTTGGGAATTGTTTTTGACAGCGTTACCATGTTAGTCAAAAAAAATTCCTGAACAAAACTGGAAACGTAGTGCCAATAAACATTTAACAGTTAATTGATTAAGAGTGAGACATGTGGGAAATTCCAAAAATGTGAAAACCTGTTGTTTTAATTTCTTGTTAATGTTATGCTCTTTAGCAATCCTGCAATATCATTTGTTAAGATTCATCTAACATTGTTATGTTTATGAATCGACCAAAAAAGAACCAAACTGCATCTTTTTACATATCACATATAAAAGTTATTTTAAAATGTTAGATTTGCACAAGAAAATTTCGGTGTACTTTACCAAACGTTTCCAATTAAAATACTTTCAGGAAGTAAAAACACCACATGAATTATTAGGTAAAGATTGTTGATTTTGATTGCACATTTGAACTCTTCACAGTGGTTGAGTCCTCCATACTAAATATGTGTCTGATTCTTATGTTATTCCTATACAAACTTTGAACATGAATAGATGCATTGTGTGATACACAATGCATCTATGCATTAATGCTTCTGTAAAGGATCCCCTGATCGGGAGAACAAAAGTGTTCTGCCGATTTGGGGTACGGACCGGAATCTTCATTGCAATCCATGGAGTCCGCCATTATAACTAAAAGTGTGAAAACTTTATGTCAATTGATTTTTACTGACGGAAACCACGGGGTATTAAAAACAATATGAAAAATAATTCTTAGTAAAATTCTTCAAGGATTATTCCCCTGTTTTTTCGTAACATTTTATAAGAAAGAGAACAATTTTAGAAACAATTTAGCACAAAAACCATTTTCATATATTATTCCTACCAGGAGATAATCAATTCTCAAGGTTCACAAAATATGCTAATAAACGAATAAGAAAAGGCTCGGTATGACATCACAGCAACACATTCTCCCACAAAGTTGATGTATTTCATTAAAATATATCATCTTTTTGTTATTAGTAACCTGCTAGAAATTGTTTTTAATGAAAATTTGGTATTTATAAACATTGCCAAATATACCCTACTTCAAAAACTTTTGGAAAATTGTTTCGAATCATACAGAAACAACCAATTAACGTTCAAATAAATACATAGGCCTTTGCAATGGAATTGTCTCTATGACATCATCAAACACGAATTCTTTATACTGTACAAAAACTTTAAAATGCAATTGGGAAATCTTTAAAAATTCTTCTGAAGGGAATATGATATCAACCTGATTTGTGTACCAAATTGGCTCTAAAAGTATGCTCTTTCAAATAGAATTTTACAAAAAACCAAGAGAATATTCCTTTAAGTGACATAACGTTATCACAACTTAAAATGGCTACCTCCGTGGATTTAGCGATCGACGGTCCAAGTTCTTGTGCATTTGTTGTCACAGCAAAAGCTGGGTTTATCCCGGATTTATTCAAGTATGGACGATTTAAAAAAAGGTTGTTGACAATACTTCAATAAATAGAGACCATTATAATTCTTACACCTTACATTTTATATGGAAAAAAAAAATGATGAAGTTTTGATACATACATATAAATACATGATTTCAAGTCGAAATAGAATACATTAATCATCTGATTTAGAGAACGTATTAGATGAAAAATCTTATTGATAAAACACTCTCTCATTATCACACCAATTCCTATGTTAATCCACAGTCACGTAAAATGTTTACACGGCCAGGCCTGTTTGCGGCAAATAGAATTTCAAAAATGTTAACATATTCAAACCATTTATTTTGCTTTCCAAGAAATTGTTATGGCTCTCCATTTTACTGTAAACACCTGCGAATTGCACTTCACCACAGCCACGTCCCCATGAAATTATTCCAATAATTGCCCACATTTCATTCTGAATCTCACACATTAGCGGTCCTCCACTGTCCCCCTATGAAAGAAAATATATGGTATAATGGTTAGAATCTGTGATCTGCTATCCGTGATATGGAATCAAGTGTAATTTGTGGATCTTGGCTGGACATGTCTGAAAACTTTGCGTGTCTTTTGAGGTCATCAACGGCCGTTATTAATAATAAACGACCTGTTGATGATATGAGCTAGTTTAACAAAGTAAAAGAGGAAAACACTACCAAAGTAGACACCATATGGATTTGTATATCATTCATGAAAATAGTATTGTTGTTATCATTATATATATATATATATATATATATATATATATATATATATATATATATATATATATATATATATATATATATATATATATATATATATATATATATATATATATATATATATATATATATATATATATATATATATATATATATATATATATATATATATATATATATATATATATATATATATATATATATATATATATATATATATATATATACATATATATATATATATGTATATATATATATATATATATATATATATATATATATATATATATATATATATATATATATTTATATATATATATATACATATATATATATATATATATATATATATATATATATATATATATATATATATATATATATATATATATATATATATATATATATATATATATATATATATATATATATATATATATATATATATATATATATATATATACATATATATATATATACATATACATATATATATATATACATATATATATATATATATATATATATATATATATATATATATATATATATATATATATATATATATATATATATATTTATATATATATATATACATATATATGTACATATATATATATATATGTTAAAAATATATATATATATATATATATATATATATATATATAAATATATATATATATATATATATATATACACATATATAGATAGATGTATATATGTATATATATATATATATATATATATATATATATATGTATATATATATATATATATATATATATATATATATATATATATATATATATATATATATATATATATATATATATATATATATATATATATATATATATATATATATATATATATATATATATATATATATATATATATATATATATATATATATATATATATATATATATATATATATATATATACATAAGAAGTACTTTTAAAGCCATCCTTTGTTATTTATTTTGTTTTATCAAACATTTATGACTTAACGGGTAGGGCATTTGAGTTAACATCGAAATTATACGGAGGCTTAAGTTAAAAATAAAATCTGAAAGAAGGAAACGAAAAACATAAAGCTCTTTAATCCCGTCTTTACCCATGTTTCAGATACAGAAATGGGAGAGAGCTATTGAAAGTATTATATTATCTGGTTGCACCACAATGCAACTTTTAATGAAGATGCAGCAATCAATGAACATGTTGTAACTCAAGTTTTAGTACTGTGTGGAGTGACTACCTCCCTATAATACTAAATATGTAATTAAATTTGCACAATAACTCTTTGAATTCCCCATTTTTAATACAATCTACCACAAGTATCAAAGGCTCACCAACTTTCACCCCTACCCCCACCCCGCCCACGCAAATAGCTTTATTGTCTTCGTAACTTTGGATTTTTTTTCCCATTTGCTTGCTAAACATTCATGCCAATATCGTGCCCCGATATCTGCTACATTGCTAATCGTAGCACCCTGACTAAATATTTCTTAATTAATGTACATACTGTGCCCGCTTAAACCATTCTCGAAATAAACTTCGTGCGTACAGTGTATGTATAAATGAACACTGTATGTATAGAGTATGGGGGCAGTGATGCGTAAATTTTCGGTGGCCTTGAGATGATCGATTTTCTAACATGTGGAACTAAAACATCAATGATGTAGTAGCTCAACATATAGTTTGGAACGCCAGGGTATAAGCCTGTTTTTGTTGGTGGGTAGGTACAAGTTTGGGCGCTTCTTGACAGTAATTGAAAGGCACTTTTTATTTGAAAAAGAAGCACTTTTTTGTCATTGTTCCTACTTATATGGTTTCAACATTTGAGGGAAGCAAGGGGCACTTTCCCCACCCTCACGTTTTGTCGTTTTGGTTACTTTTGTATGGTGATGTGTTGTATCTTAGCGTAATTTTGTATTTTGTATGGTGATGTGTTGTATTATGGCGTAATTTTGTAATCCCCGACACACACACACACAAAGTTCCACACACTTTTGACTTTCCCCCATTTTCGGTAGGCAAAAAAATACCTATAGGTTTGAGATTGGGGAGCCAGAATCAATGTTGACAATTACCCACCGGGAGTATATGTAAAACGCTTCTATACAAATTCTGCTTACAAAATTATTGAGGGCATACTTCCTCCCACCACGGCCCTCGGTGTAGGTACCCTTGGTAAAATGACATGGTTTAATTGTATCAAATAAATACTAAATATATGTAACAACTTCTATGTATCATGTTATGTTTGTGAGTGGATTTCTATTTGCTTTCAAGCTTCAAGAATGACCTACAATAATTACATATAAGTTCCAAAAGGGCGCCTCCAGCCTGGTCCGCCATCAAATTTTAAAAGAAGCACCTCCTGCTCTCCTTACTATAGATCAAGGATCAGTTAACCCCCCACCCCCACCCACTTTTACCAACGAGGTTCCGACATCGCTGCAAGGCGCAAAAAACCCCACCTGCCCTCAGAACTCTGGACCACTGCGTGTAATGGAGCTTTAAATATCGCTTTAATATGTGAAAACTGTTTTTAAGCCTACAAAAACTTAAGCCTATAACAGAAATATGATACAAATTTTAAGAATGATGTTGCCTTTTGAGATAAATTGAAATCATAAACAGACATACTAACAACAAAATACTTGATTGTCTAAAATCAAGAAGTTATTTTACATCCTCAGGCTTGCAAAAGATATGCTTTTAAGTATGGCATATTTTTTTTCATATTGCTAATATATTAGCTATTTTGGGAGCAAATAATCTATTATCGCAATTAATGAAGCACAGTTTATCAATAATAGTATCACACAAATGCACTTCCAAGTGGCAATCATTATAAGAAATAACTACAAAGATTTTATAAATTTCTTTTCAAGTTCTCTTTCATATAAGATGGATTTACTAGACCCCTGAAGAAACTTATCACAGATGAGTGATTTTACACATCAGCTATTAAACACTAGGCCTATTCTGTACGCAAACAAAAGATGTTCTTGTAGGAAATTAGATAATGTTACTGCAGGGAGATGTTATTTTAAGCTCCCTAGTTATTAACACTGGTAATATTAAAATTTATAGCAAGAGTAGGCTGAGTTATTCAATTGCAATATAGCCCATTCAGGCTGTTGTAATTTTAAAGCTTTAGTTTTTAAACGCAAGTTATAGCCCAAACGAGCTATCAATTAAGAAAGCTATAGCCCAAATCAGAAAGTTATACTCCAATTTAGCTATAGTGTGAGACAAATCCCAAACGGGATATCAAGCTCGATTAGCATATGTGCCAGACGGTATTTTTAACGTTTCAGCCAATAAAGACTTTCTTTTATTTTAATTGGAGATATTCGGCGGTATTTCCCAAGCCAATGTTATTATATATATGTTAATTTCATTAGGATTGCATCCAGCAAAATCCAAACGAAAATCCGGATTTTGGGCTAGTCACACATCAGCGTAAAATCCTAAAGTGATGTTGAGCTAAAACGGTAATTTCAGCTGCGCTCCAGTCATTTCTATGTATTCTATATGCGTATATCATATTCATGAAAATATTTTGATATTGCACGTTCATTAGCAAGTGGCTTTGTGAGGACAAAATGTTTTATTAGATTTCTTCGAATATTGAAAATAAATAAATCCTATTTTTTGCTATATATCTTATAAAACTTCTTGGAAACAAACAAAAATGAAGATGCCTAATTGTCTAAAGTCATACTTTAAAGTAGTATATTTTTGGATAAGAAATCATATTGTTTCGACATTATATTACAATTTTTTAAACCGAATGAGAGTAAATGGAGGTCGCTGATGTAAGGGCGCGAACCTTTTATGTTAATGATTATCAGCCTTTGGACTAATTTATTCCAAGGTCATGTCATAGCTGTCAATTTCATTCACAGTAAGCATTAATTTTGTTGTGCTTCTTACACGCAACATTAACATTCCATCAGTTTACAGTCATGCCAGAAACCGGCAACTCTTTATTTTTCTGTGATACTAGAAATCAATTGGTTTGATTTTCTTTGAAGGCAGAAAAGGTATTGTTTGTATTTCCTTTTAGGGCATAAATTCATTGTTTAGTATATCAAGTTGGATAATTTCGATTAAGTCTCGACAAATCCCATTTTAAAACAATTCTTGATCTGTGCCTTTTCCCTTTTCCACTATGACCTAAATCTTAATCACTTCTTCTTGCAGTAGTAGTAGCAAAGCCACACAAAAAATGTTTCTGTATCCAACTACTACGTGAGATATGTTGATGATATCCTGTTGGAAACTTTACCAATATTAGATACAAAGTCTCACCACAAAATGGTAGAATACACGAAAGATGTAGAATAATTAACCGATTGTACAGAGCATTCAAGGATTAGTTCAGTGGTCAAGCAAGTTCATCTCATTTGACAGTATGAGGTATTAAAGTTTAACATTTTGTATCATTTGTGTAGAAGCGACCGTGACAATTTTGGGGCTTGAAACCATTGGATATATCAGGAAAGTAGTAATGCAAATCTAATAAGGGTAAATATAATTTACCACCTGAAGAAAGTTTATGGAACAACAAGTCACGTAAAAAATATTAGTAAAATTTCTCCTTAACGGAAAAAGATGTTGAAGTACTTTTTTCACCATTTTGTTTCTTGGGGATTCCTCTGTCGTATAAGATGAGCTTGCGTGACCATTATAGACCTTTTCAAATCTGAATCGGCAATTTCCGGATAACTTATTCAAATAATGTCCTATGGTAGAGATTCACGTGTCCATAATGGACCAATCATAAAGAATCTTATAGACCAATACAATACTGGAGGAATCTTGGCTGTCTGCACCATTCACGCACGGTATGGAATCAAGCGTATAATTTTTTGGTTCAAGCGCACAAATCATACGTGCGTTATACATAAAGGAAATACGCGCGCGTATTTCTGCTTACATTATTTCCCTTAACCTGCACCTGATTGGTTGGGAAACAAAGGAAAAGTTTCCCCAGCATTTGATTGGTCGAAGTGCTGAAGAAATCACGTTCGGCTAAAATCGGTTCGAAAACGTTTATACTAATACTTTATGAAATTTCAGAGATAAATATTGATATACTTTTGATAAAAATAGATCAGCTTTTACTACAATTTAAAACAAAAATGAATATTGAATATCATTTTGCAAGGTAAGTTTGGAATGAATAATAATTTCTAAAAATTAAGCATTCTTTGCTTATTGATTGTGATATCGTTCAGAAAAATGTCAAAACCCACTTACTGTTATCCAAATAATACAAATTTTTGATATACAATTCATTTACAAAATACTAAAGCTGTTATTGTTGAATGATGTGGATTGATTTTGTGCTGCCGTAGCATCCCTGTGTTATGTATGGCATATGTGTTTTTTTATGATTTTATGTGGTTTCTATCTGCATGCGACAGGACTGACCAGAACTTCCCCGCTTTGTTCTGCCACATACGTCATATCCTGGGTGTGGTTGTAACCACGAGGATTGATAAGTCCGTCAGCTAGACCCTGAATGCTGTTCAATTCAGGCGTGTTTCTGTGTAAACATGTAGACTTGCATATTCTGAGACAGATCTTGTAAATACTATAGATTCATTACAAATCAATTACACCTCTTTCCGTTTATTTTGGTATCTTTCTCGCTTAAATTTAGTTATTTCTTATCACTGGACTTCTTCGCGTCTGGTTATTGGTTCGCCACGTTTAATTCCCACCCAACCCGAGCGTTATTACAGTATCTATTACAAATGTTACTTATGTATCATCGTATCGGGAATAATGCTATGTATGCTTTAGAAAAATGTAAAAATAGGTTTGTTTGTTATCTAAGAGATTTTGTTTACAGCATTTACACAGTAGGGAGTCTGACCTCGTTTGACCTGGAATTTTCACAGCTTGGTGACGTCACATAATTTTGAATTCGGGTGCTCAATGGACACGAAATATTTCCTAAAATTAATCTATTCGTTAATGCACTAATCGTCCGCAAAAGATCACAATTATTTACTGTATATCACCAAAACACATATAACTGTACATACAAGTGGAAATAAGAACCCCGCAACACTCGTACATGTTGTGGAGTTAAATGAATTACGAAGATAGGTTCCGCATTGCTGTTACGTTGGCGTTCGATCGCGGTAGAAATTTGGTCAAAATATAACTTTTCGTGGATGAACCTTAAGCAAACTCTCTGTAACAATGTAATATAATGTTAAAAACATATCCATTTGGTTTTCTTTCAATATCTGTCTTTAATACGATCCCTTACACATGTTTTCTCATGTACTTTTCGCGATAATGGCGGCCATGTTTTCTCTGGCAGAAAGGTCATCAAAAAGGTCATATTTTTCGAGAAGAATATGAATATTCATTATGCCGCATGCGCACCACTTGATGATCGCTCTGAATCATGAATATTCATATCAGAGATGGGTGTTTTAGAAACTTGGCAAAAGTTGTCAGTTCTTGCAATTTTTAAGGGTTTTGCCCATGGTTAGCGCTAGAATTGAAATTTATGGTTTGAACAACTTATCCATGCTATGATTTTAATTTTGTGTCCTAATATTGGGGAATTCGAATATTATGAGAGGGGGTGCATATTAGATCTGATCTTTAAACATTGGCATATCTTTAATTTTTTCTCCAATACTTTTCGTCTTCCCAGGATACTAGCAGCGATTTTAAAAGTAAAGGGGTGGGGAGGATGAACTGTCATATTGGACCCGTACCTGGTCTGTGGAAGCAATTCCCCAGCCGCCAGGCCCCAGACACTGAAGTAAATCAGGCCTTGCCAAAAAATATATTGGGAGAAAAGGACCTTCAGCTTCAAACTGATACATTGAAATTCCCCTTCAAAAACCCCCCGTGTCAGTGGCTTAGCCAAGGAGAGTTGTTGGTTATTTTCCCCAAATCCTTTAGAAGGTTACATCACACTGCACACCGCCCATACAATATACTGCTTTACACAGGAGGGAGGTAGACGGGGAGTCATTTGAACAAAATGGGTGCCCAAAATCACTTCTTCTTGTGGAAAGCAGGTCAGGTGAGGGGTAAAAATACTTCTGGTTAATAACCGCACCAGAACAATCCTGCAAGGAGGAAGATAGAGGGACAGAGGTGCCTAGTTGTGGAAGGTCCTAGAGGAGCAGTGCTTATCCCTGGTTTCCATATGACCCAAGCAAACAACTCGCCCTGAAGACAACTCATTTTCAAGCCCAGACTGTTGATGAGGCCAGTGGGATAAAGAATCAGTTTAATCTATCCATGGCTTTTAGGGCAGGTACATATTTCTGGTTTCCATGGTGCCAGAGCTGATAGGAGTTTTACTCCCCCTGGATATGGATGCCAGTCAATCATGGCATAGCTCCCTGCATCGCTGGTACTCCTGCTACAGCTGAGTCAAATGAAGTTAAGTGTGTTGCGGAAGGGCAAAATGCAGGTAGTCCTGGCCAGGACTCAAAGCCAGGTCTTTGCGTCTCAAAAACAGTTTTCTACCACTAGACCACCACACCTCCTCACCACTTGATAACAACAAAAAGACAATATGGAAAGAAACGCATGCTTTGGAAACGATGTGTAGTATTTGTGAGGCACATTTATTCTTGGAGTTCTCTCTTTTTTTGTATCTCCTTCCAACCAATTTTATACAACTTGAAATGATGGAACAATTAATGAGAAATGCATGTTAAACTTGAATATATTGAGCTGCATGAATACTTAAGTATGAGGTCACAGTATAATAGTATATACACTATACAATATTTTGGCAAAACACAAACTAAAAAGCTCAAGTAAAAATATCTTCGCTACTCTTAAAAAGCACCGGCTGCATGAATACTTAAGTATGAGGTCCCAGTATAATAGTATATACACTATATAATTTTTTGGCAAAACATAAACCAACATAAAATATCAGCTTTTGTTTAAAAAGCACACGTAAAAATATCTTCACTACTCTTAAAAAGCACCAGCTGCATGAATACTTAAGTGTGAGGTCACAGTATAATGGTATATACACTATACAATATTTTGGCACAACATGAACCAACATAAAACATTATCTTTTGTTTAAAAGCTTAAGTAAAAATATCTTCACTACTCTTAAAAAGCACCAGCTGCATGAATACTTAGTGTGAGGTCACAGTATAATGGTATATACACTATACAATATTTTGGCACAACATGAACCAACATAAAACATTATCTTTTGTTTAAAAAGCTTAAGTAAAAATTTCTTCACTACTCTAGAAAAGCACCTTTTATTGCAAAAATATTACTGGTAGTACAGTACACTTAAATCAAAACTTTTAAATAAATAACTTGTGAAGCTGAAAGAAACTCACACTTTAAATTTCAATATAAAACAAATATTAATGAAAGACCTGAAACTGAAAGAAATTATACAAAAAACTCTGCTTGTTTCAGATAAAAACCTTCTGAAGAAATATATAACACTTAAAAGAGCTTCATGGAAGCTATCAAATATTAATAAACCATCAATACGTCACATATAAAAGCTCAGACTAAATCTTCATAACATGAATACATGCAATGAATAACTTAAGTATGCAATATTCTATACAAACAAGAAAAGCATGTATGTTTGATGCTTTCCTAAATAATATTTCTTTGCTATGTACAATTTAAGATAGCAGCATGCAAGGTATACTTTGAAAAACACAAAAATACTCCTCACATCATTTAAGAAAAATCAGAATATGACTGTAAAGTTATTTTTGTTATCTACACACCAACTTCATCAACAAGTAAGGAAATCTTTTGTGAAATTCATCAATCATGTCACCATTTGAAATCACACCCATACATGTACACTATGGACAGGTGACTAAAAAGCACTCTTTATACTTTTAAATACAAATACTATAAATCAAGGTAATGCAGCATGCACAACTTTCAGAAAACCAATTGAATACTCTTGTATCACACCACTAACATTGTGAGTATGTACATTAAACATTTGATGAACAATAAGTGTAATTCCCATAAAATATACTATAATTACACCACACCTTTGAGTTTAGTAATACATACACCACCAGCAGTTTTGCTTTCTTTACAGTGCACAATGATACATGAAGGCAACAGTTTTGGCAAAACACTTGCATAAAAAATACAGAAGATATGCATGAGCAAGGTAATGCACACATTTCAAAGTAACAGAATACAAATCACATGCAGGTCAAATATGAAAATATACATAAAGAAACTTTTTGAAATGCTTAAACAACTAAAAATAAATATACATAAGATTGATAAGAAAACATAACGTATGAAACAATGAAAGCTTGCTTGATAAATGCTTTTGTTAGAAAACAGCATACCCTGTTAATACACTCATAGAAACACTGAGCAAGATAATAGCACCAACATAACTTAGTATGGAGATGGAAGCACCAGTTTGATCAAACACAAGTAGGCAAGTGATGTGGCAAAGTAAATGGAATGGAGAACGTGATTGCTTCATTGCATATAAATACATTTTCAGTAAGTAGAAATGTCCTTGTGAGTGAAAGAATGTTATGACTGCAGGGAATGCTAGAAAAACAGTGCATGTCAAGAAAAATAACGAATACAAGTAATGGAGATGTACTGTTTGTGAAATTACTTTTTAACTTTTGTTGAACAAATATCTCTTTTCCATTTGTCAATGGTCATGAAGGCAGTGGCATAGCTAGAGGTTGACAACACTCAACAATCAGAAAAAATGTCATATTTATAATAAGTAATACACCTATATTTACTCCTCAATTTGAAACCAAATCTACACCCTCGATTCTTACTTTCCAGCAAAATTAGGATTCTTGGCTTTCCCACAAAAAGTCCTAGCTACGACACTGCAAGAAGATGTATGGACAACATACCATTAATGCCAAATATATTTTGTACACAGAGTGAAATGTTTTATTTCACATACACAAAATGGTCTAGTCACAGCCAAAGAGCAGGTTATACAGTGTTCTATGGTTATATTTTATGAAGTAGATCTATGTGGCCAATATAATAAAAGAGTATAACTTTTTTACAAAGTGTTTGCCCATGCACCTTATAATCATACAAACCTGAGACTTGTATTTCAACATCAACACACAAGTTCATAAATTGATAGTAATTTCATATGAAATTAAACATACTGGTATATATGAACAAAGGTAGCCGTAATTTTCTAAAAGGTATGTAAAATGCTCATTTTGGGTGTTTTTAAATTTAAAGCAAAAGTCAAAAGTCCATAAAAAGTTAAACAGGTGGGGTCACAGAAGTGAATACACCCAAAATACAATGTGTGTTGGATGAAAGGCTTTTACATGTATCTGTCACGACTGAAGTTCAAATCCTGTGTAAAAAAAAAAAATATGGTTAATGAGGGCAAATATGCATAGATTGATATGAAACAATACATGTTATTGATAATTAGTGAAAGTGAATCTATTTGATGTAATGACATCAGTAATGATCTCACTTCAGTACCATACTATACGGTAATTCTCAAACAGCTTTGTATGTAGGTTGATTATGACCTCTGTAATTTTCAAGTGATTAAATGTAATTTGTTGATGAGGATGCTCATCCAATCTTTACAATATACTGATATATACAAATGTTCTTTTAAAACATTTTTTGAAGTCAAATTGTGAGGTAGTACTCAAATTACAAAGAGTCGCATTCATTAAACAATGACCACAATACATTTCTTTCTTACAATAGTTTTAGTAAAACACTTCCATTAATTATCAAACAACCTTCATCTAAAAGATCTTCAAAAGCAACCTTCATTTGGAACATTTTCAATCACTGACATGACATCATCAAAATCAGTCAACAACTGAGATGTTTCGTCTGCCTGCCAACTCATCTGAGGATGACAATTCACTCAAAGATTCATTATCATCACAACTTTCAGAGGAAAGGTCAGAACTGTTTTCAGACATATTGTCACTATCATATGATATGGCTGTGCCTAATACAGGCAAATTGTTGGGAATGACCTCATTTTGGATAACCTCTTCAGACAAACATTGGTTTTCACAATTTTTGCACAGACATATAAAGGGAGCAATTTTTCCCATTCTTTTTACATTTACACCAATTTTTGTTACATCCCGACCTACACTTACAACCCTCTTTTAGCAATCTCACATTTTCATTGATTTGTCTCAAATTTACTTCAGAGTCCCACACAATGCTTAACTGCCCATCAGTCATAGCCCAACCATAATCTAACAAATTTGGAACATTCACACAACTTGACAATGCCTGGGCCCACATTTGCAAAACCCAACAACATCGTAACCAATGTAGCTTCAAAGCATCGGCAGAGGGCATCCACTCGGATTCACTTGATATCCAGTGGAAGTGACCATCCCTTACAGTCTTTAAAAATGCCAAGTGGACTTCTTCTGGACTTTTGTCATTGTGGGACAATGAGTTAAATAACTCTCTTGGATCATCAAATTCAAAAGCACTTGTATGCTTTCGAAAGTACAAAGAACCTATTAAACGATAAAAGGCTAGTAACCCTTTACTGCATGAATCGTCTTGAAAATTGCCAAGTTTTCCATCAGTGTCCACACTAGTTATAAATCCACAGTCACGAAAAAGACATCTAAAAATGATTTCTTTGAATATCCCCTAAAAAAGAGGTGAAGTCACAACCACTTACAACATATAACACTTGCAGAAAGAGAGGTATTTGAGGTTTAAGATCACTTCCCAGTTTCTGTAATTCAAGATATGATGACACTTGCTGAACAAGTGTGTTCATATTAATAAAGAGATCATCACCTTTAGCTGCTCTCAATTGCACATAAATTTGTTTATGGGATAAAGAGGACATGAGAGGCAAACCAACATGAAATGTATCTCTGTCTGGGAGTAAATGACAACATGTTTACATGGGGTTTTGCTGGCATGATACCACACACGGAATCTCCTTCTTCGTGATTAGATGACATATCACCCACTTGACTTATTTCTGGGAAATCATCCCCCACACACAATGCAGCATCCTGCAGATCCCCATCAAACCCACCAGCAACTATAAGAATATGTGGTTTCACATTTGCAGAAAGGGCTATGGAAAGAAATTCCATGGACAGAAAATTTACAAGAAGTCTTTTTTGGCTTCGAACCTGCAGAAATTTTGCCCAATTTGTATTGGTGGGACAAAGAACACTGCCTGAAATTTTTGTCAAGGAGGGCTCTTCCACAGCACCATCTCGTCTTGCCCTTTCAATGTCCTTTGGACACGCACCATGTCTACCTGGGTGATCAAACACAATGTGAACATCCACAGCTTTAAACTCATTCATTGATTTGATCAACGTCTATATAGAAATAAAGCATAATCCCTGAAGGTCTTATGAATTCTCAAAGGTGGACAATTTATCATAAACATTCCTTCTAGGATGCAGCAAGAAGGCCCTCCAGCATAATAGGGAACCTTGGAGCAAAAGGATTCTGGGAAATGCTTATGAAATTCTGTTGAAGACTTAGCTTTAGATGACTTGATAGGAAGTTTATCAGGGTTGCAAATTGCCCTTGGCAGGGAAACAAACTGAAAAAAGAATCCACAGGCATATTACTTGCTTTTGATAAAGCAACTTGTCGGCGTAATGACATTATTTGCAACTTGTGGTCTTTTATTTCCAGCTTTTGTTTATGGACTGTCTTACGTTTGACTGAAAATGTTTTTAGATTCCGTCTAGACCGTTTAGGCAATTTGGCCCCAGGAGATTTGAGAATAATACAATTAATGTAAGACACTAAGTCTTCTTCTCCCTTCTGGTAGAAAGACATCATGTCCTTTGACACAATGTCTGAGGCAGTCACACCTGTAAACAAATGGGTTAATATACATGATGGATTATCAGAATCAAAAACATCACATTCATCACAAAGTTTCTGCACATATTGCAGTACATTCTTGTCTTTAGATGCAAAAGTTGCTTGAGAGTCACAAGTTGTATTGCTTAAAATTTGAATTTCTGAAGACAAGTTCTTCAAAACCTTGGCACGAAAAGTAAGATAAACCACTTTCTCTGCCTTCATGAAGAATTTGACAAAATGTTCTTTTGGTGGCATAATGGTAAAATATTGGGTCAAAAATTAAAATTATTCACATGAAAAATCGATGGAAAAAACAATGCTGCAAAAAAAACCCTGCATTAACAATACTATATATCTGAAAATTTGAAACAGGACAAAATAGTTCAATGCAGTAAATGGCAATGACAAATGGGAGGTGCATATGGTATAGATGTAGAGACTCAGCTTCAAGATGGTAAGGGCCATAGTTTGAGTCCCGGCCAGGACTATTTGCATTTGTGTCCTCGAGCAAGACCATTAACTTTGTTTGCTTCAGTTAACTTAGCTGTAGAATAAATACCAGCAATGCTGGAAAGCTAACCTGCAATAGACTTGCGGCCTAAATTGGGAATAAAATTTCTATCCGATCAATGTTACATAAACCATATTTATAAGAACCGGCCCTATGCCATGAATAGCTTGAATGAATTCAGCTCAGCTGCCTTTACTGCAGTAGTAAATGGCAATAAGGCAAAATCATCAAAGATAAAATTGAAAATGATAACCCATGCTGCAAAACTTTTCACCCAAAATACTTAAATGTAGTAAATGCGATTATGGCAAAGGAAACATCAACAACAAAGACAAAAGGTGATACAGCGTCGTCCTCCCAAAACGAACACGGGAGAAGGTACAGCCAGGTTTGGCCTAACGTAGATAATGAAATTTAACAGTATTTTTAATGATGAAATCTCATCATGTTTACTTTTAGTATTAACAGATTTTACTCTAGGCTACGGATTTAAAAGGCCAGAGCCTAGGCTATATTATATCAAAACTGAGTAAAAAGGCTAGACTTGACTTAAGCCATGGTGTTGTGTGACTGACCAGTCAAAATGTTTTGAATGTAAAGTACTAGACCCAATTTGTATTGAGTAAACGTTAGGCTAAACAAAACAAACAGACAGTTATAATAGTACAGTAACCATTGCTAGGCCACACTCATATGTGGCCTATGACTAAATTTAACACAGGCCTACAACTTACAATTACATTTTAAGTTAAGACACAAGAAAAAAGTAGGCCCTAATGTTATCGTGTCCCCACTTAAGTACATACAAGCCTAACAATAGGACACCCGGAAGCTTAACTGAAGCCAAAAATTATCGATCTATTTTTCACACTTCTTCTGAATGAACCCAAATTATATTACATTGTGAGGTAGAATATTATCTAAAATCATTATATATTGCATCAATTTATCCAAAGAACGTCTAATACGGAAGCCTTACAGATGTTAAAGTGGCTACAATATTTACCTTGATTGCTCGATTTTGTCACCAGTGAAGAGGAAAGATCTGGTTAAATCTTGCACAGGATACGCTGATTAGGTCTTATCACCTTATGAATATGGAGTTTTAACCTTTTTGGTGATACTATAACCAAATTTGGTAAAATTTGCATCAAATTCTAAACAAAATGCAAATAATAAAATAAAACTGACGAATCGTTCGTTGATGATTTTCGCTTATAAACACGTACTGTTTAGCTCGCTTCCGGGTGAGGTCGACGTTGTTGAAAGTTACGTAATAACGGTCGTATATCGAGGTCAGACTCCGTACTGTACAAACGCTGGTTTTGGTCGAATGATCAGGACAAAACTCATATTGTCTTTTATAAAGGAAAATGATATTATTAAGACAGTCCTGAATGCGATTAGAATAATCATCATCAGCTTAACTAGCAGAGCTTGTTTAATACTTTGTAAGAGACAATTTCATCTCTGTGAAAAGGAAAAATTGAATTTTAAATGGTTAGTTCAGGGGTCAAGCAAGCCTAGGACTTAAAAAGAAACAAAATGGTGAAGAAAGCATTTAAAACTCTTATTCTTTTAAGGAGACATTTAAGTTTAAAGTGTGGAATTATTTGGGTAGACACGACTGAAATCATAATAGTTATGATGTCATAGCCTCAGATTCCTCAACGTTTTTATGTATTCTATTACATTTTGTCCTGCAATTTTGTGTGTGGCTTAAAAAAACATTAAATATGTCAGAAAATTAGTAAAACATAATCTTGTAAGGGTAATTATAATTTACCACCAGGAGAAAAGTTGAGGGCAAATAAACTAAAGTAGTAAAAAAGTTAAATAAATCTTATTTGAAATACATTAACAATTGTTAAGAATGTGAGATTAGCTTCATGCGTGTATATCTTCTTAACAGAATAAGATGATTGCTTTTTTGCACCATTTTGTTTCTTTTGAAGTCCGCTTTCGTATAAGATAATCTTGCTTGACCACTGAACTTATACTTTAAATTCGTCGAGTTATAATTCTGTAGTTATAATGTAATTATAGTATATTAAGTTTGTGACGTCAATTCCGAATCTGCTTTACATTTGCTTGTCAGTATTTGTGTAAACATCTAGACCAGAAACGTTTGTGTTCTCCGAGTTCGCACACTAAGTAGGCTCCAGTCTATTTGTTGCTATTGGACAGTTTATGGATAGTCGTATAAATTTTGTTTTCTCTTAATAGAAGATACGGTTCCCTTTGCTATGCAGGATTGACTTTTACCATTATCTGTTTTGTTGTTAATTTGCAGTTTGATATACAGCCTATTATGAATAAGTTTTAATCTAATAGATTGGATTTTTATTCTAACCGTGATTGTAATGGAGGACAAATGCAAGTGGATTAAAAATTAATCTTTTCTTTGATTGAAAGTTTTTAATCTTAGGAAAGATTATAAATCGGATAAAAATGTTTAACTCTTTTAGATTAAAACCTAAACTAACCAGTTTTCTCCTCATTTTCTTCTGCTCCAAGTGTATATTGAATGAAAGCTAAGACAGTCCGGGAGTAACCTGAAAATCTGGTACTTTGAAATACCCAAAAATTGGGTACTTTTATGTATTACGTCATCGCATGAGCCTACACATTTGACTAGCCCACACTAAACGTATGGGGTTTCTCATTTCTGCTCCGGAATGTGCAAAATTTCACTGGATATCCTGAAAATTTGGAGATGGATATTCAAAACTTTTTTGCCATTGCTTTTGAAATTTATCGTCGCCTTTTTGAGAAAATCAACAAAGAAGATTGCTCATAATCTGTTTTATTTATTATTTTGAGAAAACTCTCAGTATGATTAGTTCACCTTCTAGGTTACGTGTAATACAAACACATTCCATCAAAGAGACAATGCCAATTAATAACTACTCAGCTTAACTAACCTGACAAGCATCAACTCCTCTTTCAGGTATTCCAGCGCATAACATGTTATCGGCATGGTAAGCTGATCCATATGAATGCATATTGCTACAAACTTCATTGTTTAAAATGTTCAACTGTGCCTCTTGCAATATGTCCCAGCCCCCTGATGTCTGAAATCATAAATATCTTTTCTGTTAGTAATCTTTGGTAATTATTCATATGTTTTGCTATTTTCAACGAGAACTATATCTTTGTGTAGGAAAATAGAGTATCACAAATGACCGAAAATAAGGTAAAACTAAAATGGGAACGGTAATAAAAATAATCTAAAGCACTTAGCTTGGTCAAGGATATTCTGACAATTAGAAAAAGTTTGTACATTATATTTATCAATATCCTAAATTCAAAGAATTCAATTTTCGAACATAACTGCTACTTTTAATATTCAAATACTTTTTCTATAAGTAATTCAGATTTAATCTATCAGATAAGATTCAAGAGCAATTATTCGTTACGTATTTTCACTTGAAATTGGCAGACTAAAACCAAAAAAGATGGGCAACTCAACATAAAATAAACTGGGAAAATGTAGAATCAACTGTTAAGCGTCAAAATTTTAATGATTTTGATAATTCTATTAAACTTCGTACACAAAAGAGGAATATTTTAATCGAAATTGTTGAAAAGCAATGCATATGATAAATTCGAGACCATTATACTAATGAACATTCGCCAAAAATTTAAGCAGGGTTGTTATATCAATCCTTTTCTGGAAATTAGAGAGTAGATAAACTACTTACCCAAAATGACCTTTTCCCCATCCAGCAATAAAACAAGTATTGCCAACTAAAACAGGTGAATTTTTCTGTTGGTAAACATATTGTCTTGATGTTGGATGTTAGGTTCAGCGCTTCATGTAAATATAGCAAAGCAATGTCATGATCAAACGTTATCGAATTATAATCTGGATGGATATAAGTAGCGAATTCTGCAAAATCTTTCGATGAATACTTTGAGTAGATAATCGAAAAGCTCCAAAAACGATGACTGAAAATCGCCCTCTGAAAAATAGGCAAGCCTCATATGTTTTTTTTCTTATATTTGGATATAAGATTGAAAAGGTTAGTCGAAGGCAAATTAGTAGCATGGCAATGCATTAAATGGGAAATACAACTTTGTGAATGAGTTATTTTGTTTGGATGCAGGATTTTACCAATACATGACAGAAATTCCAAGCTTTTATTATACAATTCTTCTTCATTCTCTCCCAACTATTTTATGACATGAAGATGCGAGTCTAATTATGGCTCAATAAAAACTATTCTTCCCTAATTTTGGTCTTACCTAGGATGAAATAAATTGCCCAAATCATTGAATAACCCAAAATGGAATTTGAAATGTTACATTCTAGTATCAGTGGTTATCTTTTACCAATGTTAAAGCCATTCTTTCCAATAGCTTAGCCTGCCGTTTTTTGGAAAACATGTTGTAAATCCAGTTAATTTTAAGGTATCCGGTAAAAGATTATTTTAAGTATTATATAGTAGTCATCTTTCCGACATGTCCAAAAGATGAAGCCTATTATCTAAACAATTTAATAACCTTAATATAACTTTAACAGTTGAAATACTTTTTCACGAATTATATTCGAAAACTCATCTATTACTGCCTGTTCAGCTTTTATCTTCCAAACAGGACCGGAACGCAACTATGCGTTGAGATTCCGAAGTACAAATGATGGTAAAAACATGAATCTCATTGTTGCATAGAAAAATTGGAGTAAAAACAGTAAAATCACAGGCTATTTGTTTGTCATATATGGTATCACTTCACTCTATATTCTTGAGAGTTGGTGTTTGCAAGCCATATCAAGCAAAAAGTATCAAGTATTAGGTCATATGACTTGAAAACATTTCTATTCGATGCCAGCACTAACACACCAAATCAGAAACTAAAATCATATTTAATTTCAGCCTCACCTACTTATGACATCATAAGCAAAAACAATGGGCCATATCTACAACCCATAGTCATCTGTGTGCCACATATGGCACCACTCTTAAGTTATTGATATTCCGTGTTTACAAGTTGTACTAACAAGATCAAATTAAGCCCCTTCCTTCAACCTCAAACATGCCAGAATCATCATGCCAAGTTTGACTTAAATCATAAAAGAGAATAGAACATATCTACAGACTGTTACATTTTTGTGAGATGTATGAAATCATTATACTATGTAATGATATCGTTATTGCTACCCGCTTGCTGTCACAGACACATGCACACCCACCCACACAGACACATGCACACCCACACACAGACACATGCACACCCACACACATACGCCAACTTAATGTACGCGATATTGCCGTATATTGGAAGCCAAAACTGAACTCAAAATTTACTACTTGCCAAAACTTGCCCTCTCTTCCTGACAATCTCCAGTTTCAGCCTACTGGCCTATGAAGTTTCTTACACATTTCCGGACAAAACTACGGTTTATTTCCTTAACACTATAAATTATCGGGCATGTCGGGGGAGATATTATTATAATTGTATTGTATCACTTTCACCTAATATGTTCAACATACTTGAGCATCTCAGATTACAGGTATAAAAAACAGTATAAAGGAAGTTGGTTGGAATTGGTTGGAAAAGGGGTTTTATTACTTCGTTTAATTACGTATTTCTATTAGCTTACATTTCTTTGCACAATGGCTTTATCTTGTTCAACATACATTCGAAACCCAGCTATATTCACATAACTTCCAACAAAATGTTTTCCTTTCTAAAAGTGCATTTATTAATCTTGAAACTGTAAAAAGGTAAAATAACACTTCTTTGTTTTCTAAAATTTTAATTTAATATATTCCTTGTTTTGCCCCTTTGATTATCCAAATAAAGTTTATAATAATCCTTTATATTTCACTTATTTCACAACAGTAACTTCGTAACTTCTCTCACATTGCACTTGGAATGGAAAGTTAATACTTGTACCTATCATATAGTTGTTCTATTGATTTGTTCTCATTTTACAGCTTACTTACCAGAAGGAAACTCTCAGAGGTCTAAGAGATTTATTCAACAAGAAAAAGTACTAACATACAATGTGCAGCAGTTACAACCCAACTGCGGCTGATCAATGTACCGCCACAAATGTGAAAACCAGAAGATGTTTGTAGTGATGCTATCCACGGCCAACGACCTCTAACCGAATTACGTCCACCAACAATCCTTGAATTATCAGTAAAACCATTTGTCTGTTCGCCACATACTTCAGATCTGTTTGGTTGTGCTGTTGTAGTAAGAAATAACAAGTTTACACTTTTATTGAAAATAATTTGCAAATATCAATATGTATGTATGTATGTATGTATGTATGTATGTATGTATATATGCATGTATGCATGTATGCATGCATGCATGCATGTATGCATGTATGTATGTATGTATGCATGTATGTATGCATGCATGCATGCACACCTAAATACGTACGTATGTATGTATGTATGTGTGTATGTGTGCATGTATGTATGTGTGTATGCGTGTGCGTGCGTGCGTGTGTTTGCGTGCGTGTATGTATGTATGTATGTGTGTATGTATGTATGTATGTTTGTATGTATATATATATATATATATATATATATATATATATATATATATATATATATATATATATATATATATATATATATGTATATAGCAAAGGTACAATTCGATACGATACACTGATACGAAAGAACAAAAATAGACAGACATGGTAACTGTATGTTTAGGGTTTTATTCATCTGCCTTTGCATTTTCTATATGAGTTTTAGCAATGAAGGTTTCTTACCATTTGGCTGACAACGAATATGTTTTCCACTCAGTCACCAGCCCTAAAACGCCTTTCACCAACACCTGATGTTTTGACGTATCCTCTAATGCATTTATATCTTGCAACAGTTCCAAATGACCGAGCGTGTGGTTTATATATGATTTGGTTTTACATTATGCTTGCTTTTGATTTCAAAAGGAGTGGACAGTTTTTCGTGTTTGGCTGCCATAATAGGAAAAGTACAAAATGAGTGATTCAAACTTTAACAACACATTTCATGACGGCCTTATGATGTTAGTGGTGAACAATGCGATATAATTTTGACAGATTGACCGAAAAACGTGATATAGAGCAAATCAAAGCAAGAAAGATAATTAATAATTCGTTTTACTTTACTTTGTGGATATTGTACTTCTATAAACATTTTGACTGAAAACCTTGCAATTCAGAAAAAAACGACAGTTGGAACAAAACGAAATGTGATAGATGTTATTTTTTCTCATTACTGAATCCATTTTCTTCAATATTTATTTCTATGAATAAGCCCACAAGTTGTTTCAAAATATTGCACCTTTTTTTATCGCAGAACAGACTAAGAATTTAATCAGCTTCAGTATAAATTTCTTGAGTCGATATTGTCAAATAAAGAAGGATTTGGATATTGGTATTTATAGCAAAAATATTTAAATAATTGCATCCAAAAAAATTATACACATTTTGTTAAATGTACAAGATAAACAGTTCAACCCTTGCATATACAATTTATGTACTTAGGTCCTTTTTCCTGCCAAAATATTCTCTCTCACACATTACTGGTTACTGACCAACGACAAAATGCACGTAGTTTGGAGGAATTCATGACGATTTTCATCTGTTTACTAACGATTCAAATATATGATTGACGTTTCTCAATTTGAAATAGATATTTGTGATAAATTGTCGCTTAAACTCATATTATCGCTTGTTCTGTAAAAATGAAATGCGCCGTTTAGATATAATATTAGTATTTTTAATCCTAATCGTCTGAAATCAAGTTTTTCCAAATACCATACTCTTCATCCGCGATCATTTTTTTGTAAATAGCGTCCTCACTATCACACTGCAATGTTATAACAAGACGGATGTAACTATTAATTTTTGCTTTGAAATTCTGCGGCAATACAGATAAAAAACTACGATAACTTTATCAGTGGCGGATCTATAGAGGTTCTGGGTTGGAACACCTATCCTCCGAAAAAAAATAACCCAGAACCCCATTCTTGTGATTTTCCCAGATCCTCCCAGTTAGTGGGGATCCGAAGTGCAGATGGTGGGGAGGAAGGTGTCTGTAGGTTGGTAACCCTTCTCGGAAAACGTTCCAACATTTTCTATTGATCCAATATAACCAGAACCCCTTCCTTGTGATTATCCTAGCCCTACCAATCCAGTAAAGATGATGGCACAATAAACGATACAAATTTCTCCTGTTGATGTCACAAAATCCACAAACATAAATGCCAACTATACCCAACAACTTTTAGGTTACCTTACTTTATTAGCAAGTGTATTCTGGAAGGCTTGACACTAATGCATGTTTTTCGTATATAACGGACAATATCAAGAATACTAAATGAATAAACTGTATTATGTTTTTAGCTTTTCTTGTGACCTATTTGAGGTTTCTCTGCCGCCTTTTACATTTTGTGATATACTTCATATTACATTTTTACCTGACGAGAGATGAAATTAATTTGTTTTTAATGAACGAATCGGACACTGTTTTATTTCTAAGAGATAGGATAGTCAAAACTTGTTTTTCGCTATCAACCTATTTACTTGTTTGAATGCAGCTCATGCCACAAATGTCGTCACAGACGCAAATACTTTTCCTATGGCAATCATTGTCGCTTGTACATTGCTTCATACAGGTACGTTGATTCGACCTCACCTTATAGTAATTAACTGGGCACTGATTTATTTCTTTATGTAAAAAACAGAAAATGAAGCCATGATAGTTAATGCTCTTAAAAGAACTCCTTTGAAATGTAACCCTGAATAGTTACCCAAATAAATGCCACTG
This sequence comes from Chiridota heheva, assembly GCA_020152595.1. Lineage (NCBI taxonomy): Eukaryota > Metazoa > Echinodermata > Holothuroidea > Apodida > Chiridotidae > Chiridota > Chiridota heheva. Next base: position 5,370 of record JAIGNY010001702.1, on the reverse strand, counting down.
AGAGCTTTAGTGGATTTTGTAAATTCCTTTGCGTCTATCAAATAGTCATAAATGTTAGGATAAGAAAGTTACACATCATCCTGTCAACATTCGTGATGACCCGGGTATAGATTTAATGCATCAGTATTAATAATGTTATTGATTGTCAATTCTGCGTAAACATCTTTTCATAAAATGTTCGACAACAGTCAGTCCGGTTTCATCTCCCTTTTGGGAGAACGAAATCTTCTCCCAAATGGGCGAACTTTAATGTAAATCAGTCTTCCATGATACAACATTACCAACAAGCCATCTGTGTATGTCCCATACTCGTAATAGAACTCATTTATAAAACAAGCTCTGCAATTTTTGATAATGAGCGGCAAAGGTTGATTGTTGTATATTCATACAGATTATAATAAGATCTAAATAAAAGCTAATACCTCGAATATCATTTGCCAGTCCGTTTCTTCGCAAAACAGTGAGAAAGATTTGACCTGCGCAATGACCTTTGCTGTTAGACGCAATACGGTCATTTCATCTGTTGGTTATCGTTAAGCAATGTGCAATGTTACGGGTACTAAAAGCACATAATGTGATATTTGGGTAGCTTTTCTTGATATTTTCAATGAGCCTTGTCATTCTACATTAGTTAATGAATTCGAAAATATTTTCAAAAAATTGAATTCTACCTATTTTTCTTCATTTTGTGAAAAGCCTGTAATATTTTTGGATGCGATTGACTCTCTTGGAAACAGTACAGCACGCTCTTCGTATAATCATGGAAAAATGGGAAGGGAGGATGATTGACAGATTTGCGATGAAATTGTATTTTAATGACTGGCTTTTCTATGTAAACAATATAGCATGCAAGTGCATTGATCGGTTACGTACGTGAGTCGAGAAGACCCGCGGTGTATTCACTGGCCCGCGGTGTATAATTAACTGGCCGCGGTGTATAATTCACTGGACTGCAATGTATAAGTCAATGGCCGCGGTGTATAATTCATTGGCCTTTGGTGTATAATTCACTGGCCCATGGTGTATAATTCACTGGCCTGCGGTGTATAATTCACTGGCCCCCGGACTATAATTTACTGGCCCGCGGTGTATAATTCATTGGCCTGCGGGTTATAATTCATTGGCCTGCAATGTATTATTCACTGGCCCGCACTGTGCACTGTATATATTCCACAGACCGCGGTGTATAATTCACTGGCCCGCGGTGTATAATTCACTGGTCCAAATTAATTGACTGTAGCAACCTGTAGGTTTAGAAGTTGTTTCTTCAAAACGAAGACTTTAACAATGTATCTTAAGTAGCCTAGGACATAAGTAAAAAAGAGTTATCATTGTTTGGGAAGATAAAGCAAATGTTACAGGGCACAGTGTGTTTTTTTCTCTTTGAACCCCCTTGTTATTTTTGAAATCTACCCTGCCTGCGGTGTATTCACGTCCCGTAGTGCATAGGCAAAAAAAAAAAAAAAAATTCCACGATGATCTATTCAACTCAATGGTGAAAGACAGCTAAATCGCTTACCATACGTGTACAGGTACGGCGCCGTAGTGTATATGTAGAAAACTAATACAGCGGGTGACTAAATTCTAACACAAAGATGTAATGAGCCACAAGGATGCGCGAGAAGATATAATTAATATAGTGATTCGCCCATTTGGGGAGATAATGATTTTCTCCCAAAAGGGAGATGAAACCGGACTGACAGTTGAATGTACTACTTACATTTCAGTAAGGAATCGACACATTGCTTTGATGTGATAAAACACGCCTGTCTTTCCATACGTACCCTCAGCAACTTTCACAGAAATTCTCGGAGATGGTTGTATTCGTCGACATGCTGGCGGTACTCTAGACCAAGTACCATTCTGCAAGCATCTGCGAACCTCAGCACCCGCCGTGTCTTCAAATTCATACCCTTCGAAACATTGGTATGTGGCCATAGTATCAAATCTTCTTGATTCATCACTGTAAGTTATAGTCACTACAGAGTTTTCCTCCAACAATGGACAAATTCCTGAATTTAGATCAAAGCAATCACATTTTGTTCGCACCAAAAGGTTCTTAATTTTCTCTTAATGTGTTGTTATATTAAACAGTAAATTAAATAGATTATATTATTGAAACTTACATTAATTTGGCTATCATTTGAAGACAAAGCAGTGCAGGAATCAATATTCTTAAGATTAAATTAAGTTCCGACAACAACGCTCCCACCCTACATAATAAGATCCTGGATATATTTCACCGCAAATAAAACCTTACGTGAGTAAAATTATGTGCATTATATCTTCATACCGGTCGCAGAGAGACATATATAGCCACAGTCACCATCGCAAACACACACTGTCTCCATGGGGCATGGACGTCTTCCGCATCTTCGTCCTGAACAAATTCTCTCCGTTGATAGATTTCTGGGACATTCAATATTTCTGTCACCTTGTGAAATTAATTAAATGCAAAAATCAATTAAAAAGCATTTTGTACAGTCAGTCCAGCTTGTACGTCCGATCAGGAGAAACGGTTTTGTTCTGCCGATCGGGGATCCTTGACAAAGTATCCACAATGCATCTATCCAAAAATTCAAAGTTTGTATAGGAATAACAAAAAATCAGACGCATTTCAGCGCGGAACTCAAGCACTGTAAAGGGTTCAATTTTTTCTTCACAATTTGAAATAATGGCATATGAATTATCTTTTTCACTCAGTGCTTAAAATTTACTGTGAATTTTTAAGATTTGATATTATAAATGTTACCGTTAGGCAGTCGCGTTTTAAACAAGATTTTTATTGAAGAAAAAACAAAAATAATTCCCGAACAAAACTTGAAAAATGTTTTGTTCCTTAGAAAATTTTGTTAAATCACGAAAATGTTTTTACTTCGGTAAATGTTGTTAAAACGCGACTGCCTAACACTTTCAAATTTCTCAGAAAATTCCACAGTAAATTTTTAAAGCGCACGGTGAAAAGATAATGTCATATGCCATTATTTCAAATTCTGAAGAAAAATTTGGACCCTTCGCATTGGTTGAGTTCCCGTTTCAAATCTGTCTGATTTCTTATGTTATTCTAAACAAACTTTGAATTTGATAGATGCATTGTGGTTACTTCTGTAAAGGATAGATCGGGGGTACGAACCAATTGACAATAGTTACAAAAAATAAAATGTTACAAATGTTGTAAATTTAATTCAATAAAACTAATTTATTGGTACTAAAAACTAGAAAGCAAATGGACTTGCTGATCTCATTACCTTAAGCATATAGCATAGTGGGGATATAGCTAACAGGTCAGACTATAGCTCTGTGAATTTTGGCACCAAATGTACAAATTAGTACATAATTACCACTAAAATTATATACTTGACCTCTGATACTCGACCTTAACATGCTAACCACTAACTGACTAAAACAACTTCTGAAATTTTTTCACATTTATCGTACCCTACTGTATGACACCATTCATGCTCACGTCACACTTACCATTTCATAACTATAGGAAATGGTGAAAAGTGGTCAATATCTCTATGACCTTTGACCTTTTGACCCAAAGTCTGGGATACAATTCATGTACCAAGGTATCATGGTACAACATAAGATTGGTACAGGTCTTGTACTTTTGAGTTTAAATGGCACAACATTTTGTACATAATACCTTGACCCTAATCACTGAAACTTCTAAAATTGTTAACATTTATCGTACCCTACTGTATGACACCATTCATGCTCACGTCACACTTACCATTCCATAACTATCGGGGAAATGGTGAAAAGTGTACAATAGCTCTGTGACCTTTGAGCTTTTGACTCCAGAGTCTACGGGATACAAAAGTATCATGGTACAACATAGGGTTGGTATAGGTCTTGTACTTTTTGAATTTTAAGTGGCGCAAAATTTTGCACAAGAAGCATTTATTTCACCTTTGACCCATGATTTTTGACCATTTTACCTCCAATTGTTTTTTATTTTTTTCGAATATTAAACCCTACCCACCTAAATAATTTGTAAAGGTACCAAGCAATTTGTTCTAAAGACACAGCCATCACCAAAAACTTGTTTCCTTGGAGACAAAAGGTCCGAGCGAGGGGTACCCGTCCATCAATTTTGGTTTTATGTTTGTATTACAGTTTTTGAGTTATAAGCTACACAAATTTAATTGTTGCAAACGCACACATGTACAAACACCCACCCCTCCCCCACACGTACACACACACAAACCCACGGACAGATGTAAAAATTACCAAATTTTGTCCCGTTCCAAAAACTTATGACCCTAACCCCTAATACGAGGTCATCATATGAGACCCTGGTGGGCCCCACCAGCCTCCTAATATCAAGGAGGTGGCCATGTAGTGTAGAAGGTATCGACAGTTATTTGCCTATTCAGCAAAGTGACTACAATATCTCATCCCCACATATATGTACATGTGATGAGATAATAAATACTATAGCATTCACATAATGTAACTTACATCCAAGCACAAAACAATGAACTTGTTTTAGGAAAAGTGGGATAACATTTTCATTAATTAAACATCTATTGTATTAAACTAAGGAACATGGTATTATGATATTTTCGAAAATGAAAAACTTACAAAAAACGTCCACAGTGGCGATTACAACCAGCAGTGCTACGGATGATATCATGTTGTACATTGGTCACACATTAAAATAAATCCAATAAAGTGACTCCAGGGTGACTATTTCGCAGAGCAAAATAATCCCATTTAAGTATTCATGTGGTACTTTCCGCCCAATTGTAACTGTTTTAAACATAATTTCTATCGAGGAGGAAGCAAGAAGTGATTGCGGTCGGTAACTATGTTTACTGCTCTAAAGGTTATGATGTAAGGAAGTTGTAGTAAGTAAAAGTTCAAATAGATGTTGCTACAAAACAATGAATAATGTATATTTTCTCATTACTTCCAGCAAAACATCATTTATGAAAGTGGGTAACACAAGAGGGGTTTTTATCACGCAAGCAATAATAAGTTGGAGATACAGCTCATAAACGATTATTTTGAGTGACATATTATACATAATACTATACAAAATACTATACACATTGATATACTATACACAATACAAACGCATTCAGTGAAATTTCATGTGATTGTAGAACCCGTATTATTTAATACTTTCATCCCTTGTACTTTTGCAAATGAAGCACGCAGCTTAACTTTTTGATTCTCATTTTTTACATGCCACGGATCCACAACAAAAACAGACTACTGCTTTCAATTGTCGTTTTTATGAATTTTGCAATGATCGACCAATATCTTACATGATACCGATCTGCATGTTTATTGTGCTGTGCTTCATAACGTCTTTGTTAGTTATTACTATGAACCAAATGAAAATATAAAAAAGTACCC
>JAIGNY010001709.1:1410000-1576143 GCA_020152595.1 Chiridota heheva | reverse complement strand
TCCTTTTTTAGTATAAGTTTTGGGTTAGAAACATCAGAGACCCCAAATGATAGTGCCCCTTAAAATGAAGGTGTTATATTGCATTTGGGAAACCCCGAATAGAATGTCTTTTTACAACTTAAAAAACTGATGAAACACCAAATAGCATGTCTTGTTTTTTCCCAAAAACAAGTAGAAAAAGTGTTTTTGCAAAAATTGGTAACCCCCAAAAGGAGCTTTTTGTATTTGTATCTGATAAACAACAAATAGCATGTCGTGTTTGCAATTTATAAAACTGATAGAAACACCAAATAGCATGTCTTGTTTTTTTGCAAAAACCAAGTAGAAGGGTGTTTGTTTTCCCAATAGTATTGGTAAAAAAACCAAGGGCGTGTGCCCTTGTATTTCAACTGATGAAACACCAAAAAAGCATTCTTTTTTTTGCAACATAAAACTGATGAAACACCAAATAGCATATGTGTTTTGTTTGCAACAAAAAAACTGAGGGAAACACCAAATAGAATATTTTTGTGTTTGCAACTTATAAAACTGATGAAACCCCAAATAGCATGTCTTGGGGCCAACTTAAACAAGTAGAAAAGGTTTTTTCAAAAAATTTTGGTGAAACCCCAAAAGGAGCATGTTCTTGTGTTTGCAACTGATGAAACCCAAATAGCATTCTTGTTTTGCAACTTATAAAACTGATGAAACACCAAATAGCATGAGTTTTGTTTTGCAACTTAAAAAAACTGATAAAACCCGAATAGAATGTTGTTTTTTGCAACTTATAAAACTGTTAAACACCAAATAGCATGTCTTGTGTTTGCAACATAAAAATAAAAAAGGTGTTTGCTTTTCATTGGGGGTTAAAACCAAGGATATATGTCTTGTGTTTGCAACTGAGGGAAACACCAAAACAGCATGTCTTGTGTTTGCAACCTATAAAACTGATAAAACCCCAAAAATAGCATATGTTTTTTTGTTTACCTCTTTGTTGAATTAAAAATCATCAGAAATGGGGGTTTAAATTTTAAAGTTCAAAAAAAAATTTTGTAGCCCCCAGGGAAGTTTAAATTTTTTTTGTTTTGTTTCTGAATACAGAAATTAGACAAAACAGAATACATTATGGGTCACTTTTAGAAAGCTACGAGTTACAGTATCAGGTATGATAAAAATCCATGGGTTGATAGCAGCATTTTGGGGTTAATAGGAGAACATAGGCTACAAACTATCGATATTTGGGTGGTTTGCAAAAACATGAGCTTAATAGGAATAATGAAGGCTTTAAACCATCCATGGGCTGGTAGCAACAACTTCAGTTTAAAAGGAACAATGTAGGCTATAAACAATCTATGGACTGGTAGCAACAACCTCAGCTTATAGGAAGAAATGAAGGCCCCTTAAACCATCCATGGGCTGGTAGCAACAACCGACAATGGGGAAATTGGCTATAAACCATCCTGGTTTAAAACAAAACTTAGCAAATGGGGGAAAATGTAGGCTATAAACCACATGGGCTGGTAGCAACAACGGGTTAATAGGAAGAATGTAGCTAAAACCATAAAAGGCTGGTAGCAACAACTTAGCTTAATGGAAGAATGAGGCTATAAACCATCCATGGGCTGGTAGCAACAACAGCTTAATAGAAAGAATTGGGCTATAAACCATATGGTGGTAGCAAAACAACAAAGGAAAAACATGCCTATAAACCCCCATGGGCTGGTAACATTAGCTTAATGGGAAAAATGTGGCTATAAACCATCCATGGGCTGGTAGCAAAAACCCACAATAGGAAGAATTAGGCTAAAAACCACCCATGGGCTGGTAAACAACTTAGCTAATAGGAAAATGGGGCTTAAACCATCATGGGCTGGTAGCAACAACGGCCCTAATAGAGGAATTGGGCTATAAACCATGCATGGGCTGGTAGCAACAATTACAATGGGAAAATGTGGCTAAAAACCCATAATGGGTTACAACAACCCAGCTTAATGGAAAATGGGGGCTATAAACCTCATGGGCTGGTAGCACAAATTAATGGAATTAGGCTAAAAACCATCCTTGGGCGGGTACAAAAACAGCTTAATAGGGAAAAGTCTTAAACCATCCATGGTGGTAACAACGACAATAGGAAGAATATGGGCTATAACCATCCATGGGCGGGTTTGCAACAATTTGAGCTTAATAGGAAAATGTAGGCAATAAACCATCCATGGGTTACAACAACTTAATAGAAGAATGGGGCTTTAAACACATGGCTGGTAGCAACAACCTTAATGGAAAATGAGGCTATAAACCATAAATGGGCTGGTAACAACAGCTTAATGGAAAATGTGGTATAAACCACCCTAAAGCTGGTAGCAACAACGGCTAATAGGAAAAATAAAGGCTATAACAATCCATGGGCGGGTAAACAATTAGTTAATAGGAAAATGTGGGCTATAAACCACCATGGCTGGTAAAAAACCCTAGCAATGGGAAGAATTGGCTATAACCCAAACATGGGCTGGTACAAAAACTCACTTAATGGAAGAATGAATATAAACCATCCATGGGCTGGTGCAACAACCAGCTTAATAGAAAGAATGACTTAAACAATCATGGGCTGGTAGCAACAACTTGAGCTTAAAGGAAAAAAATAGGCTATCCACCCTGGCTGGTAGCAAAAATTTATTAATAAAAAATGTAGGCTATAAACCATCCATGGCTGGTAGAAAAACCCTGAGCTTAAAGAAAAAATTTAGCATAAACCATATGGGTGGTGAAAAATTGAGCTTAATAGGGGTACTACGTACGGACACACATCATATCGACAACCGAGTCAATGTCCACGGCCTTTAATAACCAGTTATGGTGTACTGGTTGCATAGAGACCCACCGGGAGTCGAAGGTTTATTTACTAGACAGGGAAGTCTTTTGATATGGAGACCTATCCTAGTGTTTCTTTTGAATAGCCAGTGAGCACCTTGGAGAAAACTCCTGACTAGGGGGATGCTCTTTTCCATGGGCGGGATTTGCCTACCGAAAATGGAGGAGCAAAGTCATATTAGTGTAGGGCAACGTTAAGAGTGGAGGGCAAAACCACAAAATCATGCTAAGATACAAAAATCACCATACAAAAGACACAAAATTGGAGAAAAAGTGTGAAAAAGTGCACCAGCCTCCCCCCTCCCCCATCCTCCCTCCCCTTCTTCCCTTTCCTCAAATCCAGCCTATGCTCTTTTCAAATATGGATCATCAATTTCTTATCAGTACAGCTGATAATCATTACAGGTATGAAGGCAGTTCTTGCCCTTTAAGTGAAAGATTGATGTTGTGTGAATATATTCATTTTTTACAAGATATAATTTGAATATTCAAATTTGAATATCTTGATAGGAGATTCCCTGTAATGTGTAAAAGCTAGTATGAACTGGAACGAAAAACAGGCTTCTTGAATGTTATCTACGTTTCAGTGTCTGGCTTTGGGTGTATTTTAGAGTAAAAAGAGATATTTATCGTGATCACAAAGAACTTATATATAAACATGTTGCCTAAATATGTGAGGTTATACATCAACCTTTTTTTTCTTTTTTTTTTGCAGATGGCATGCCAGATATAAGATGTGATGGCATGCCAGATATAAGATGTGATGGCATGCCAGATATAAGATGCGATGGCATGCCAGATATAAGATGTGATGGCATGCCAGATATAAGATGTGATGGCATGCCAGATATAGATGTGATGGCATGCCAGATATAAGATGTGATGGCATGCCAGATATAGATGCGATGGCATGCCAGATATAAGATGTGATGGCATGCCAGATATAAGATGTGATGGCATGCCAGATATAAGATGTGATGGCATGCCAGATATAAGATGTGATGGCATGCCAGATATAAGATGTGATGGCATGCCAGATATAAGATGTGATGGCATGCCAGATATAAGATGTGATGGCATGCCAGATATAAGATGCGATGGCATGCCAGATATAAGATGTGATGGCATGCCAGATATAAGATGCGATGGCATGCCAGATATAAGATGTGATGGCATGCCAGATATAAGATGTGATGGCATGCCAGATATAAGATGTGATGGCATGCCAGATATAAATGATGGCATGCCAGATATAAGATGTGATGGCATGCCAGATATAAGATGTGATGGCATGCCAGATATAAGATGTGATGGCATGCCAGATATAAGATGTGATGGCATGCCAGATATAAGATGTGATGGCATGCCAGATATAAGATGTGATGGCATGCCAGATATAAGATGTGATGGCATGCCAGATATAAGATGTGAAGGCCCTCGAAGCACTACAGAATGATCTTTGGTAAGTTATTAATCTTGGACAACATTTATAAGCATAGAAAGGAAGAAACTTCAGGCAAATGTTCAGGCAAAAACTGCAGGAAAATGGGGCCCAAAAAGCTCATCAGAATAATTTTCAGGTTGGTTGCCAAATGTAGGACCGAAATGTAATGAAACATAAGAATTTTATTAGGAAAATCACTACAAATATATTTAGTTTATGTGTCTGCGAACATATGGGGTTTGTGAAAAGGCGTTGCTTTCAATATCAAACAGGACCAAATATGTACTGCAATTCCCTGAATTACATCAGTAAATTTCATTGTGTGAATATGATGGGAATGTCTTCTCAACTTGTTGCTGATTGGACAGTTGTCACAAATTTGTATGAAAATGACTAGTAGTTGGGGGAACTATGGTAAAAAAAACATCTTCGCGTATGACATAGTACCCCTGACTATAGTGTAGAAAGTGGTGTCACACCCTTACTTTCTTAACCATGGTCAATATATTGCATTAAAAATTGATTCAATCTTTTTACCAATTAAATTATTTAAAAAAAGTCTTCAAATGGTAAATCACTGTTGCATACAACTCTTAGATTCTCTCCCAACATATCCCAAGATTGTCACAAATATTACAATAAAATACACAATTTCTAACATTTCAGAAATGTGTCAGAAATGTGTCTGATGTCAGTAATTTCTGCACTAATCAGATGAACTTGAATGTCTTCTTATCAGAAGGAGATATTTCACTACTGAACTAGTAATTTTTGCACCAATCAAATGAACTTGAATATTTCCTCATCAAAAGGAAATATTTCACTACTGAACTAGCAATTTCTGCACCAATCAGATGAACTTGAATATCTCCTTGTCAGAAGGAGATATTTCACTAACTGAACTAGTAATTTCTGCACCAATCAGATGAACTTCAATATCTCCTTATCAGAAGGAGATATTCACCACTGAACTAGTGTTTTCTGCACCAATCAGATGAACTTTAATATCTCCTTATCAGAAGGGAATATTTCACTACTGAACTTATCCTGTAAAATACAGTTGTGTCACCAGAATTGCAGTGCAGATTTGCATTCTGGGACTGATCTCATTTTAGTGTATCTGCAATTATGACCAAATTAGCTTGTGATTGTTGCCAAAAGTGTTCGAGGTACCATAATAACCAATCCATTTATTTGAAAACAATTCCGAATCCTTAATCATATCCTTAATAAATAAATAAAACAGCTCTCTGAAAAGTATGTTACCGGTTGCAAGTGCTGAAAGTGTGTGTGGGGGAGGGGGAAGGCCCATAGCCAGCATGGGTCATGGTCGATGTGTCCCCCTTACATAAATCAAACAAAAACGTAACTCAAGTCTATGGAGAATCTGTTAAAGTGCCCCCTCTTACAGTGCTTTTTCCCTCATTACGAGGTTATAAGCCGGGGGGTGGAGGTGGGGAGGGGTTAGGTGGAATAACCTTTGCAGTAGGGGTATAGAAGGACTAGGGGGCAAGAATACAATTGTTTGTCTCGTCTGTCTCATTCCGAATGACATAATAACAAATTAAAGAGGCATTTCTTTCAATTTGCATTATGTGTTCAGTCCATATAAATGATTATGGCCAACCCGACCTGCAATATATGCAGATCAGGTTCATAAGCTGACATATTGGGTGACAAATGCCACCCACCTCGTGCCCTATGTGATTTATGTTACTTGAGAGGACTAATAGAGACTAAATCAAGAAGGGGTTAGTATTTGAGGAAACTTGAAATGAATATTCCTGTAAATTTTCATTTTAATATATATGAGAGAGGACTATGGGGAAATAAATCTTGATATCTTGTTCCGTTTATGAGTTATTGCATTTCAATGATTTGACCAATATGTTGAAAAGTAACCTTGCAGTGTACAGTTTATGTCATAATTGTAGATAATGTCTATGCATTTCTTCGAAAATTAATTGATTTTTCCTTGATTTATTAAAATTGTTTTGTTTAATTACATGCTCTTTAAAAAGACCATGCTTTGCCCTTTTGCTCATGTACCTCACACACGTAAATGAAAGAAAAATTCATTTTCAATCTATAGAAATACAAAAGAATTCTGTTGGATCTGTAATTATGACATCACACTTTTAAATTGCAAGGTCACTTTTTAAGATACTGGTGAAATCTTTGAAATGCAATAACTCTTAAACAGAATATTGAAGATATCAACATGGGTTTTTCACCATTTGGTTTGTTACAAGTCCTCTGTCGTATAAATGGAACAGAAAATTGACGGGAATATTTCTTTGATGAATACTTTCTACCCAAGCTGTTTATTTATATTGCAAGTCAGGTACGCTAGGGCATAATTTATTGGGTCTGTATGCCTAATGGTTGTATCTGCATATTGCTATTTCAAAATGGACAACAGAACCGAGGGATGTTTCATAATATCTTCAAACATTGAATTTATTGTTCTTACATAAAACACTTCATGCCAGAACAAAATCATCTATTGCATTTGGTGACTGAGCAGATAAGCTCCTGCAGGACCAGAAAAATCCTCTGAACCGAGATATATGCAAGATGATTTGTTAAGTTGCGCGCCATTTTGTATCACTTTCAAGGGAGAGAATAGCGAGAACCAATTAACATCATCCAGCTGTACTGTAGCTCTTCAGGAATGATATGGATCCAGGAGTACCAATTAACACCTCTTTTGAATTGAGAATGTTTAGGGGTTATAAGCATGTTAATAATTACAAAACATTTGTGGGGTTTACAACAAAGAATTCCTTTATGATGCCTGTACCAGGGGGTAATTTCTTCTCCTGCCATTCACCACATGAAATATATATATATTTGTTACACTCTTGAACAGTATTGTATTTTACCATTTACTAATATTTACCGAAATTTTTATATTTCCTAATTTACTGGGGTTTTTTTTTATAACTTTTATGTGACTTTTATATTTATAACTTTTATATTTATATTTCTTTTGAATATCTTTGTACGTTTTTCTAAAGAGCGACAATTTTCCATATTTTGTTGTGGACAAAATAAATTTATCTTATCTTATCTTACATGGGGTGGGGACAGAAGTGCCCTATTTTTCGTGGAGACAAGAAATACCATTCATCATTTTTTATTTTAAACTTTAAAGTTGATCAATAAATATGAACTTGGTCAAAGAAATACACTCTATGTCAATGGAAGTGTTTTTCATTTGACGATATTGATGTTGCTGCTGCAAACGAGCATCAACAACGTAATAACGCAAACAAGAAGCATTACTCTCCTTTTTTTGTTGGTAGTTTGTTGTTGTTTCTGCAAACACAAACTATTGTCAGATTGTACAAACACTGCTGTGGAAGGGAATTGGCACTTTCTAAATGTTGGAATAATCTGGATGAAAGCATTCACTCCCTGCATAATCCTAATTCTTTGAAAATAGCCGTTAAAGATCTGTTGAAGAAAAAAAAACTAGTTTGTTTTCTTGAATGCATCTATTATTATTATTATTATTATTATTTATTTCATTTCATATAGCGCATGCCATAACATGGTTTTCGGCTGCGCTTTACAATAAAATACAAATATAGAAAAAATATATAATCATGTACGTATAAATATCAAAAACGGATAAAGGAAAATACAATACTCATCAGAAAACTACAGTAAAAAGTCGAATATAAAAAGTAATATGGAAATCGATAAAATGGTTAAGAAAAATAATACATTGTATAAATGGTATATAACACTGGATATAAAAAGATAAAAATGTGTAAATTGCAAATTCAAAAATTAAGAAGGGAATAGATGTGTCTTCAGCTGCCTTTTAAAAATGTTTACATTGGGAGAAAGTTTGATGTTATTTGGAAGTGTGTTCCAGAGTTCTGCTCCTGCAACACTAATAGCTCTTGAGGCAAATGTTTTACGCTGAGTACGTGGAATCACCAATTTGTAGGCAACATTACAGGAGCGGAGGGATCTGGTTGAATTAGTGGCTAATAAAATTTACACCTAAGGTAATCTGGGGCCGACTTTTCAACAACAGACTTGTATATCAGGGTCAACACTTTATGAATAATTCGGGACTTGATAGGAGCCAATGTAAATCACGCAGTGCCTGAGAGGCACTTTCTCTTCTCCCTCTTCTCAAAACTAGCTTTGCTGCCATATTCTGTATTCGTTGTAACTTAGCAATATCAAAATCAGGCGTATTTAAGAAAATAGAATTTATGTAATCCAAGTGGCTGATAACTAATCCTAACACAATAGCGTGACATGCATCAAATGTTAGTACATTTCTTATGCTACGAACTAGTCTGAGATTAGCCATGGCAGCCCTGCACCTTGCACTGATCTGAGTTTTGAATGCCAAATTTGTATCTAAATGAACCCCTAAATATTTCACACAAGTGGCAGCTTTCTGAATTCCACCATTGATAGGGACACTGTCAACAAGGCATTTGGATAACATTTGTCTTGACCCGAACTGTATAAATTCAGTTTTCGTGTCGTTAAGTTTGAGTCTATTTTGATCCATCCAGATTTTAACTTGCTGCATGGTGTGTGATATTTCATTTTTGACTCTAGTGGCATCCTGAATGGTAGGTTGGTGAGATTGCTTAATCGCATGATCATCAGCGTACCCGTGCAGTTGAAAGCAATTAGGAATGACATATTGCAATGTACTAGCATACATTGAATATAAAACGGGTCCCAAGAGACTTCCTTGTGGAACACTGAAATCTAATGATTTGTAGGTTGAATACGAATTATTAACCTTAACACAACACCTTCTGCATGACAAATAGTCAGTAAACCATTTTTGTGACAGTTGGTCTATACCATATTGAGCAGACAACACTTTTAATAAAACTTCATGGTCAACAGTGTCGAATGCCGCTGAGAGATCCATAAAACACATTTGTGTGACCTGTTTTCTCTCAAAACCCCAGAGTAAATCATCTACCAAACTAACTATTGTAGTTTCACAGCTATGATTGGGACGGTAAGCTGACTGATACGGTGGAAGGGGGGCCCACTTTTCACAATGAATATTCAATTGCTTCAGCACAACTTTTTCAGCAACTTTGGAGATAAATGGTAGATTGCTGATTGGTCTATAATTGGCCAAATTTAGGTCCAAATTGTGTTTCTTTAGAAGAGGTCTAATGATGGCTTTTTTCCAGTCATTAGCAAAGGCACCACATTCAAGAGAAGTATTTACAACTTTTGTAAGAGGTTTGATAACTGCACTTAAAACATTCTTTAGAAGGTTTGTCGGTAAAGCATCATTGTCGCAAGATTTTGATGGCATGCTATTAATAATACTGATAAGTTCATCCTCTGTAACATTAGCAAAAGCATTCAGTCTGACAGATACCATTCTCATAGGAGGATTGAATAGCTCAGAATCCTTTAGCTCTTCTCTTATGTTTGTAATCTTTTGTAAAAAGAATTCTATAAACTTCTCTGATAAAACCTCATCATTTCCTAAGACTACAGGTAAGGGGTTTTGTACATCTTTTCCCATGATTGATTTAGCTAAACTATAAAGGCGTTTTGAGTCATGCCCACATTCCTTAACTGCATCACTGATTGTTCTTTCTTTTGATTGTTTCAGCATAACAGAATACCTGGACCTCTCTGATTTCAATGTTTCCCAATTGTCTCTCGTTTTGTTTCTTTTCCATCTTTTCTCTGCAATTCTTACTGCTTGCTTTTGTTTCTTGAGTTCTGGAGTGAACCAAGGTTCTTTCTTTCGAGCAACAACAACCTTTTCAATTAAAGGGGCATGATCATCTAAGACAGATAAGATTGTCCGATTGAACTGAGAAGCACACTCATCGATATTGTTTGATACAAGAAGCTGTATGTTAAATGCATTTTCAATGTCGCGAGAAAAAGCATCCAAGTTAATACCTTTAATCTTTCTGAACTTTATACGTTTTTTCTCTCCGTGTATGCTCTCTCAACCTAAGAGAGAATGTAACGAAACGGTGGTCCGATAAGAAAGGTCCGACATCACATTCATTCAAAATTTTATCATTCGTTTCAGACTCTCCTTCAACGAAGACTAAATCAAGAATATTTCCTTGGTTATGTGTGTATGTATTAACTTCCTGTGAAAATCCCACGGCTTGCATTAATTCCATGAAATGTTGTGCAGATGAACTGTCATTGTCATTAACGTGGATATTAAAGTCACCTACTATGACAACATTGGGCAATTGACTTGCAGGCTCCAGGATAAATCGATTAAGTTCATCAAAGAATGTATTAAGGGTTACACCAGTTACAGATGGGGGCCGGTATATAACATAGATATTAAATTTTGACGTGTGCTTTATAATTTCCCAGTGACCAAACTGAAACGATGGGAAAACATCCTCACATATTTTCCGTACAGGAAACTCCTTTCTATAAACCAGAGCCACACCACCCCCACGTTTTTCTCTACTTGCCGTATCGATAAAGTACTCATTTATATTTAATTGTGAACATTGTAATCGGGCGTAGTCGTCTTCGGAATTAATCCATGTTTCTGTTATGCACAAAACATCTAAACGGTTTTCAGTCAGGAAATCATAAAGTAAGAAATCTTTATTGTTGATAGACCTTGCATTGATTAATCCCGCACATAAATCTTTTGAGGGGAAACTATTCCGCAATATGCCACATGGTTCGGATTCAACATCTGATGGGACGGGGGGAGTAAGGGGAGTAAATGTTATGGGTACTATGATTTTAAAAGGCTGTCGTACCTGAGGGGCTTTTTTTCAAGTTGCGTTTAGTTATTTGTGTAGTGATAGAAAGATTACGATGGTATGAATGCAGATCAGAATTGAATGCTTTTTTACCAGCCTTTGTTCCTCGCCTCAGTCCTTTCCTTTGTAGACCAAGCTGTCGTGTTGTTTGCATCCACGGCTCATTGCCCACATATCTCCTTGTACTATTCAAACTCAACATAAAAGATCTGGTAAAAGCCATTATATCCAAGATAAGAAATTGTAGTGGAACTGGTTAAATGCTAACAGGCAGTGTAAAAAGTCTCAACTGGAAATTTGAAGTAAAAGCTACAACAACAGTCACAGAAATGAAGATTAGTGTAGACAATAAGATCACAGGCACTATAAAAGTAATAAAGATAAAAACTTAGCACAAACAGATGCAAATAAGATGTGAAAAAAATTCCCAGACTATAGCACTGGAGCCAGCCACAGACAGCGCTCAACATATATATATATATATCTATAGTGCGGTATAAGAGGGGAGGGGAGGAATAGTGTATAGGGGAGGGCAGGCGTAGGGTTGGGGCGGGTATGGGCAGGGCATGGGTATGGTAAGGGTCGCATCAGGTGAAGAGAGGGGTGGGTGGATGTTACATGCTTACTTACATTAGGACAGACACTTGTATATACATTATAACGCCAACTATTACTTTTTCTGTATTATTAGTAGCAGTATTAGAAGTCTTAGTCTTAGTGAGCATTCTTAGTTTTAGTCTTATTCTTAGCCAGTATTCGTATTGTTATTCTTATTCTTATTATCCCAGATATTTATTATCCTTGGTATTTATTAACCGGGATATTTAATATCCGGAGTATTCATTATCCGGAGTATTTATTATCCGGAGTATGCATTATCCAGGACATGTATTTATCTCGGGTATGTATTTATTCCCGGGTATTTAATTATCCCCGGGGATATTGAAGTATCCCCGGGGGTATTTAAGTATCCCCGGGGGTATTTAAGTATCCCCGGGGGTATTTAGTTATGCCCGGGGGTATTTAATTATCCCCAGGGGTAATCAATTATCCCAGGGTATTTGATTATCCCCGGGGTATTTCCGGGGTATTTGATTATATCCGGGGTATTTGATTATCTCCAGGGTATTTAATTTTCCCTGGGGTATTTAATTATCCCCGAGGTATTTAATTATCCCCGGGGTGTCTAATTATCCCACTGGTATTCAATTATCCCCGGGGTATTTATTTATCCCAAGGGTATTTAATTATCTCCGGGGTATTTAATTATCCCCGGAGTATTTGATTATTCCCGGGCATTTAATTGTCTCTGGGGTATTTGATTTTCCCTGGGTATCTAATTATCACTGGGGTATTTAATTATCCCCGGGGTATTTAATTTTCCCTGGGTATTTCAATATTCCTGGGGTATTTAATTATCCCGAAGGGTATTTAATTTTCCCCGGGGGTATCTATTATCCAGAGTATTTATTTATCTGGAGTATGTATGTATCTGGGGTATGTATGTATCCGGGGTATGTATTTATCCAGGGTATGCATTCATCCGGGGTATGTATTTATCCGGGTTATGTATTTATCCTGGTTATGTATTTATCCAGCTTATGTATGTATCCGGGGTATGTATTTATCCGGGGTATGTATTTATCTGGGCTATGTACATATCCGTGTTATGTATCTATCAGGGGTATGTATCTATCAGGGGTATGTATTTATCTGGGTTATGTATATATCCAAGGCCGAGGTATGTATATATCCGAGGTATGTAACTATCCGGGGTATGTATCTATCAGGGGTATGCATTTACATGTATACGGGGTATGTATTTATCCAGGATATATGTATTTATCATAGGTAAGTATTTATCCAGGGTATGTATTCATCCGGGGTATGTATGTTTTTAGGATATGTAAGTATTCGGGGTATGTATTTATGTATTTGATTATCTCTGAGGTATTTAATTATCGCCGGGGTATTTGATTATTCCTGGGGTATTTAATTATCTCAAGGGGAATTCAATTATCCCGGGGGCATCTGTTATCCGGAGTATTAAATTATCCGGCTTTTTTAATTATCCGGTTTTTTTTAATTATCCGGAATATTTGATTATCAGGTGATTCAATTATGCGGGGTATTTAATTTTCCGAGGGGTATCTAATTATCCCCTTAGTATTTAATTATCCCTGGGGGTATTTAATTATCCCGGGGGTATTTAATTACTTCCGGGGGTATTCAAATATCTCTGTGGTTTTTAATTGTCAGGTGTATTGAATTATCCGGGGTATGTATTTATCCGGGGTATGAATGTATCCAGGGTATGTATTTACTTATCCCCAGGGGTGTTTAGTTATCCCGGGAGTGTTTAGTTTTCCCCAGGGTGTTTAGTTATCCCGAGGGTAATTATTCATCCCTGGGGTATTTAATTATGCCCGGGTATTTAATTATGCCACGGATATTTGGTTATCCCTGGGGTATTTATTTATCCTGGGGTTAATGAATTATCCCGAGGGTTTTTATTATCCGGAGTACGTAATTATAAATGTATGTATCCGGGGTATGTATTTATCCGGGGTGTGTATTTATCCGAGGTATGTATTTATCCGAGGTATGTATTTATCCAGGGTATATATGTATTCGGGGTATGTATTTATTATCCGGTATATTTAATTATCCGTGGTTATTTAATTATTTGGCGTATTTAATTATCAGTTGTATTTAGTAATCAATGTATTCAATTATCCGTGGTATTTAATTATCCGGGGTATCTAATTATCTCCTGGGGTATTCAATTATCCCTGGATTATTTAATTATCCCCGGGGGTATTTAATTACTTCGGGGATATATAGAATATCTCCAAGGGATATGTATTATTCGAGGTATGTATTTATCGGGATATGTATTTATTCGGGGTATGTATTTAACCGGGGTACATTATTCATCCAAGGTACATTATTTATCCAGGAAGTTAGTGGCATTATTTGGCGTAAGTCTGGTAGCAGAATATTGCTTAAAATCGTGTCAATTCCACACTAAAATTAGTTAAAAGGAATATATATTTGGAAACAAATATACAGGATCTCATTATTTTCAATTTAACCCCCCCCCCCTCCCCCCCCCCCCCCTTCCCTTCCCTCCCCATCCTTGCCACCACGCCACTTGTCAAACTTCACGCGTATGAAGATTAATTTAAATAACCTGATCACTTCTTATCTTAGGGCTACAAAAGGTTGCAGGGGATAAAAGCAGGTTCGCCGAGAAGAATTGCGGGGCCTGGGGAAAAGACTGAGAATCCGGTCCCTTTATTGTTTGTACGATCTTTTATGGCCCGGGTCCCAGGACACCGGGCCGAGGGCATTTCCCCCTTTCACCCCCGTGTCGGCGGCCCTGGTCTCATAGGCGAAGTAAATAAGCTCTTTTTTATAGGGATTTTATCACCTAATTTTCAATATTGTAATAATAATAATATTTTTCAACAATTAAATGTTAATGAGTAAACTATTTTGAAATATGAATGCAAAATTGATAAAGTTTTCAAGAGCACCACTCATAACAATATTCAACTGACAAACTAAAACAAATTCTCAAAAACAGGGGAAATTTAAGGAAGACAGGGCAAATTTCTCCCTAAAATGCAGTGTTTCATTGGAGGGTGAGGATATGGAGTGGTGCTCCAATCGTCATTAGGCCTCCCCCACTTAGTGTAGGAGAATTACGGCTCTGGTATGAAGAAACCTTTAATTGTTTCATACACCCAATCAAGTCAACTGCCTTACAGGTGGGGAAGATAAACAGGAAAGTCACTACAATGACAAGGACACAATCTCTACAAGATGGAAAGATTTTTATACAACTCTTTATTCAATCAATGATTTGGATTGTAATTATATATTTCTTCATGATAACGTTATCTGCATACATGTTGTATCATTGCCTTCAAATTCAAAGGAAGGGAAATGTTTATCATTTCCAAGTTCTCCAAAACTTATTTTGTTTGTGATTTTATTCCAAAAATGTCAGCAATATCATGAAATATGAGGAAATATCAGGAAAAAAACTTAAGACTTCGACGCCATACAGACATTTAAAAAATTAAAATATTTGTAACAGCATAATTTTGTCGTTGAAATTGCACACTTTAAGGAATACAATCAATTAAAATACTGTTTCCATATGATATTCCGGCAAAAGAAGGTCTGCATCATGATTTGGAGCCTGTAGATTTTTGTTGTTTTTGGTTCAGGTTACCTTCAGGTATCATCTACATGTTATCTTCGGGTATACGTGTACAGGTTAACGCCAGAAGTGCGATGAATTGATGAGGCCTTGTGCATTTAGGTATTCCAGCTCAGAGAGAGTGATTCGGGTATAAGTGTTCGGGTCCAACAAGCGTGCTAAACAATTTCGCGCGTTTAAAGAAATGAAAAATGGGTATCTAAGACGTTTCTTAAAAGCATCGCTGAAGCTGTCGTAAGGCCTTTTACCACAAATCATCCAATAAAAGATACAACCAAGAGCCCAGACAGTGCCTTCTACTGCATCGTAACTACCTATTTGATATTCGGGTGGGACAAAGCTTGTATGGGTCCGTGGAATATTCAAGAGTAATCGACCATAGTTGTGCTTCGACGCCGTGCCGAAGTCGATGATTTTTATCTCATTTCCAGGCAAAACCAAAATGTTATCGGGCTTCAAATCACAATGCGTCCAGCCAGCTTGGTGAATAGCTGCTACTGCAGAAACCAGTTTTCGGAGAAACTCGAAAGCAATGCCCTCATTTAGCCCTTCAGTGGTTAAGTAAGTACATAGTGTCGTACATCCAGATGGTTTCTCCATGACTATGACGGAGTAGTTGCATTGTCCAATGGCGCATTCGTCATATTTGTACAAGTCAATAACACAACTTAAGTGTCGGAGTCCTCTCATGGCATATACTTCCAGTGGTAACCGGGTTCCACCTGCCATCCTAACCCAGACGGCATTACTGGTATGTTTGACAAATTTGACTGCAACCTAAAACAGAGAAGATAAGATTACAAAAATACCAGACTGCATCATTCATCAAACTTTTTTACAACATCTTTTTCCTTTCAGAAATATCAATTTCAATATCATTTTCCAAGTATACAACTTTATAATAACAGAATTTGAAAAGCAAAATAAATGTTAGCAGCTTAAATTTTGAACAGTTTGAATTATGGTCACTGCGCATGTCTCGATCTCCCAATCAGGAGATCTCACGATCGGGAGCGTGAACCGGACTGTCAATAACATCTTTTTCTTTTCCGTAGCAATGTAAAACTTTGGAATCAATTACTTCAGATAAGGAAAACACTTTGACCCATCAGATAGACATCCCCATGACGTCACGATTCTTGTGTCATATAACATAATTGACGTCACACAGTATAAAATTTAGTGTAAAATGAAAAAGACAACTGAAATACGCATGTTCAAAAGTTTCATTGGAAAAACAAATAGAAACAAGTCATTAAATCTCGTTTCCATTAGGAAAACTGATTGCCGTACGACATTATTTGAAACCAATCACAATTATAAACATACGTTTCATGGTATATATTAGATATAATGAGTATGTGCAAGAGAAGAAAGTTCATACGTTGTCCAAATGCTTTTTACTCTGTTAGAATGGAGCTTATTTTAAATTACGTACCTCTTTCCCCATTCCATTTGCTTGTTTTTCGACACCACCGAAGACTTGTCCATATGTGCCTTCTCCAATAACCTCTTTCAGCACGTACCCCATCATATTAACAATCCGTTGGGCAACAGCTACATTTTCAGGTAACCATAAGTTCTGCCAATCATCGACCTTTAGAACCGTATTTTGTGGCTCGGGTGGAGGTCGTTGTTGATAAGTGTTCTGCACAATAGAAGCAAAGGTAAAGTTAATTGATTAGTTTTGAACACGAACATTACATACTTACTTTATGATATATTGTTGTAGAAGCTGTATAAGCAAACAGGCAAATATTTGGTTGGTACAAAAGGAAATACAAGAAAATGTTATTCATTAATTAGATGAATGGCTCCGACGATTCTTAAGCAATCAACAAAAACTTTAGTTAGTTCAGGGTCAAACAATCAGTCTGGGAGAGGTCCTAAAATAAGGAACCAAAAGGTTTCTTAAATTATGAAATTTTCGTGACATGGGCATCGCCATGTGTAATATTTCCCATGATGCTTTGATAAACTAACGTTAAAGCCTTAAAGTGTTATAAATTTCAAATTTTAAATACTTTTGCGAAAAATTTCTTTGCCCGGCGAAACCTAAAACTTAGTGATAAACCTTTATTATTGCATGGCGAAATATTATCCACTCCCTTTTATATATTCACCACGCCGTTTTTTAAAATATGAGGAAATATCAGAAAAAAACTTAAGACTTCGGCGCGATACAGTCATTTAAGATTTTTAAATATTTGTAACAGCTTAATTTTGTCGTTGAGATTGCACATTCTAAGGAATACAATTACACATCGCAAAATCTTACAATCTTTATGACAAAATGGTCTCTCACTTAATCTTTCTGTACATTTTTATCGCAAAATACGATCAAAACTGCTGCAAGACGTCTAATAGCTAAGGTATTTTACAGGTTCCTGAAAATAGGACCTCTCTCGGACTGGCAATATGAAAGAGGACTTCAAAGGAAATAAAATGGTGAAAGAAAGCATTCAAAATCTTATTCCCTTAACGAGATATCTAAGTTAAAGTTTGGTAACTAACTGTGATGTCATAGCCTCAGATTCCTCAAAATCTTTATGTATTCTATCATATTTTGTATGCGATTTTGTGGCTTACAAAAATGGGATGTCAAAAAAGTATTAAACTTAAATCTAATAAGGGTATTTATAATATACCACCTAAAGAAAGTTCGAGGAAAATAATTTGAATAGTAAAATATTTAAATAAACTTTATTTACAATACATTAAAAATTGTTAAGAATGTGACGATGCGGACTAAAACGTTCTATAGTAGATTTACTACACCAGCCATTTCTACACAGGTAAGACGGAGCCTTAAGTTGAATTTTTCCTTAACCGAATAAGTTTCTTTTGAACGCTTTTTTCACCATTTTGTTTCTTTTGAAGTCCTCTATCATATAAGATGGACATGCTTGACCACTGTACTAATCCTTTAAGGAAAACCTGATTCGAATAAAACGAAAGTATATTACCCTGCAATTATCTCTTCGTGGAACGGAGGCAACAACTTGAACAGGAGGTGGCGTATTTTCAAAAAGTTGTTGTAGATCTGTGATGGTAATGCGGGTTGTAGGATCAGGATTCAGCAAGGTCCGAAGAATTTTCTTGCTGTTCTTAGAAACACGAGCAGGGAAGGAGAGTGCCCTTTTGTTGGCTGATTGTGGAGTAACAAATGCAAGGTCTGCAAACACCATGTAATAAAAGATGGTGCCGAGGGACCAAACTGTTGCTTTCACTTCGTCATAAGCTTTCTCGCCGGTTCCCCATTCTGGAGGACAGTTCCAGACGGATGTTCCTCTTCGCACCGCCATGAACGATCCATTTTGAAGCATGGCTGCGACTCTGAAGTCGATAACCTTCAAGTTGTTGTTCTCGCAAATCAAAAGGGTCATTGGCTTAAGATCGCAATGGACCCATCCTTTTCGATGGATATGCTTGACCGCGTCTACTAACTGCTTAAGAAGCGTCAGGGCTGTAATCTCAAACAGTTTACCTTCTCGTCTGATACGAGTATGTATGTCCTCACATTGACCAGGTTTTTCCATTATCATCGCAACATACTCTATGTTATCCACGATGCATGTAGTATGCGAGTAAAGAGAAACAATTTCCTCAATGTGCTGAACATCTAGCAGAGCAGCTACCTCATTTGGGAAATTGGTGTCGTCTCGATCGGTCCAGTCTCTGATCCATACACGTTCGATTAATTTTACGGCAACCTACAACATAGAGCAAAATGATACCATGTTTAAAGTTTCATGTTGCCATTGACAAAAAATGCACTGCCATCCGTCAACATTTCATGTATGGAGTCATTTGAAGTACGCACATACTTCGTATGTCCTCACATTGACCGGGTTTCTATGAGGAAACGAACTTTTCACTCAATCAAGAAGTTACAGAGGATCCTATAACTGGAGGAACTCAACGATGTAAGAGATACTGCATTTCGAAGCCTGTTTAAATTCCCATTTAATATTTATGGTTTCTTAAACCCATAAAGGACGAAGTGAAATGTTTTTTTTATGAAAGTATGGAAATTCTATTGACATTTTCAAACGACTGACATTCTGCCAAGTATCATTTACAAATTTAAATGTGCGTAGAAACTTGAGGTAAGGAAGGTATGATACGACTTCTTGTCGATTAAGGTTATGAAGAAAAACAGTTTATACAAAAATGTGAACAATTTAGAATAGTCTATCCATAAACATTCGTCGAGCTTAGCTGTTTCAGATAAATGATTAAACATAGCATAACAAATTAATAAACTAAAGTTATATTCTAGCTACCTCTTGATATTGGCCATCAGCTGTCAAAGTTGAACAACAATAGACATCGCCAAACGATCCTTTGCCAAGGATTGCCTTAAATGTAAACCCGAGTTGTTTCATGGCCTCCTCTGGGTTTCTCAGAGTATTCCTGCTTTTGGGTCGTGTAGCAGCGTCCGATATACTGTCATGACCGGAATCGTCGCTTGTCTTACCACTGCCGCTGTCGAAAACTATGGTGCTTACTGTCTTTCGCAAATCCTGTTGAAACATGGTAAATTACATTTAAAAATAATATAATGGTATGAAATAACGGCTAACTTAGTTTCATTGTAGTGTTTTTCACAGGGTCCCATATGAAACCAACTGTGGTTTAACGTTATTACTACTTAACTTCGTGTGAATGTGGGTAATGGTGATCTTGTGCAAATTTTAATTGATATAACATTCATGTTAGAAATAAAAGCCTTTGTAATTGGTGTACATCTATGTAATTTTCCACATATTCCCTACAAAGATATATGATGGTTTAAAAGTGTTCATAGAATGCTCACCTCAAAAAAGCTTCTGGCAAAGTAAAGTATATCCAGGAGGTTTTTGGTTAATTCAGAAGTAAGACGTGAGTCAGAAGTGCCGAGAACTTTTGGACTTGCCAGTGGTGGTAGCTTAATTCCTGGGTTAAATGTCTCCGAATTGCGGGAGAAATGTATGTGTTCAAATTGGTTATCAGCCGCCGCACACTCATTATAGCGACCAATGTGCAGCTTATGTGCACGAAAGATGAAATCTTCGTCACACTTTGGTGATGATTCTGGTTGACTGGCTACCACGGCCGTATTGCAAGCGGGCAGTTTCTTCTGAGATATGTCGTCATTTAGTGATTTTGGATTTTCATCGCTTTGCCTGACGGAAAATGAAGAAGATTTGATTATTGTTAAAGCTTAAAGGCGCAATTGCTTCATTTAGGTAGTATCATTAATTTATTTAACATAAAAGTAGCTGATGTCTAGTGAAATTGTTCATTTTTGCTGAAGTAACCTCCGGGCTCCATTGTAGCCGACGATCCCGGACGGGTATTAACCCCGAAAATATTGTTTGATGGTATAAACCCATGCCCAAGCATCAAATTCAAACATAAGGTGAGGTATATTATGTATGTAACTGTCAAGGTATAATTGCAATTTGATGCTTGACAATTCAAATAGTTGAAAAACAATTAAAGGGCCAATTTTTATAATTTAATTGAAGAGTTGAACCATGACATTTCGGATATAACATTCTCTAGCATACCTGAATATCCAAGATTTGTTGACAGCCTCAAGGAGGAGTTTAATCTCGTTGTGAATGAAGGCATTCCCCACCAGTTCACCTTCGTTCTGAACCAGGTCTGCAAATAAAAAGGTGATTGAAATTGCAGTCTTATTGCTGACAAACAGAAAAGAAATTTAGCTACGCGCGTGAAAAAGATCCACTCGCATTAAACTATCTTAAAAAGCTTGAATAAAACTACTTGGTTAAATAAAGATTGGTATCGATGAGGTTATACAGGGGAGCTTATTAATTTTTTTTTTAGGTAAACATGTGTTATCACGTTACCTGACCTCATTAGCCCCTTCCCTCCCCCTTCAGCCCCCTTCAGCCCCCTCCCTTCAGCCCCCTCTAATATTTTGAAAGCTCCGCAGCCCCTGCAGGTATACAATCTGTAGCATTGCAACTTGTGAGGTCGTTTAAAGTATGGTTAAAACAAAAAGCTTTTAGCCATCATGGAGAAAGGTTACCTAAACAACTTTGCTTACCGGTGATATGAAGAACTAGTTTGTAAATGGCGCACAAAGGTGGATGCGTTACGTCATTTTGCCATCCTCCAAAGGTATTGAACGCTTGAGGCAAGTCGAAGAAAATTCTCCTCACAGATGAGCCGGAGGCAAGTACATGACGAGCAGTAAAGTACCGCAAACCATTTCTGAATACAAAACGAAAGTAGAGTTAGATTTCAATTGCATTTTGAAATGCTTAAAGGATTAGTTCAGTGATCAAGCATGTCAAGCAACTTTATCTTAGTTGAAAGGGAATTTTAAAAGAAACAAAATAGTGAAGAAAGCATTCAGAAACCTTTTCCTTTAAGGAGATATTTAAGTTGACTCTTTTGCATTAGTTGTGCAGAAACGACTGAAATGAGACCAGATGTGTTGTCACATTCTAAGATTCTTCAAAATCTTTATGTATTCTATTATCTGATTATATTTTGTCCCGCGACTTTTGTGGCTTAAAAGCATTGGATATGTCAGGAAAGTAGTAAAACAGTAATTATAATTTACCACCTTAAGAAAGTTTGAGGAAATAAATTAGAATAGTAAATCAATTTTCTTTAAGAAACATTAATAATTGTTAAAAATGTGAGGATAAGGACGCCAATATTTCGGTAGATTTACTACTCAGATAAGACATAACATGAATATCTCCTTAACGATATTGAAGTAGTCTCTTCACCATTGTGTTTCTTGTTTAAGTCCTTTTTCATATAAGATAAACTTGCTTGATCACTGAACTAATCCTTCTTCTTTTCTATAGAAACCCGAGTGAAATCGTTAATATCAAAATAATTCATTGTTGGCTTGCAACGAATACTGTACTATAAATTTACCTGTTGTAGGTAACATATTGTTGAAGCAGTTTCACAGCTCGCAGAATCTCGTCATTGAGTCTCTTGTAGCGCCAGCTGTACCCGAGGATGTTGATCAATCCTGCAATATAATGGGGTGAAAAGTAATTAAAGGAATTTTTCCCATGTTTTTTTGTAACCTTTTATAAGAAAGATACAAAATTTTGAAACAAACTAGTACAAAAATCATGTTGATATGTTATTCCCACCAGGAGATATTCAATTTTTAAGGTTTACAAAAAAAGCCAATAAACGAGGAAAAAGTATATGACATCACAGCAACACATTCTCCCATAAAGTTTATGTATTTCATTAAAATCTATCATCCATTTTTAGTTCCACCCGTTACACAGTGTAATGAGTTAAACTTATCGAATCGTACGTGAGATCCCATATGTGCCTGTGCAATGGTTTGCTCTAAAATCCATCTCCTCCTAGGTTTGAACAGTTTTGCTCTTGAAATTCTGGCTCAAACGAGATTTTTGTATGCGTCATATAGCTTGTATTTTGCTAAGAGATATTTTAGGTGTTTTTATTAATCAAAGCTCCCGAAAGGTTTTACTACATTATCAGATTTCATACGTAATGGTGCTAAAAATAGCTAGCTGTAGACATAATGCTCCGTACCGTACATAGCTAGGTCCTCATGCATTCAGTACATGTGTTTCCAATTAGCACTACGATATTTACTACTTTTATTAAACATATCTAACAGCTGGTATAATATTATTAATTTGTGTAGTAGTACCTTTCATATATAAGACCAAAATTATGCGATTTCATGAAAATTTGAGTGAATTACGGGATGATAATAAAATCTATATCGGAGACTTAAAGCCGTGTGAAATTTTTGGGACCGTGACTTTGTGTTCATGTCAGGGAGTTGGCATTACCCCAATTTTCGGCTAAATTTTGTCAATAAATGGTCAATCTTTACAGAAGTATAACTTCTTGTCAATATTGAAAACAGATATTTGTGTTACATATTTAGATTCTTTTTAAAATTTCCTTTCCAATGATGCTAATCTATCATTTTTAGAT
Source organism: Chiridota heheva (assembly GCA_020152595.1). Lineage (NCBI taxonomy): Eukaryota > Metazoa > Echinodermata > Holothuroidea > Apodida > Chiridotidae > Chiridota > Chiridota heheva. Next base: position 1,552,883 of record JAIGNY010001709.1, on the reverse strand, counting down.
AGAAAGAAAAGATGAAAAACACCAAAAATAATTATAGTCAAAAGACCCTTGAAAGCTGCAGCAGAAAAAAAAGTTACGCAGTGATCACGGTGAGACTTGAACCTGGAGTGCTCGCCGCGTACATTTCCTTTGCACCAACATGGTCGTTCAAAATATATTAAATGAAAGGAAATTGCAAGCACTTTTGAATTGTACGTAATGTTAAGCATAACTTACTTATATTAAGGTAAGCTTAATTAAATGATTTATCAGCTGGTTTTAGAGTAATTTTAAGCCGATGTCTGCCTGGATTTCAGCATGCATGATACAGTACTGTACAGGACCTTCGCAACGTAACCAATGTAGTGTAGTGTATACAAATGAATACACTGTGTACTGTAACAGCCATTCTCATTTGCAATAGCTACTATGAATAACTATTTATGTTAAGTTATTGTGTACGGACCACCGTGAATTCAAATTCTTAAACATTGCTGAAAGGAAATTTACTTTTACTTAGCCTAGATCAAGATTTTTTTAAATAAAAAAACACAATCTCTGATGCTGTTTGAAGCTTCAACAAGGCCCAGGGCCTGTATTTTTTTGTTTGTATGGGGGGGTGAGGGGGTTGTGGGGGGAGGGGTTGTGTGGGAGGGGGGGGAGGGGTTGTGAGGGGAGGGGTTGTGAGGGGGGGGGCTGTGAGGGGAGGGGTTGTGAGGGGGGGGGCTGTGAGAGGAGGGGGTTGTGAGGGGAGGGGTTGTGAGGGGGGGGGGTTGTGAGGGGCGGGGTTGTGATGGGCGGGGGTTGTGAGGGGGTGGGGTTGTGAGGGGCGGTGGGTTGGGAGGGGGTTGTGGGAGAGGCGGGGTAGGGGGTTGTGAGGGGGACGGTGGGGGTGGGGAGTTATCAATTCTCGATCAATTGAGCATGGCGGGTACGCTGTACGTACCATCATGAATTTTCTTGATCTATGCATGCGATTTGTTAAATAATATCATTACGGAAAGAAAATTAACTTCTGATTATATAAATTTTTCAACAATCACTGTGCAGCTATTTAGGGCCTATCTTTTTTTAGAAGAGTTCAACAATTCTTGATGAACTGAACCTATTGCGGGTAGGCCTACGCTGCTACTGTGTTGTTGTTTTTTGTAACTTTAAACTTTCATCACAATCACTTGCAGCCACCTTGGCCTATGGCCTGTTATTTATTTATGTTTTCATGCAAGTGCCAGAGTTTTTATTTATTGAACATTGCAAGTACACTGCTATTGCGTGTTTACTATCATGAATTGTCTTGATCTATGTGTATAATTTGTTTAGTAATGATATTGCTGAGAGAAACTTAACTTTTGATTAAATACAAATATTTTATATTTCATCACATTTTTTTCCTTTCATTTTCATAAACAATTATGCATTTTATGCTCATACTTTAAACATTTTGATTAATATTCATAATAAATTAATTCATTAACAGTTAATTACATGTATTAGTTAAATGTTTGTATTATATCAACATTTTAATGGAATATTACAAGTTCATTCAAATTGGTTTTAATCAAATTAAATGCATCTAGTTTTGAACAATGTCATAGTAAGTAAATAACCCAAAATTCCATTTAATTTTATATGATTATTAATGAATTTCGTAATTACGTGTTTGTTTGTCTTGTTATTTAAATTATACACACACTTAAGCTGGAAACTTACAACTGTCAGCTTAATTATTTATTTGAAGCACACTGAAATAATTTCAGATTTGCACACTTTGATCCAATCAGTGAATTGTCTCACTTTTTTGTCAATGTTAATTAATTATCCGGCTCATTAATTAGACTTTCCCTTTGTTTATTATGTCCTTAGATGTTAATTCCATACATGGTTAAACCATTTGCTAAAAACACAGCTTACTTAGTTTCAAACTGCATTTAACTCAAATTTAGCAAATTTTACATTAAAACACATTTGTCCCACTTTTCCAAATAAGTGTATATATGTTATGTTTTGTTTACACTTTAACTATGCCAATTCATTCTTTAACGATGTCATGTTATCAATCATTATTTTTTTTAAGTTGGAAGAGAATATTGTACAGAACAAGAAAATACTTGATAGCACTGTGGTAAAGTAACATGTCCAAACATTTATTATGCTTTCAAATTGCTTGATTCTTCAAAATTGACCAAAATTTGGCCAAATCTGGTTGTCATGGAAACGATCATCAACAACTTAGAGGTAAACAGATTTAAGCTAAAAATGAGTAGACTTCAAGAAAATCTTTAAATTAGATTTGAAAAGATCAAATATGACAAAAATAAAATTGGTTTTTAAAATAAAACCAATCAGTTGGTTTTGCACTGCCATGGGTTGAAATAAAACATCATTGATGTCTAGTTATTAGCATGATTAGTAAAAGCTGCTAGAAAAATAAATTGATGAAAGTTAGGTATTTATATACATTCCTAAATATACCCTACTTCAATAACTTTTGGAAACTGTTTATAATCATACAGAAACAACCAATAAACGTTCAAAGAAATGCATAAACATTTGCAATGGAATTGCCTCTATGATATCATCAAACACGAATTCATCATACTGTACAAAAACTTTAAAATGCAAATGGGAAATCTTTAAAAATCTATATCTCCTGAACGGAATATGATATCGGCAATTCGTTTACACCCTACCCCACCACACACATGCAAACATGGGCAAAATTTATGGGAGGGGGGGGGCGGTGCTAAGTCTCAAAAAAAAAATCCCCACCGAAAATTCGGCGCAAATCCTAAAATCACTCTATGACACAGAAAATCACCATATTGAAGATACAAATATAGAACAAAGTGAAGGCGCCCTCCTTGCTCCTAATTACACCTATGCAAACAAATAGATGCAATACAAATGGTGTGTGAAGTTGGTTCTCAGTTCCTAATTCGATATTGATCATTTCTTAATTCGTTGCTCCCTATATATCTGCACTTTTATCGTTATTTCCTAGTTCCTAATTCGATATTGACTATTTCCTAATTCGTTGCTCCGTATATACCTGTCCCTTTATCGCTATTTCCTAGTTCCTAATTCAATATTGGCTTAGTTCTTTATTCGTCGTTCGCTATATAACTGTTCTTTTATCTGTTTATCGTTATTTCGATATTGACTATTTCCTTATTAGTTGCTCGCTATAGTCCTGTTCTTTTATTGTTATTCAATTATTTCCTAGTTCCTAATTCGATATTGACTTTTTCTTATTCGTCGCTCGCTATATACATGTTCTTTTATCGTTATTTCCTAGTTGCCAAAAATAAATAACCAATCCAGATTATCAAATTATGACCAAAAGAAATAATTTTCCCACTTGTTGATCGCAACAGAAAAGAAGCGCAACTCCTCAAGAAACATAGCAATGCATAGATGGCGGAACCGGGGGCACATGCCTCCCACTAAACTGCAGGATTGGCAGGATGCCAATCCTTGGTTTTGCACATGCCTCCCTACTAAACTGCCAGGCATGATGTTCGGTGTCCTAGTGGCTGACTCGGTGTCCTAAGGGCAATGCCGTATCCTAGGGGCACGGTGTTCTAGGATTATCAAAACTGGTTTACAACTGGTTATCAAAGGTCGTTGGCCGTCTTGATATAATGCCCACCACTGGGGAAAAATGCTAATCATTAAAAGTATGTTCATTCGCCCCCTCCCCATCATTTTTTCCCCCACACATGGCACGGGATGCACGGCCTTACCCAAACACACCGCTCAACACCTTCCGCAGCACTGTAGGCAGATGTTCCCAACCGGGGGATATTTCCCTCTACGCAGTTGGCAGGTTGGTGCTGACCCTGCGATTGTAGGAATTATTCTGAATCTTAACACGCAACGTGTCTAAAAGATAAATATTTGTTACAATCAGGTTTTACGATACTATCCTTTATCAAAATACCTTCATTTTTTTTAACTCAGAGGCAGTTAAAACCATAACTTCATTTGCCTTATATAGGCCTAGGCCTAATGGGTTGCCAAATAAAATTGTAAAACAAAAACAAAGATCGAAATAATTTGCTCGAAGAACAATATTTACGGCACTATAAAATTAACGAAATACGTAAACTTCTTACCGCTAAGACGGATCAAGTTGGAAATAATACTTTGAAACATTTTCTCTTTAAACTTTATGAATTCAAATCAATGCAATGTATCGCAAGAAAACTTTCTTGATAATGAAAGATGCCTGCAACATGCATGCGATTTGTTGACCATTTCTTAAGAAACTAAAACGTTTATTTCGTCACAATGATCAAAACTCGTAGGAGCGCAATATTTGCTTTACACCGTTATGTATCACGCGCACTGAAAGGACGCATTTTCACGCACGCAACACTTTGAAAATTTAAAAGATTGTGAAATAACGACACAAAATTTCAGACCTCAGAAAATACTCACAATCATCAAGCTCGGTCTGTATCTGCGTCTCACCAGCCCACCAGTCGCATCTTTCCAACCAGCTTTTTTTTGATGCTGTTGTAATATTTTGACATCGAAACAAAACCATATTCTTGGGTCGAAAGTGTAAACACTGCATGAACACTCGTCTGTTACGTTTGCAACACAATTTAGATTTGTTAATTGCGCACCTTTCATATTTCTAAACAAATAAACAATCTATGTGTTGCAAGCACGTTCGTTTTTGCTAACTTCTTCCACTTCGCGCGTTACCATTCGCACGGTGATTCTGGTGCTTAAGATACGCACGATGTCATCATCAATCATCCAGTCAACAAAAATCAAGGCATTGCAAAATACGACCTTTGTTTGCCTCCCATCCTCTACGGGTTGGCTAAATTAATTGCGTAATGAAATTTTTCATTTCTGATTTATTTTTGTTTAAGAAAAATGTTTGGTAACCTCAGTGGTGAATCCAGGTAGGTTCGTTGGGTCCGGTCGAAGTGTGTTGGGTTCGGTCGAACCGCCCTCTGTTGAAACAGCAAATATAATCAATGGCATTTTGCATCCACTACGAATCCCCTATTTCTACTTCTCAAACAAATTTTACTGCAAGAGTGATTTGTTCGGGGTTCGTTTTACCTTACATATATCTAGCCCTGAGGTTCGCACCTGAAGCCGGGTTCAAATGACTTTGAACTGGCCGAACTACCATTGCCCTGTACCATTGCCGAACTCTGTATGTTTTGGCGCTTCCTATTGGTCATATTCAGTCACGTGTTTCTAAAAACTCCGCCATCTTTAAAACTACTTTATGCACTTTCCACACGTGAAAGAGATTGTTTCTCGAATTATGCTCTTTTAATCAATCCAAAATGTCAAAGAAGGGAAGGAAAATAACAGATTTCTTGCTTAGCAGAAAGAGATAAGTGTTTGGAATACATTAAACTCGGTTTTCGTATTTTTTTTACGTCTTAATTTTAGATTGAATATGTGATCAGTACGTGAAAGTCTGAAAGAGTCGGAATAAAATCTTAGTAATTTGTTGTTGTTATAGTTCCCCTCTGAAAATTACGTGCCTGATTGGTGTGAAAAAGAGCATAGATTGCACGAAAAAAGTGTTAATTTGTAAAACTTTTCTCCAGACCCCCAGACTTCCGGCCGCAAGGAGATTCGCGCCTAGGCGTTTCGTCGCTATCCGATGTCTCAAAAAAATTCTCTCCCAAATCGAACTCCCCTCCTAAAATCCTGTATCCGCCCCTGATTTTATTTCATTTTTAGCTTAACATCACTTTAAGGGATTTTGAGCTTATGCGAGGCTAGACAAAAATCCGATTTTCATTCGTATTTCGTTTGGTGCAATCCGAATGAATTTAGCATATATAATAACACTGGCTCGGGAAATACACCGAATATCTCCAATTGAAATCAAACTGTTTTCATTGGCTGGAGCTGGAGCGTTAAATTACCGTCTGGCACATAATGACATATGCTAATCGAGCTTGATATCCCGTTTGGGGTATGTCCCACACTATAGCTAAATTGGGGTATAGCTTTCATAATTGATAATTCGCTTGGGCTATAACTTGCGTTTAAAAACTAAAGCTTTAAATTAAAATAGCCTTGAATTGGGCTATATATCCATATAGCGCAATTGAATAACTCAGCCTATCTCAGGCTATGAATTTAAAAATCACCAGAGTGATAATAACCAGGAGCTTAAAGTAACAGCTCCCTTCACTAACAGTATCTGGCTTCTCACAAGAACATCTTTTGTTTGGGTACAGAAAAGAGTGTCTAATAACTGATGCATAAAATCACTTATCTGTGATTAATTTCTTTAGGAGTCCAAGTAAGTCCATTTTACATGTTTTATACGAAGAGAACTTGAAAAGGAATTTATAAAATCTTTTTAGTTATATTTCGTATAATGATTGCCACTAGGAAGTGTATTTATGTGATGCTATCATCGATTAATTGTAATTCAATGATTGTGATGATTAATTATTTGCTCAAAAATGGCTAATATATTAGCAATATGAGGAAAATATGCCACAGTTAAAAAAACATGTCTTGTTGCAAAGATGCAAAATCCATCTTGATTTTATACAGTATTTTGTTGTTAGTATGTCTGTTTATGATTTCAATTTCCCACAAAAAAGCAAACATTGTTTTTAAAATATGCATCATAACTGAGTACTTTGAAATACCTCAAAAAGTGGGTACTTTTATGTATTACGTCATTGCATTATTAGCCTATACATTTGACTAGCCCACACTAAACGTATGGGGTTTCTCATTTTCCGCTTCGGATTGTCCAAAATTTTACTGGATATCCTGAAAATTTAAAGACTGATAGTAAATAGATATTTAAAACCGATTGTCGCTGCATTTTTAAATTCATCGTCGCCTTTGTGAGAAAATTAACAAAACTGATTGCTCATTCTCTAATTTGCTTACCGAAAGTGGGGAAAAGTCAAGTGTATGTAGGTGTAAGGGGAGGGGGGGGGGAGGAGGGGATTACAAAATCACTCTAAAATACAACACATCATTATACAAAAGTTTCCATTTGGGTGAGGGGGGGAAAATCCCCTTGAAGGCATTACAAATCATTCTAAAATACATTTTTGAACGCTCACAGAAATCATTAAAAACCATTTATTGAAAATCCCTAAAACAACCACATGGTGGGGCTAAAAAGACTGTATTTCCCTAACTGTAAAACGAAAGTCCCATCCCAAAACCTGTTCAAACAATTTCCCGGGCGCTGGTTTAAACCATATAAGTAGGAACCGTGGGGCCAGGAGGCAAGATTCCTCCACTTTTTCGAAAACTGACAAAAGTGTCCCTTTCTAAAATTGAAAAGTGCCCTCAATTACTGTCCAAGAAGCGCACGGCGCACGGCACCCAAAATATATATTGAGCTACTACATCATTGATGTTATAGTTTCTTTAAAAAGTTGTTAAGGCGGAAACACACCGGACCCTTGCTAATCGCGTGGTGGACTATGCATACCTAACGCCTTTTAGGGGGCGATGAAATGTCAACTGGTCAAAAGGTAACAACAGAATAAACTGAGGAAGAAACAGGTGGTTTGCTTACCCATAATTTTTTAAAGATATTTTGTGGGGGAGGTGTTGGTAGATAACCGAAAAATTAAATAACTTATCGAATTGACGCAAGATGGGGAGGGTAAACAAAAATTGATGCATGACGTATCCACATTGCAAAAAAAGTATACCACTTTTAAATTAAAAATATCAGCGACGGTTGAATCAAATTAAATTTAAAGCAAAACATTTGATTTGCAGATTTGAGAGACATCCAAATGCAGTGCTAGTGGGGAAACCATCACCCCCTAAACTCGGCCTAATAATAGGGGTTCCAAGATTGATTCAAGGGGCTCCAAATACCGTTACAACTCCGGTGAAATCATGAATACAAAGGTCTCATGATAAGAGTTTTTTTTCAATACACAGTAAATGACAAGAGAAGGGAACTGGGGGCACGTATAAAAGTGTTGTTAGTAGACCAAAAAGCAAGGACTAGGGCATATTATTTATATGAAGGACATTCAAATATTCCAAAAAGGTCATTTCAAAAAGAAAACGAGTAGGCCTACCCTCCCCCCCCCCCCTCCTCCTCCCGTTCCCTCCCCCTTCTTTGATTTGCAAACTATATAGTGCATATGAACACCAAGGCTGTTCCTTTGATACTGATTACCAGAAAGAACATTATCTGAAGATGGGATTCATCTTAAATTTGGGGTGATAACTCATTACACGAGCCAGGGATGATATGACATGACTTTGGTAACATAATGTTTTGGGTGAAAGAAGCACAGATGAGTGATAGTGGAGGGGCGATGCTGCACCCCCACCCCCCTCCCCACCCCCAAATAATTTTCCGAAGGGAACAAATTGCGGTTTGTCAGGGAAATCATGCCGTTTTGTCAGCAAACTTGTTCCAGTTTTCGGGAAGTATTAAGCCTCATCAGCGGAGATTATCCACCCAGGCTATCACCTGTCTGGTAGATTCTTCTATATATCTATACTTAATCTATTTAGCTCCGCTCCGACATGCTCAACGTTCGACCATATAGTGGTTATGTTGAATTGTGTACTCTGTATATACAAGCTACTCAGTGGCGTGTCTGAAGGAGGAAAGGGGTTGCTATCAAGGCCCCAAAGTCAGTGTCGCGGAGAGGAATCGCGGGCCGCGGGGAAAAACTGAGAATCCGGGCCCCTATATAACGTGCACGGTCCGTTTTGACCCGGGCCCATTTGACACTGGGCCCATGGGCATTGCCCCCTTACCCTCTTTCCCCTGTCGGCGGCTCTGCGTATGCAACAACCAGTTCCTTCATATTGAATCAAAGTTATATTTTTTTGCAAGTAATCAATCAAGATCATTATCTTATCAATATTATTGGGCCCGTAAATTCAACTAAATTCAAGCCCAATTAATTTCCTTTATTCTGCTACGTCGTTGTCATTGGACAGCACATACACATACAGTAGGCTAGATTGCAATATGGTATTGTATTATAACACTAGACTAGTCTCGTAATTGTATATTAAGAGCCAGTTCTTTTATATTGTATCAAAGTTATATTCTCTTGCAAGTAATTAATTAGATCATTATTTTATCAATAGTTATTGGACCTGTAAATTCAACTTAGTTCAAGCCCAGTTAATTTCCCTTATCCTGCTACGTTGTTGTTATAGGACAGCTCATACACATACAGTAAGCTAGGTTGCAATATGGTATTACATTATAACACTAGGATACATTTAGTTATATTTTCTAACTGTACTGGCTGTCTTAAGCAGATTCGGCGGTGTACACCACTCGGAAAGATCAACATCTTAGAAATGTCAGGATGTGTGTTTTTTCTCCATAAGGCTGCTTGTAAAAATATTTTATATTTCAATTTATTCATTACTGACTCAAAAGACAAAAATTCTCCATGCGGCTTTTCGATTTATTTCCTCAACAAGCCCACTGATTCTATTTAAATTGTAGAGACTAAGATCACGCTTTCTCAACGTGTCAAAACTATGGAAGTTATATTGGATATGCATAATTGATATCTATTACATATCGTGCCGTTTGTAAATCATCTTTTTATGCTCTACGCAACATCATTTAAAAAATAAAAATTTAACAAATGAAATAACTACTAGGTTTACGTATGTTCCTGCAATTTTCCCAGACATGACTATTGTAACTCTCTTCTGTTTGTCCTCCCTGACTCTACACTTGACCCGCTATCCAGTTTGGCATCTTTCATATTGAAAGAGAAGCAACCAATTAGGCCTAAATTGGAGAAAGTCATCGACATTTTTGGATTCGGAGGAAACCGTACAAAATTGTTCTTTTGATCTGCCAGCAATATAAGCAAAAATAACCAATGTAATCCATATTAAAGTTTTTGGTGTTGCCTCCATTTATTGTTTGGGTGGTGATGGGGATCACCGTAAACAATCAATTTAGAATTTATAACAAGTGAAAGTACACAAAGAGTACCCATCTCCATTTCACAGTCTGTTCAAACAAAAGTCCTGAAAATTAAGGCCTTTACATATATTGGTTTATAAATATTAAAGTACTATTTGATATGTTTAGTTTCCAGACTATACGGGTCCTTTAAGGTTCTGATTCTTTAGCAGCAAAATTGGTCAGACACTTTCTTTGATTTTGGAAGGGGATCTTACCACCCTCTCGCACTCTTTTCCCTGGGTTTCATCCTTGAAAAAGACCTAAGAATTATATCAGATCATAACGCAATCACATTTACGTGTAAGTCCTGAGATATAAAAAAAACCCTAATTTTCATTTAAAGATTTGACCAACTTATGTGATCTGGCCCTCTTATTATTTCAAAAATGGGTGATGGTGGAACATGGAACGTTGATTTCATTAACATAATCATGACAGGCAAAATTCGGGCAAGTTTTTAATCTTTCCGAATATTCGGGCATAATATGCTCTGCCCCCCAAAATGAAATTGCCCCGTACGCCTATGATGATTCTTTATCCAGAGCTGTGGGGGAGGGGTGGGGAACTTTTACAAACTTTACAGCAAAATAATGAGGGAAAACATAATGCTTTGAAAACGCTGTCAATTGGGTTGGCGAGAAAAGGGCGGACCCAATGGTGTTCTTTAGGGGCCAGTGGTCCCTGGACCCCAACCAGGGCTTCGCCCATGGACCCCACCAAGGGTCCTTAAGCGGGCCCTAAACCCATGTGCAGTGCCGCCTGACGGCGCGCCCAGTGGCGGCACCAGGGATTTTGGTTTGGGGAAAGTATGGGATTAGTTTGTCTCATGGGGGGAGTCTATATCGGACAAAAATGTCACTTTACACAAACTTCATGGGGGGAAGTGGGCGTAGCGACGCCACTGAGGTCGTCGGCGCCACTGTGTGATTTTAATACAATCACCAAACAAATCACCTTGGGATCCGCCTTTGGGGTGGCGGAGAAAACAGTGCGCGGCATGTTGCACCAACACGCAACCTGTACCATCGCATACAAAGTACATGGAAGGGTTTTCCACGATTTTCAAAATAGATATTACTTTAGACACGCATGAAACGATTGGTTTCCAATTCTATACTTTGACATGAACTTTGATTCTGTAAATCTACGATCTAGCCGTCTGTGAACATTTTTAAGAACTTATTTTTTCGTGGATTTCGCTTATAGGTTTTTGAAAACCTGTCATAATATCTAAATAAGAGGTGGTTATAGGATGAATGCGGAAATCGAATTTCATATTCGTAACAATTATCCATGGGCAAAGCTACCTTTAAATGTGAAACAGGTAGGTACCATAAAGATAATGTTAACGTTATTAATTACTGTGCAGTGTACTGACAGTGACACAGTAGCCTAGGCTTACGGAGTACAATGTAGGGCCTACAGTCTGTGACACTGACGCTTTACAGTCCGACGCTTTATACTTTATACTTTATAGTGACAGTGACATGTAGCCTAGGCCTATTTGCAGTTAAGCGAAAAACTAGTTACAAGAAAACGTTCCCAAAAATTCTGTGTTCATAGAAAATTTACCGATGGCACCGAAAATTTGTAATATTTACCGATGGCACCGAAAATTTGTAATATTTACCGATGGCACCGAAAATTTGTAAAATTTGTTGCTTTCCACCTATAAGTATATAACCACAGGTGTTCCTAGTATTTGATACATAGGGCCTACCTTTATATGAAAAGGTTGGCTAGGTCATTTTCTAACGCGACTTTTGAACTATATGAAAATTCCTTTTTGTTGACTACTGGCGGATCTTAATTACTTTTTTGACTCAACTCACATTTGTGAAGAATCTCTTCTTTGTTTATAAGTTACAGTATCTGTTCTTTTTCTCTGATGAGATGTACAAACGATGGATTTTCTAACGACAAATAAAAGCCCAACAATTTGCTGCAAATCAAGTGAAGTCCTGCTTTTTCATGACGTCATTGCAACGTTTCTTTGGTTTGCAGCAAATTGTTGGGCTTTTACACTGTCATGACTGTAATGTCGGTAGAAAATCCATCGTTTGCACACCTCATCAGAAAAAAGAACAAATACTGTGGCTTATCAAAGAAGAAGTGAGTCTCCAGCAAATGTGACTTGAGTCAAAAAATGTAATTAAGATTCGCGAGTGGTCAAAAAAAGAAATTTTCATATATGGTTCAAAAGTTGCGTTAAAAGTGACCTACCTTTTCATATATATATGTATTAAGTATATAGGTTGCCATTAAACGCTAGGAACACCTGTGCCTATAACAAGCATTGATATTGTTTTTATTAAACTCTTTAAGAAATTGTAATGCTATTTGTGATGTTGATTTTTCTAACCATGTCTGTTTACTCATAACTACTCAGAAACATGGAAATTATCAAATATTTGTTTTTTGCTTATAGTTTTTCTTTATAGCAAGAAGAATGTTTTCTGTCTAACAGTGTAATTTTGATATTGGGTCAAGATTTGATTGTAACTTGTAAGTTTAAAAATTGTAGTCATGAGACTAGTTCCACTAAAAATTTAAGTTCCAAAATGTGTAAAATGGAATGTTATGTAGGCCTAGTCCTCTTGGAGAATGATGGAATTTAATACATACACCATTATTCTAGTCTTAATGTACCTTAAGGCATTAAGGGCAAATTGACTTACATGGGGAAATACATGTTAAGCCCTACCTACGAAGCCTACAAGTTACTGTATGCAAAAATACTGGTGATCAACTGAAATTTTGGCACTCTTTTGTTCAAGATTGAAAGAAAATAACGCGTTGAATATGCAAAATTTGTACATGGAAAATGTAATTGCAAATTGTTCTGCAATCCTAAAAACTAAAAATCTAAAAATAAGGGACAATTAAGGAATTATGAAGTAAAAGACACATTTTCCTTGGAATTGGTTCACAACTGCCCTCGGCCTAATGAGTAACGTTAATACTAGGCTAGTGTTAGTGTGTTGTAACATGTAACTTAGGCTTATGTCATGGACAGTTCCAGAAATATCCATAAGCTCCCCCTCCTCTTTGAGGATCCAGAATGGGGGAAGAAGGGGGGGGGGGGGGAGGGTCGAGGGACTGCTCCAAAGGTGGGAAATCCAGGGGGATAAGGGAAAATTTGAAGCTATTATGTAAACTATTGTTAGACTTAAAAACAGTTGCTTGTTTGCAGCCTCTATCAGTATCATATTCATCAAGTATTAAACTGACATTAACCTATATCTTTTTGCGGATGACACTAACGTAAAGCTTTATAAATCTGTTAATTCAATGCATGACCATAATATCTTCAACAGGATCTTGATAGATATTGCTTTTATCCAAACATCAATTGCGATAACGTAACATTTGTCTATAAAAGTATCCCTGGTTGGATTCAACTTCCAGGAAAATGCAACCTTGGGGCAAGCCACGAGGTCTATAACACACACACACATCACATTTACCTAATGAAAATTGTTCTTCAGATTTCATAAATGAGATATTAATACCATACTATATTAATACTTGAAGAATTTGATTTATAAAAAAAAATGCATGGAAAAGGTACAAAGAATTGCTCTAGTTAGAAGCTTGGGAACATCACAAGCAGCTACAAGGACACAAGTGAAAAGAGAAGTCACGAGTGCAAAACTATTTTATGAGGAAAGTTTAGCAACAAAGATCAATGAAGATCCAAAGTCATTTTATGCATATGTGAGATCAAAACAAAAAATTAAAGATGCAGTTGAACCACTGAAAGATGAGAATGGAGAAGAAGTGGTAAACTTAAAGGACACAGTTGAAGTTTTAAACAAATGCTTTGCAATTGTACCTACCTATGATACCTATGTTTTCTGGATGAAAGGCTAGTAGCCTGAGATTCCAGACCTCTTGTTTTAGTATTATTACGAATAGGTAATAAATTTGCAACTCTTGTAGCATATATATGTGGACCATCTTATATACTTCAATCATATCACCTCTTGCTCTTCTGTAAGTTAATGTTGGTAGTTTCAAATTGTCAAGCCTGTAAGGCTTAACAATTTTGTGTATTCACAATTAACAATTCTGTGTTCTCATAGAAGAGGATGACAATTTACCAAAAAAAAAACCAGAAATGGATAAACTTATTGGTACAGGTATACCAAAGTTGGAGAATAAGGAAATTAATATAGAAAAGTTGTTGAAAAAATTACTGTCATTGAACAAGTCTCAAGCACCAGGGCCAGATAATCTTTACCCTAGAGTGTTGGTTGAGCTAGCGTATGTTTTTGTTGTGCCACTGTTAATGATTTTTCAGAGGACATTAAATTCAGGTATTGTTTCATTGGATTGGAAAGTTTTAAATATCACGCCGCTGTTTAAGAAAGGGAACAAATTGGATCCATTAAATTATCAACCAATCAACTTTACATCTGTCTCTGTAAATTGTTTGAGATCATTTTAGAGGATAAAATAACAGATCACTTAGAAAATATTATGTTAATAGGGAACACTCAACACGGCTTTAGAAGGAAACAATCATGTGTAACAAATCGTTTAGAATGTTGGACAAGTAAAATTGATCCAGGGGAACCAGTTGATGTTTTTTATTTGGATATGAGTGAAGCGTTTGATACGGTGCCACATAAAAGACTTATTTTGAAGCTACAAGCTTATGGCATAGAAGGAAATATCTTGAAGTGGATTAAGGAATGCTTAAACCATAAGCAAAGAGTGGTACTTTAAGGAGTAGCGTCAAGTTGGAAGAGTGTAACCATGTTCAGTAGTGCAAGGATCAGTGCTTAGACCTCTTTGTTTTATTGTGTATATGGACGACTTGGAAATGGGCCTTTCATCTTTCACTAGTAAATTTGCTGACTATACAAAAATTGTGCATGTAATAAAATCATTGGAAGACCGATAAAGTTTACAACAAGACATAAGCTAACTTTGTGGATTAATAAATGGCAAATGAAAAGAAATGAAAAGAAATGTTCAGTTTTTCACTTTAGATATGGAAATACTAACTGGACTTACATGATGAATGACAAATTAGTATCATCAAAGAAGGAGAAAAAGACCTAGGAGTTTACATTTGCACATCACTTAAAAGTAGTGCTGTCATGACATATCGATTATCGCGATATCATAATATCTATTTGCCCACGGCATGAAATATACCTCTTGCGACATATTGCGATAACAAAAACTAATACTCAACTAAGAATTTTTTGCGCAACTTGGCTAGGCTACTTCGTACGTTACAATTCTAACGTTACGGTACTAAATCTAAAAGTCAAGTTTAGGCTGTTAAAAACGTGCAAAATAATCGTGAAACATAATAACAAGTAATTGAAAATTGTGCTTTGTCACCACACACTGGCACGCGTTGATGTAAGTTGGCAAAAAGAACGAAAAATTGGATCCAGAATATGCCACTCAGGCTCTCACTTCGATGAATCACGGTCACGTTGGCTGAATTACCAAACACATGCGCGCCTGATGAACGTAATAGTCACGTGATCATGTCGTCTGCTAGATCTGCAAATCATTTGTTCTTGCGTTCATCATATCATGGAGTAAATAGTCCATGATCATATAACGTTAGTGATATTAACAATTTGTGTCATGAGTCAGTTTTCTTGAAAAGTATCGCGATACTACGATATATCGCGATATTTTTTCCACGATAATCGATATGTAATAGAGCCATGTCATGACAGCACTACTTAAAAGCAGCAGGCATTGTGCAGAGGTAGCTAAAAAAGCCAACAAAGTTATGGCAATAATTAAAAGGAATTACCAGTACAAAAACAGAAAAATTAGTATAAATTCCTTGTAAGAGCAATTATGGAGTTCAGGTATAGAAGCCATATTTCAAAAAGATAAAGCTTTGATTAAAGGAATAAAAAGAAGAATGACTAAAATGGTACAAGATTTACGCAACCTTGCTTATGAAGAAAGACTTAGGGCTCTAATACTAGAAAGACTACAACAATGACATATACGCCAAGATCAATTACAATGTTTCATATTTTTCGGAGGGAACTTGACATGAGTCCGAATCATTTTATTACAGTGAAATCAACAGAAAGAACAAGGGGTAATTCAAAGAAGATTTATCCACGTCTGGCTGGATTGGAATGTTTTAGGGATTCTTTTTCAAACGGATATGGAAGCCATGGAATAATTTACCAGAAGAAGCTGTGCATGCACCAACTTTACTAGCATTCAAGAAAGAATTAAAGAAGTGGGGATCTTCAAGGGTATCAAGCTTGTATCCCTAGTACGGTCATACATGCCAGGGTATAACCGTCACGGTGAATCATGGTAAATCATCGTAATACACACAAATACTAAAACATTTACTACATGGGGGTATCGGTAATATAAAAGCCTTATTTCACCGCTTCTCTCAATAAAATACTTTTGGTTAAGATTTACAATGTCAGAAGGAAAAAAAAATAATTGATACCAAAAAGAATATCAAACACAAAAATGTTTACAATTTTTGCACTTACGACGGTCCCTCGTGCTGTACCTTAATGAGCATAGTGAACCTATGTGTTAGTTCCATTGGAACTTTCACAAACAGCTCTGTAAGGCCCTTACCTGGATTCAAGCTGTCAAGAGCCATCATGGCAACCAGGTTAAAGATCAAACTTGTTTTGAACTTTTTTTGTTGATATATTGGTGGTTTTGGGAGTGTGAATTACAGCTAATTTCTGTTGGAAATAATTGTCCGCTGAAAATAGTATGATCATATTGGTGGGGTAAATTGCAGGGTCAATGTTACGCAATATCATTAATGTACAGAATCAAATACCCACTGTTTTTTGCCACTTGTCAGAAAGCTGAGTATGATAGCCATTCATGATATGATTGTCAAGAAAGAATGACAATTGAAATTTCTGTCGCTATCACGTGTTGCATGTATTGGACATTTGCCATGTGTTTATCACTTGGAGGACTAGCTCATGGTTTCATTGGTTCTAAATGAAGCTGGTTTATATGCATTCTTTGCGGGTGCTCTAGGTAATAGCTTATTAAGATACATATATGAATAATATTATCTGGATATATCATTGCAGAAGTGCTTGTAGAAAAAGAATGTTCAGATACACAGATCTTTTTTTGTTTTACATGATTACTAAATGGACCAAAACATTGTTTATCACTGCTAAATATTTAAAACACAATGTTAAACCAGATTTTATTCTTTGATTTTCAAAGTTGATAGCTTAAAGTAAGTGTATTGCCCGACTGAATTCTGCCATGATCAAAAACTTTCTGAGACAAAGTGTATTTACAGATACAAAGTAATTCGGTTTGATGTTTAATCATGAGTCATATTAATATTGCTGGAAATACAACTTTTTGATTTTAATTTTGATGACGGAAATATGGATTTGGTGGGGAGTGGGGCTACGGCACTACCTTTTATGCTCATAGCATGCATTTTCTTTTCCTGCTAGGAGTAGGCTTATAAAGTTCCGCTCTTCAAGCGGTCCAACATATGAGATGAATACCATATAAAGATATAGGGCGGAACCTCAGCTGAGTAGCTATTGTGTAATGGCAAATGCACATACGGTTTAATTTAGATTAAAAGTACAGCAATAAAGATGATTGAACTTGAAGAACTAACAGCCTTAGACATTCTGGATTTCCTTCTTTATTTGCTTCAATTACTAAGCATAGTTTTGAATAGGGCCTAAATGTTACTGAATTAATTGTTGTGTTGCATTTTTCCTGCCGCACGTGTAAATGAGGGACCCATTGTACTGTGTGCCCACAATTACAATTTTTCTACGGTAGGTTACCTGGGACGGGAGTTGGTTTATGCCTTCGGACATAGGCTGATGAAGGAGTCAAATCAGCATCATTTGAGGGCGAAATGGATTAATAAAATCACACAACACACTAAGTTTATTAATATATCTTATTCACCAGTGTCTCCATTCTATTTCAGCAAAACTTACAGAATATACTTGCAATACAAACATCGTTAGTGATAGCGCAGTAACAGTACAGTTAGGGTTAATGCACTTTGTTGCATCCTGAGTTTTGTTTACATAAACTTTGAAAATACTCAGTTTGTCGGTTTTAACCAGGCCTTGTTATAGAAACTGCCCGGTTTTGTGAAAAGCCAAAACTAAAACTTTTATCTCAAGGCACAACCATCCAATGTTTAGCTATTCTATGCTAAACCATACTTTGGACTGTCTTCACTGAAAAAGATCTTGGTGTTACCTTTGACTCTAGCCTATCCTTTGACTCTAGCCTATCCTTCGACTCTAGCCTATCCTTCGATGCAACATTAATGACAAAGTTAACAAAGCAAGCAAAATATTTAAACTTATAAGGAGAACGTTTACCTTTCTTGATAATATATCACTCTACAACTGTATAAGGCCTTTGTCAGGCCACACATTAAATTTTTAAACTGTATTTGGTCTCCACACATGAAAAGCATTATGACATGATTGAGAGCATTTAGAGGAGAGCGACTAAATTAATTCTTTCAATATCGCATCTATCATACCCAGAGCGACTAGCCCAGTTAAACCTACCAACATTGACGTATAGGAGGGTGAGGGGTGATATGATTGAAGTATATAAGATCATCTCTAACATCTATGATCCAGCTGTGACCAAGTTCTTTGTTTTCTGGCATAATACTATAACTAGAGGCTCAAAATAAAAAAGATTCTACAACCATATTGTCGCACAAGTGTTCGTCACAATTTCTTTTCAATTCGTGTTTGTAAACTTTTGAACTCTCTACCAATTGTTGTGATGGATGCTAATAGCTAATAACCTGAACACTTTCAAAAACAGACTTGATAAGCATTGGTGCAAGCGAGTGTTCCGCTTTCATTATGATAGTGACACAAAAGAGCTCTTAAGCCCAGATTTACTATGCTCTGGACCTTCAGGCAGCAAGCCTTTCATCCAGAATTAATCATAGGTATTATAGGTAGGTAGGCAACATTACATCCAGTAGCGTAGCCAGGGTACTCTGGTTAGAGAGGGCGGGGGTTGACAAATTGTATGTATGTTAGTTGGTATCAGTGCGTAGCGCAGAGCTTTGCGGCATGGAGTTCTAGGGGCCCACCTGAGGGTCCCTATGCGGTCCAGAGGCAAAGCCTCGGTGGAAGCTCTGTGATTATAGGTAATTGGAGGGGTAAATTTCGATCAGAATTAGCATAGAATGTTCTGTTCTTGAAAAATCTTTGTGAAAAGAGCTACCCATCTTTCATACAACTGTACAAGGGATCAATGAAGTTCAACTGCATATCAGCGGCGTAGGACGTGTAAAAAGATATTTGACGTTGGGGAATTTTATCTGATGTCCCAACAAACTTAACAAAATATATGAGTTTCATATCAGAGTCCAAAAACTATTTTTATAGGGGGAGGGGGAGGAGTCACGAAAATATTGGAAATTGGACAACATTTCCTGAAAATGAAGAAAATTTCCAAAAAGTAAAGAAAACGTCATGAAAATTAAGGACATGGTACAAAAATTGAAGGAAATTTTACGTTAATTAAAAGAAACTGTTTGAAAATTAAAGAACATTTCTCAAAAATGAAGGAAATTGCATGAAAATTGTAGCAAATTTCACGAAAATGACGGAAATTTTACATTAATTGAAGGGTAGATTTCCAGAAGAAAACAAGTCATGCATGGAATCTGACTCTTCAAAATCAATTCTTTAGGCCTTTATTATATTTAGGGGCCAAAATAGTACTTGGGCCCCCAATAGAATTATTGTCCCCAGTTCCTACGCCACTGCATATATGATGTAATTGATGCATGCAAAATTCTCTTCAGATCAGGCTATATTTGATCAAAACTTTGCCCTTTCTCAAACCCCCTGATCCAGTGTACCTCATGTCACGGATTTTGTTTTTATTTTGTCAGGTTTGTCGGATATTGATAGAAAAAATGTGTGTTTTTATAGCAGCAT
Organism: Chiridota heheva; assembly: GCA_020152595.1. Lineage (NCBI taxonomy): Eukaryota > Metazoa > Echinodermata > Holothuroidea > Apodida > Chiridotidae > Chiridota > Chiridota heheva. The sequence continues at coordinate 1,533,002 of JAIGNY010001709.1, read as the reverse complement.
ATTTTTTAAATTTTATGTTGGGAAAAATATACCCCTCCCATTGGCATTGCATATCCTGATGCACTGCATGCGTTATGAGATATTTGTGGCTCTCAATAAAAGAAGCCGAAGCTGCAATCCCTGTAACCCTTTTAATAAATGAGCCGAGACTCAAATCCTGAAGAAAAAAACTTAATATAGCAGGTACCAACAGTTGAGTTTGTGATCTTGTTCTTTGGAGTTTACATATTGGCCTATGAACCTGCCTGGCTGATCCAGCAAACCCGACAATTAAAAATCCACAAGTGTTTAGAAAAACAAAACATGCATTGTCCGAAAAATTATCTGATTTCAGGGCTTGACGCTGTCCCTCAAGACCTATGAATTGCATGTTTTGGCATATCTGTTAATTGTAGATAGGTTTTAATAATAGTCCTTTCTGATGAAAAACTGATTTTACTGATGTTAATAATCTAGTTCATGATATTTTAGTGCCTCAGTATCATGACCCTAATTTATTTACACAAAAATGTTTTATATATCGAACGTTTTACAAGCAAGTTGCCAAGGAAATTATCCCTGTATATGGTAGATATCCCAAAATTTCCTGACAGATATCAAAATTTCCCGACCCTCCTGGCTGCTACGCCCCTGGTTAGGTCTAAATTACTAAATAACAGTCAAGATATTTTTGGATGGGTATTTTCATCATGATCAAACGTAAATAGGAGTAGTTTGATTGTAGTCAGTTCAGTTCCTGTTCTAGAGTCATTTAGATGTTTGGAACGTAAATCGGAAGAAGACAAATTGCTAGTGCGCCATATATTCATTCAAAGAAGACATCTATATCCTCAACAATGCAACAACAAAACTCAGGACAGACCAAATGTGATGACTGTTCATTTCCAAATTTAATAGGGGCGGGGAGGGCAAGATGACACTGGAAATGTATATATTACACAAAGAAATACCTTTTTTATCATAACATTTTGCAATTATTGGGGGACATGCCCCCTGCCCCTCCCCCTGCCCCTCCCCCTGCCCCTCCCCCTGCCCCACCCCCTGCCCCTCCCCTCCCCCTGCCCCTCTTTCTTTCCGGCTAATAAACCCCTATGTGTAATACTGGATTATCAACATGCTTATGTAATTTATTAATAATAAGAAATGACCTGGGAAAAATATTTTGTAATTCTAGCAATTTGTGTTTAGATACATAATTCAAGAATCAGGATCAGAACATAAAAGAGAAAAAATCTTTTCCTGTCAACCCTATTCGACGTGTATATACTTTCATCGCTGCGTGTCAAATGGAGTTGTTTTCTTATTTCTGTTCACTTCGGCGTTTAATACATGTACGTTTACAGTTGGAAAGTGGCCTGTGGTAAGAAAGCACCAAGATACCAAGAATGTAGTTTGCTTTATTTTGTTTTAGGTGCTCAAAAGTATTTTGCTACACAAAAGTTGGTAAATACATAAAGGTTACTGCATTATATAAACTTTGTAGAAATAGATCATAAGAAATAGGGGAGTAGATTGCATAAACTTGTTTATAAAGGTTTTTGTTCCATTCTGAATATAATATAATCTTAAAGCTTTTAGTGAGCATTTAAATCGGTTGCTTTTCACCACTCCATATTGGTAACACCTATGTTGAGCGCGAATAAGTGTTAGGAATTTGGGTATAATGTTTGATCAAAATTTGAATATGAACCAACATGTTTATTTCATCTGCTGGGTAGCTTCTCATGCTCTACACAAGATTGGAAAAATCCGTAACTGTTTGGATCAACAAGCAACTGAAATGCTTGTACATGCATTTGTGTCCTCACACTTGGATAGCTGTAATACTGTAGCTTGTTATATGGTCTCCCCGATTGTCAACTCGCTAAACTGCAATGCATACAGAACTCTGCTGCAAGACTGGTCACATGTGTAAACCATTCACTCATGCAACTCCAATCCTTCACAACTTGCACTGGCTCCCTGTTAAATCTTGCATCAAGTTCTTCTGTTAACATTCAAATGTGTCCACAACCTTGTTCCCATTTACTCACAGGATCTTCTCCACATGTACACTCCGACTCACTCTCTATGCTCCAGTTCTAAATTATCACTCCTTCTGTTTCTACAAAGTCATATGGTCATCAGTCGTTTCAATCTTCAGCTGGTTTTCTCTGGAACCAACACAAATCAAAGAGGCTCAAACTGTAATCATTGTTAAAAACACATCTTTTCTCACTTCTATAAGTTGTTTTCCTATCCCCCCCCTTTATTTATTTATCTTTTATTTATTTATCTATCTATATATATATATATATATATATATGTATATATATATATATATATATATATATATATATATATATATATATATATATATATATATATATATATATATATATATATATATATATATATATATATATATATATATATATATATATATATATATATATTTAGAGAGAGAGAGAGATGGTGTGAAATGTGTGGAATGCAGTTCTCTACTGGAACGTTTAAATAATGAATGTGAGCTGGTGAGAGAAAAATCTTATGCCCTCATCGGGATTCGAACCCGAGACCCCCGACTACCGTTTGGTTGCGCTACCACTGAGCTATGAGGCCAAGTGGTATTACCCTCTCGAATTGTTCCCTAAGGCTATATATATATACATGTATATATATATAGATATATATATATATCTGTATATATATATATATATATATATTTTTTTTTATTAAATAATATTTATATATTTTTACATATATATATATATATATATGTATTTTAATTTTTTAATGTGTATATATATTTATTTTTTTCCTTAGCGAAATGAGACTTTAGTGTGTGTTGCGCTTTATCTGTATATTATTATTATTATTGTTGTTCTTATTATTATTATTATTATTATTCATTTGGCAGCTCTTAGGAAATTCACAGAGAGAGTATGACAAGAGTGTGGTGAACTACAGTGTCAGAAATCAACTCAGATATAAAAAGAATTTGGGTAAGTATTGTACCATTGAGTTAAAAGGAAACATAACGTCTGGCTTTTTCTTCATTTAATATGATATATGAAATAATGATTATAAGTCATCTGTAGAAACTTCACATCCTACAGAATAATTTGGAATATATTTTCTAATTTATTAAAACATTATTTCTGTCAATATAAACTGACATGAGAGCAGCCATTTTGTTTATTTGCCCTCTAAAAAATGACATACAACAAGTACAGATTAGAATATTGGTGTATTTCTTTACAATGTATTTCAAGTTTTCTATCTTCTAAGAAATAATGTTAGTTTGCATGGGTTTATGAACTTTTGTATATATGATATTAATGATTAAATTCCTTAGAACTTCATGTAAAAGCATTTTGGAAAGAAAATTTCAAAGAGAATTCTAAGGAAATACATTATGTGTGGTAGCGCATGGGGCAATTTATGTCATCATTGACATGATATTCACAAAATCAGACAAAATGGCAGCATCCATGTTGCAACTTCAAACTTGGATAACTTGAGAATGGAATAAGATTTTATTGTGGTTTTTTGGTAGCCGGTTTAATATTTAGTTCTCTATCATATATCAAGCTAGAATATATCTCCTTCAACAACATATTTATTACCTTTGAAATATTCCATTTTGTAACATTAATGATTTTTTTGTTTGTATTCTTGTGATTGATCTTTGTTTGTACAGTTTCACTCAAATTTACTGTCACTGTGAAATGACAAATCTGAGGTGACTCTTGTGGAGAGGGTTTTGTAGGTCAATGAACTGTATGAAGTAATACAGTAATTATTAGCTTTTTATGCAGGATTGAGTCATTTAGTTTCAAAACTATATCATTATTTTCAGTGGTAAGGCTAATCCTAGGGTAAAGTTTGTTTAATAACAAATATATAAAGTTCAGTTGTAAGGCTCTCCAAAATGTTTCTATATAAACATTTTGAAGAGCCTTACAACTGAACTTCAAATATATGATTTAAATTCAAAGGGATGTCAATTAGTAAGTTGATCACCTAAAGAAATTCAGATTCAATATCAATTACAAAAGATGAAAGAGGAATTGAAATAGGATGAATCTAGTTGAAAATAGATAAGAATTTTCCTTTTGTTTGGCATTGATAATGAAAATGTGTTATACTTGACCAACCTACTGTATTTGATATTATTGTTATATCAATATTGGTAATCCATTATTTATTAATAGTGTACTGTAGTTGATGTTAACTTTCCAAAATAATCGAACATATTTTCCTTTTTGCTTATCAGCAGAATTTTAAGACACAACTTTCATACCTAGGTTTGTCACTAGAACTTCAATGTAGTGATGCATTCTGGTTAAACTTGCTGCTATGGATAAACAAACCTTTAACTACTGTCTAATATTCATCTTTCTGTCCAGTCAAAAATGTGAAGAAAGACGAGAAAAAGTACTATGAAGATCTGCTTAAGTATAGCAGTGATCACCTTATGCTCTACCCATACCACCTGTCAGACATCGTTGTGAAAGGGCTGCGAAACACACCGTTTACCTACTACCTACGTATGATGCATGATATCATGTCCAGCGAGAAGAGTTATGATTCCTTGCCAAATTTCACAGCTGCAGATTGTAAGTTTTGTGGCTATTTTAGTTTAGTTTATGTTAAAGTGTTCCTGAATGTTATATTTTATCAGTTATTTATATGGTTCATGTTGTATTTGAGATGTATAAGGCAAATTATTGTTCTGAAACCGGAAGGATTTCTAGCCAATTTGATCTCTGGGTGATGAATTAATTCTGTTAAAATGAGATTACAAATGGCCAAAACTTACCTGAAGTTTCAAGGCGATTGTTCTGCATAAAATTCGTTGTCAATTGTTGAAATGTTGCCTTTTAAATTGAAGAAATTTGCTGGCTCATTTTCAATATTCATCCACGTTGTTCTGACTGTCTGCCATCTTTTGTGTAGGTCTTCGTCTTTTGGGCATTGGCAGAAACCAGTACATTGACATCATGAACCAGTGCAGGTCTTCAAAGGTAAGGACATACTTGCTCAAGAGAAGAAGTTTATTTCATAAATAGGATTTTTAGGAATATAACAGTCTTTATTCACCTCAACAACAAAATTCATTTGCAAGGTAAAGTTTGTAGCACTAACAATCAAGTAAGCAGAACATAAAGGGATTGATTTAAAGGGATTATTGATGTACAGACTTCACAGAGGTGGTCCAGATTCAAATTGACGTAATCAAATTAGTTTAGAATCCACATCTTTCGTCAATGGTTTAGCCATCATTTTAAAGGTCTGTGGACGCCTAGAGATTTTTAGTCCATGAGAAAAAACATAAATTCTAAACAACAGTTTTTAAATATTGTTAATAACACATATAGTGTTTGAATTATGACTGATTAAAGTTTTAGTGATCTGCAGTGAATGCACAATTTATGTCAAATTTGTGATGTATGACCAGGCGGGTAGCTGAAAAGTTTTATGTAATTCTTTATATTTCCTTCCTAAATTTCACTTTCTGAAAATGATGAGAACGTCAATTCCTGCTAGATTTTGATTAAGGGTATGGTCAATACTTAAAAACTTTTGGTAAACATTCCTTTCCATTTCTCACAAATGTGTGACTAGCATTTACAAAATTTATTATACCTGTAATACATCACAAGAGGAACTTACAGAACTTTTCTCAAATTTGCATATTTTGGCCTGATAATTCAAAATGCTCTAAAATGGTTTAACCAATTTTTAACCGATTTGGATGAAATTTTGTGCTATTTTCATAGATTTTTAAGCAATTTAGCATAAGTTGCTGCTACACGTCCATAGACCTTTAATAATGAAGATAGTTCTTTGCCTTCAGTCTAAACACTTTAATAACAATTCATCTAATTTGCAAGTTATGACTGGAGTTGGAATAAATCATTAAATTGCCTACGGTTCTGAATAAATGTGTCACAAATCTTCCCATGAACAATCGTGACAGAAATAATATTAATGTAGTAAATTTATTTTTATATACTTCCCTCTTGCACAATTTATTGTACTATACATAATTACATGGGGATGTTTTTAGAGCATATACATGTAGGTACAACATTACTGTTGTTTACTCAAGAAATCTTATTTTTTAAATTAATGATTTTTTTTTTTTTGCACGAATTCCTGATTTTCTTGCAATTATAACCACTGAAACTGTAGATTTTTTCAGGTCCCATTTTGATTAATTAAAGCTTTAAATTCTGCAGTTTGAAGCAAAAGCAGCCCTTATATGTAAATATAATGTATTTTTTGATCTTTGTGTATTTTGTGAAAAATGTGAGATTCCTTTCTAGAAGATGTTGATTTGGGGTTGCATCCAGCCTTCCTGATGGAGAGTTATGTTATGAAGAAATAACTGCATTTAAAGAGGTTTTTTTAAATTGGTATACCTCTTCAGTTTGAAGTTTTTTGAATATCATCTTGATTCTTTCTTTTTTCCAAATTTATTCTTAGGATCTATGGGTAAGATTGGTTATCTGAATTTTATACCTATATGCACCTCAATTCTATCATTTAAAGACCAGAAGACTAGGATGGGCATAGGAAATGTGTACTAAAGATATAATTGTTGTAAATAATGAAAATGTAACAATGAAAAAATACATTGGGAGGTTGGCATTTTTCAATCCCATTCAGTTTCAAGCTTTATGTTATATTGTGAGTCTTATTAATTCACAATGTCACCTGTGTTTCGGTTGTTGTTTTGCCACATTTTGCTGTGCTAAATAAAACCATAAAGTCTGACATTTAAATTTCGGAATTTTTCACTGTGAAAAGCATAGTAAGTATTTTGCATTATGTATGCTTGTTTTTAAGTTAAATCAATGGTAAGGGAAATATCTGGATTTTAATCTTTATTAAAACATTTTTGGTTCTGATGCTAATAGCATAAGGAACCTATGCAGTCATGCTAGCATGTATATGTATGTGTGTGCGTGGGTGTGTAGGCATGTATGTGTGTGTATGTGTGCATGTATGCATGTATGTATGCGTGTATATATATGTGTATGTGAGTCTGTGACAGCATGCTTGTTAACATGATGTATCAAGAACGATACACGAGATTCATGATATATGTGGTACATAGATAGCCCATGATCTGTAGTATGGGCACCTATTGTTTTTGGTGGTATTGTCTTGCATATTAATGAGTACGCTGGGCCCAATGTTTAAATCTTGAAATAATTCTATTTAAAAATCATGTCTGTTTTGTTTCATATTTGGAACAATTATGGTGTTAGCTAGTGTTTAAGAGTTCATGGTATAAAAATGTTGAAATTCATCAATATGCATAGTGAGCGAGGCTTAATATGATTTTGCTGAAAAGAGCTTGTAAACACAATGTTTAAAGAACAATAAAATGAATTCATTTTATACAGGGGTCAAATTAAAAAAAACACTGTTCCAGATCAATTTTCACTGTTCCAGCATTTTCGTCAATAAAAAAGCAAATTCCTTGCTTTTGAGTGAATATACACCTTTTTTGTCTTAATATACTTGTAAGAGAAACAAGAAATAAATAATAGTTAGAAGGCTGCTGCACACGTGTCAAAATTCTAAACCAAGTGAGGCTGTACAGTAGCATGTATTGTATTGTCTTTACGTGGTAAATATGGAATGGAACGCATGATAGTTGCGTTAGTTAACACATGGAAATACAGTATCAGGGATGTGAGTGAGACATTGAAAATTATTATGTGTAGCACAAGTTATAACAGCTTCGGCAAACAGCGTGTGTGTTTGTGGGGAGAGGGAGGGTATTAATTTGACCACTATGTGCTGGAAAATATCTTTTCTCAATAAACAAAAACTTAAAGGGAGTAGCGAGAAAAATAAATTCATGGGGATGTTTGACCAATAAAATATGCTTCTAACAAAAGTTATGAGCTGTTCTGTATAAATTATAATGTGTGGGTCAATAGATAATTCTAAACTCTTCTGGCTGATTATCGAAGTTATACGAGTGACACAATCAATTTGACTACACTACGTGATGGGAAATTTTACTCTGTCAAAAAAAAGAAACTGGGTTAACACACAAAGTGCATCTTAATGAGGTCATGATCCCCATTACATTAATTTGGCGGGGCGGGGGTCAATTTGACCATACCACATGCTGGAAAATATATTTTTCCAAACAAAATCTTAAAGGCAGTAGAGAGAAAAATGAATTCAAGGGATGTTTGAGTAGAAAAATATGCTTCTAACAAAAGTTATGAGCTGTTTTGTATAAATTATAATGTGTGGGTCAATGGGTAATTTTGACCTCTTTCGGACGATTATTGAAGTCACACGAGTGACACGGTCGATGTGATCACACTACGTGGTGGAAAATTATATTTTGCCAAAAATGGGTTTATACATGAAGTTCATCTTAATGAGGTCATGCATTTGATTACATTAGTTTCTCAAAATGATCACGCACGCATACAATTGTTTCTAGTTATTTATTCTACATATGGAGCCTGAAACTTTTAAATAAATTCTCCAATTGGCGGACAACAAGTGTATAAATTATTACGTCATGGGAAACATAATATCCCTGGACAGATACATGTATATCCCCATGTAAAACACCGATAGTAGATAAATCCCCTGGTAAGCTTAGCCCAGGGTCCTGGTAACTGTTATTTCGACAGCTCCATAGTAAGCCTGAGAAGGAAACTGTTTCCAGGTATAACATGCCTAAATGCTTTCCACTTGGAATGTGTACTGACATAATTTCAGTTGCCGATGTGTTTGTACATCCTTGGATCGATTGCGCTTGGCAATTGCGGGAAAAGAAAGGTTGTTCATGTCTAAAAAATATTTGTTATGAGGGATTTTACTCTTAAAACATGTTTTACGAGCAGAAAACAATATATTGCAGGATGTTGATGTTATATGTTTGAGAAAAAACACTGATCCACAGAACAGTGGTATTTGAAAATTCACTGTTCCTGCTTAAAAAGCACTGTTGAACATCTTCATGTCTGTTTTGATTCATACTTGGTATATTTATGTTGTTAGCTAGTGATGAGTTATGGTCGGTATGTGACTGATTGGTTTGGTAGTGATGTCATGTAGGTGGGGCATTATGTGAAATTCTTTAAACAGTGATAAGTGTACAACTGTATGCATGTTTTACATCATACGAGTGTTTGTCAATAGGTTCTATTTTATTGATGTGCATGGCGGGCATGGCTTATGCATATTTGTTATTCAGCATATGGTTCATGGTATGCAATGCCAGTTGATGTAAAACTTGAAAATCAACCAACAATGAAAGAATGCATCGGAACCACTAAACATTTTGGTTTTCTGGTAGTTTAATATCAAAACTTGTTATATGTTGAAGTTGGACATTATTGCTGAGTATCAAATTAGTATTACCTCTGATAAATAATCAAATTAAATCAATATAATAAAATAATTGTGTGCTCAATGGATGATATGATAAAAAAAAAATCCTGTTTTCATCAAAACAATATATTGATTAGATTATTCTTCTGACTTAAAGGTATATGGACAGGTAGCAACCACTTTGCATAAATTGATACAAATGCCCTTCATAAGCACTCACCACAAACACTTCCTAACAAAATATGATTACAATGTATCATACAGTAATACTTACAGCCTAATGTAACAAGTGGAGTTCGCCAATCATAAAAAAAATAATGGATTGGAACTTGAGTCAATATTTCCTCTTTGTCCAGGAGAAATTGTCCTAAATTGTCCTAAAATAATTAGCATATTGCTAATTAAGCAATATTCTGTCTGATTCAATGGAATTGTTGTTTTGAAGTAGCCTAGGTCAATGTAACACTGTGGACGTTATGCATTGTAGGCCTCGCTGTGTCCTTATTCTTACATAACACACCTTTTTTTAATAGTGGTCCAGCCGTTTATTGGGACCTAATTTTTCCTATTTTTGCAAATATTTTTAGATAGATGTATGTCAATGAAATGTTCAGAATATTACAAGGAACATATTTATGACAAAATCTCTACCTGTCCGTATACCTTAAACCAGATTTTAGAATCTTTAATTTGCTTCAAAAAACGTGACTCGCCATTTAAACTTTTTAATTCTCATGGAATCTTCAGAAGAAAGATAATAATAGCTTTATCCCAAGTTTATCTCCAGTTTCCTCCTAGGATGGTCTAAGGGTAGGATTCAGTTAAGAAAAATCATGTAGCCGGTTGTGCAAATAGGTACCAAATAACATTTCAATGATTATGAGCCATTTATAAGCAATCCTACATCAAATGTGTCTAAAACGGATTTTGTTATTGCTGAGAATTTACCAGGGATTTATAGTCTTGTGTGGGATACTTGTGGATGAGTATCAACTAATTCAGTGTTCTGTGGATTTTGTGCACTGAATATTGCAATATTCTTTTTTTAGTGAAGCTCCTCCTTCTCCCCTGCCCCACCTGTTAAACACCTTTAGAATGCACCATAAAACAGTTAGTGGGTAAAGAAATACTTTGTTGAATCAGCATGTGAGACAAGCAATATATTTATTTGTTCATGCTTCAAAGAATTGGGAACCACCATGTTAGTTGCCTTTAAACAACATTTTATGTGCTGAAGCTGGAACGTTTATTTCATATCTCGACAGTAGAAGATCATTCAGGTTTTCCTTCTGTCAATAGCTAATCTCTGAGTCTGGTTTTAATTCCTTTACCATACTTGAAATTGTTTTGTATTAAAAGAATCTAGCATTCACTGATTTGGTAACCAGAACAGCCGTATTCGGTGGACAATGGATTGGTACTGTATATACAAACTATGTATTAACCTACCACAGAGCAATTTACATTTTAATATTTTTTCTTGACCGTGATTTCTTTTCTATCTTGTACTGGGAATCCGTTTAGTGCAAGAAAGCAGTTTTTGTGAAGTATTTCATTCACAAAGTTTTGATCAACTTTTTGTGTGGCTTTTTTTGTAGCCATCTCTGAATCGTTCAGGCAGCATACAGGTAAGACGAAGCTAAAGCAATGTATCTCCTATTGACTAGACCAAAGTGACTCGGCTATTTAACCCTGCATGTTCTAGTTTAACCCAGATAGCCTTAGATATTTTAGATGAGCTCAGTTTTGTCATTTTTGTTTAATAACCTGTTTTTCATTGCTTAAAGAATCAGTTTATGGTCACAAGTTTCCTTTATATGTGATAAGAGGAGAATGAGAAAAGTGGTTAAAACTCGTATCTGAAATCTTTCCCTTCCAAAGTTGTTGATACTGCAAAGTCACCGGGGCTGTCACACGGCTATTAACTTTTTAACTCTTTGTGGAATAGATGTTATTAAAAAACCTTTAACTTGCAATTGTGTTATATGTTGGCAATAAGATATAATGGAATCTTGGGTAGGATAACTATGATTACTTATTAAAAGAACATTAAAAGTACATAATTCCCCTCATTGGTTTAAAGGACATATTTAGAAATTAAATTTGAAAAGTCACGACAATTTTCTGATCCAAGTTACAAAACAATAATACGTCTTTGCAACATTTGCAATATCCTGTAAATGATGAATTTTAAATTCAAGCATTGATGACTTTTGAGGAGGGTATGGCCTATCACAAAAAAGAACACTTTCTTAAAGCCAGGTGCTTTCTTTCAAATTATTGTGACAATAGATTAAAAGATTGGATTTATGTAACAAAATAGAAAGCTATTGATGATATCATAAAGTTATATATTCTCTTAAATAATTAAACCTAATTATTCAAACAATCTTATAAGTGGTACATTTGTAACCAGTTTAAGGGGATTTATTGCTAATATTTCAAAAATTTCACTTTAATTTTTACAATTCTAACTATTACTGTCTTAGGATATTTCTTGTGCTTGAAATATTTTTCTGAACAAATAAAACACTGTAACATTTTTAATACATGAATTTGTGAATAACTTTCTATGATTTAGATACCTGATTTCAGTGCTAAGTAAAAGCCAATATTGCAGAATGAAACAAGACTTTTGAGCTATTTTTTTGCCATTTTCTTACTGTTCTCTTTCATATATGAAGAAAACTAATGATTTATCAATTTTCCTTTAAACTATGCTCATCACTAAAAATTCCTATTTTTTCTTTATTTTTTTTAATAGTAAAAATGTGCTTTTAGTCACCTACAGTACGTGTTTAAGTGACGGTATTCTCCTTACATGTTATTTACAAACAACATCAGGTTTGCAGCAGAATTGAGTTTTGTTTTGTTTAAATAGTATGTAATTTGTTGTCTCCTTTGTTACCCTACACTTGTAGCTAGAATAAAGAGCACCTCTCAATGTTGTTGTAAGGTAACCTACAGTAGATGTAATGTTTGTTTTGTATAACAATTATAGTGGGAGAATGAAGTTTGTGTTAAGCATTGCATGTCGTACACGCTTACTATTCCTCTTAAAGCGTGATGCAATGTACACAAGTTATTTATCAAGACTTCTGTCATGGATTGCCAGTTTAAAGAAGAATTTTTTAGAATCACAACTGAAAAGCTCATTTTCATTGCCAGCTAATGTGTTTATTACAATAATAGTATGGACAAATCTTAAAACAGAATGTTTGGAGTTAGTTGACGGCATTTGTAGGATTGTTTTCGGAAACGCAACCTGCTCCAAAAATGAGCTGGATAGCTCGGAAGGTAACAATTGTTATCAAAGTTTGAAAATGAAATTTTTTTGTAATGTTACACATCACCATTTAAGATTTGTGGTAAGAATGCTATAATTAAATTCGTCGAAAGTGTCAATTGACCATGGTTAACCTGTAACAATGCACGATAATGCCAATGTACTTTTGTACTTTTTTATAAAAGAAAATTAATTAGTTAAAGGGGCGATCTTATCTCAAGATAAATTATAGTGATGTCATACAATGCAGGAGCAGTCCTTACTGATGTAATAATTTTGTTGCCAGATAGCTTCTACTCACCATTAGAAATACAGATAGATTCGGAATTAAATAAAAATGATAATAATTAGCATCAGTATATTCTAAGAGTTTTAATGTATTGAATCAAAGTTATGTTAAACATTTAAAAAGTTACTTTATTAATGTAGACAAATTATTTTACTTTATCATTTTTATGAACATCTTAAAAGTATTGTTTGGTGCATGGCATTTATTGTTGAGAGGTATGGCGATAGCAATCCTGTAATTAAAGCTATATTTTGTCATATTTCAGGCATTGAATTAAGTTATAGTATGAATATCAAAAGGAACTTGGTTCACCGGATATCTGTGGACGCACTTGGCTTTGCCTCATTTGACTTTGATAAAGTAAACAAGGAGATAGTAGTTTTGGAATAGCTCTTCTACATTACAGGTAAAAGGATGTGATATAAGGCAATGGATTACTCTTATAGTACATAAGACATAACACATCTTACTGGAGCTTATAATACTGACATTCTCCAAAACACTCTGAGCAATGCATATATGTATGGTGAATTGAGACATCTAATTGATTATACACAACAGTGATGCATATATTGGATGCTACATGACATTTTGCAGATCTTTTAAAGACTCTTTATTCCAAGTTTAGCTCTAGGCACATTGTAGACTGAAATCAGAGATAAATAATTGATCAGAGCTTGTTATACCTAGAGGACATTAAAAGAAAAGATGTGCTAAAGAGACATTAAAATAAGGGAGACTGAGATTTTCATGCTCAAAACAATTTAAACTTGTTCCCTTTTTTGTTATTCAGCATAGATGACAACTAGGATAACATTTCCTGGTGTTTTATAGATCTCTGATAGAAGCTTGTGAAATCATTAAAGGTATATGGACAAATAGAAATCTTTCATTCTTCAGAAAGAGCTTCAAGCTCTGAAGAGAATATGATTTAAATTACAATGATAGCTATCTCTCTGTGCCCTCTGGCACATAAGGCCAGGACAATGATAGCACTACTCTTCTCTCTTGCTAAAATTTGATTGAGGATATGATGAAGATTTAAAAGTAACAGCTTAACATAAGGAATTTTATCAGTTTTCTCTTTTTGATGTCACAGATTTACATTAAAATATAAAAAAAAAATTTTTATAAGAAGGCCTGAAATTAAAAATGCTGAAAATTGGTCAATTTCTAATTGATTTAAATTTTTGATGAGCATGCGAAGCATAATGCGAACCTACATGTATGTAATGGCGATTTTGGCCGTCCGGCCAGATGGGTCCAGCCGTCCACATTTTAGCCCAAGATTTCCTCAGAAATGTTAAAGTTTTTGAAGATTCCTCAGCAAATGTTAAAGTTTCTTCAAAGTTCCTCAGAAAAAGTTAAAAGTTTTTTTAGATATCTTCATGGAAGGCTGGAATTTCCTTACTAAATGTTAAAGTATTTCAGAGACGCTTAAGACAGGTTGAAGATTAGTGCTTGTCTTTTTATCCTGAATAAATCAAACCCTGTAACCATGAATTTCAGGCTTAGCAGAAATGTACTAAATAATCTTATATTTTAGTACTCTTTTTCTTCAGTTTTGTCATATACCACTGAATATTTTTCTTGGTAGCACAATTCATTTCTGGAAGGGAATTAAAGATTGTTAGCTTTTTTGTTACTTGTTGTGAGTGCTTGTCGAGGTTCAGTCCTGACCTGACCTGTTTGATGAAGTGCCTCTTTTTGCAGTCTGGTTGAATTAAACAGTCAATTTATTATGTACCACATTCCTCACATGTTCTTATTAAAAGCCTTATTCAGTCTTGTGACCATCATTTTATACTTTGAGCTTTCTTTAATGCCTTATTTACATGGCATATTGCTGCTTAATGCATTTTAAACTGGGAACTTTCTGCAACTTATGAATTAACCACTTAGAATCTTGAGCTTTTTGCTATGGTTTGGCTTGTGTAATAACAGGAGAAATTCTCTGTTTTAGGCTTTAGTGTGGGGCTCATTTTTGCATTACAGGAATTAACCACTTAATCCTTATAACTTAATCCTTTTAACTTAATCCTTTTAACTTTTTTAATTATTTTGGTGCACATAATTCACAGACCCTTGAATATTTGTTAATATCAAAAGGTATTTATTGATATATATATATGTTAGTGTTCTAAACAATTCAAAGCGTCCACAAATCCTTTGATGCATCACAATGAATGCAATGATGAATTTACTTTTGTCGGTGTTGAGCATAATTGTAGCTCTAAGTCCACCTGAGCATAAATGTGGCTTTAAGTCCACCTATAATCTAAATGTGGGAGTGTATATTTTATTTCAACTTGATTTTTGAATGGTTTTTCAGTATTGATGTAAAATTGATATTAAGGATATGTTCCAGTTTAAAGCTCTGTCTTATATAGTCTAGAAATGACTGGTGTAGTAAGTTTGATATGGAAGGTTGGCGCCCTCATCCTCTTATTCTTAAGAAGTGTTAATGTATTTTAAAGAAATTTTATTGAATATTTTTGCTCTTGGAATCATTTTTCTTCGAACTTCTTTCAGGTGGTAAATTATAATTACTGTTAATAGATTATCTTCTATTTTTGGGACATATCCAATGATTTTGAAGCCACAAAAACACAGGACAAAACATGATAGAATACATAAAGACTGAGGGATCTGAGGCTATGACATCACAACAAGTCTGATTTCAGTCAGTTTTGGTTCTGATGCGATAGCTTAAGGAACCTATGTAGTCATGCTGGCGTGTGTCTGTATGTAGTATGTATGTGTGTCTGTGACAAGCTTGTAAACACAATATCTCAAAAACCGTGTGGTAGATGTATGTCATACTTAAAATATGGATGTGTTGTGGTATATAGATAATCCCTATTGTTTTTGGTGCTGATGTCATGAATATTAATTAGTGTGCAGGGCTAAATGTAAAATCCTGTTAACAAGCTTGTGAACATGATATCTCAAAAACCGTGTGGTGGATTTATGTTATACTTGGTATGTGGGTTTGTTGTGGTCTGTAGATGATCCCTATTGTTTTTAGTGCTTATGTCATGAATATTAATTAGTAGGCAGGGCTAAATGTAAAATTCTGTTAACAAGCTGTGGATTTATGTGATACTTGGTATATGTAGGTGTTGTGGTCTGTAGATGATCCCTTTTGTTTTCGATGCTGATGTCATTAATATTAATTAGTAGGTTAGGCTTAATGTAAAATCATGTTAACAAGCTTGTAAACATGATATCTCATGATTATTAAGGTGTATTCATGTTAACTTGGTATATGGAGGTGTTGTGGTCTGCAGATGATCCCTATTATTTTTGGTGCTGATATCATAGATATTAATAAGAAGGCGGGACTAACTGTGAAATTCTGTTTATGCTCATATTTCCACAAACCCATGTCAGATTTAAATCAAACTTGGTATGATGCTGTTGAGAAAAGCAAGGATAATACA
The DNA here is from genome assembly GCA_020152595.1 of Chiridota heheva. Classification (NCBI taxonomy): domain Eukaryota; kingdom Metazoa; phylum Echinodermata; class Holothuroidea; order Apodida; family Chiridotidae; genus Chiridota; species Chiridota heheva. Next base: position 1,516,621 of record JAIGNY010001709.1, on the reverse strand, counting down.
GGATCCCATAGCATGTTGAGTTGTTGAATTCATCATTATTCATATCAGGCGGAGCTAAATTCAATTTTTCATTGGTTGTTGTGATTGTGGTTTATAGCTTAAGGCAAAAAAACCTTAAGACTTAAACAAGAAACAAAATATACACAATTTACATGTTCCAGTACGATAAGTAAATAAAACGTGTAAGAACATATAATTTTAAGATATACTATAAAAACGATACTATATATCCAAAGTTAGCATCGGAACCATGTGGGATTTTTTTCTCTGATTACATAAATGATACCAAACTTAACTTAAATATCTCCTTAACGGAATAAGATTTTTGAATACTTTCTTTACCATTTTGTTTCTTTTGACGTCCTCTTATATTATATAAGATGGACTTGCTTGACGCTTGAACTGTTACCCTTTAACTACTAGTTTTTCCAAAACCAATTATAAAGCAATTTGGTAGAAAAAATGCAAAGTAGTTTAAAGTAGCTTTGAAAGAAGTAAAATCTTTTTTTCAATAGCAATTTTGGTTTAGCTATGTTTTTAAATGCAAGGAACTATCTACCAGATTATGATATTAGTGCTTCAGGTTAACTTGAACTATAAGCCAGGTCCATATATATTTCTGATACGTCTGAATATCACATTCAAAATATACAGATTAAAGAATCAAATGTTGAATTAATTCCAGGGGCTATTATCCTCTTTGCTAGCTTGAGATCACGTTGCACCATCACTGTACTGGGAGAACTGTAGTTTGTACAAGTGTAGCAGAAAAATTGTTAATTTGGAAATGGTATTCATTAAGAAACTAAGATCAAACCACATAGATACATGTACATTTCAAAGTTTTCTTCTTTTTTTTTGACTCAGAAATTTTTCAGGAGGAAACCAATCCGTGATCTGCTACCTCAGAAGCCTGTTGATAACATCCAGGTGGAGCCTTGGTGGATTGTGCAAGCTGGGTACATCACGGAAGATGATATAAAGGTAAAACGAGCGCTTAACCAAACAGTGATGATTCTCAAGAGTCTCATCTTCTGCTTATTCCAGTCATGGTGAACGCTCATGTGATTAAAAATATATATGTATTAAATATGTAGTAGTCACGCCAAACGATTATGGTTGACGTGAAAGATTACCAGTTAAGGATAGACCACAGATTAATAGGCCCTTCATATGGACCAGTGAAATAAACCAAATGCTAAGAATTTTGGATAAGTACCAATGTTTTGTTGTGAGTTTTAAACTGTTGCAGCTCCACAAAGTGTTGGAAACCATGTGTTATGGCCAATATTATGTTTCATTGTAAATTATATTTATCTCACCTTGTAAATTCTATATTTTCACAAATGTTCATGATGCTTTGTCACCTGAATTAATCTATTGTTTTTTTTGCTTTTATCAGAGTGTATCTGTCTCTGAGAAAAATGTCATTGACAAGATTATTGATATTGGACCACAGCTGGCAGGAGTGGTGGATTTTTACATTGTACATAGTAAGTTGATATACTTGTTCATCTCCTGTAGTTACAAGGTGTTTTGTTTCTGTGTAGGACTTACTCATAAAGGCAGATGATACATGATTATATATTTTCTCTTGCCTGTCCACAGAACTCTATTTGAAAGGTCTGGTGTATTTGGACGTTCCTATTGAAGATGAAGACAGGATAGTCGGTAAGAAAGATTTGAGACAGTTTAAGTACCAACTAACAGATGAATGTTTATGTGAAAGAGTAGCAATCGCTGAGTAGATTAATCTTGAAATACTCTTCTTTGGTTTCTGAGTTATGGGTAATCTAATAGTGGCATAAAGCATAACGCCATACATATAGTATGGTCCATCCACTTTCAGATGTTCAAACCGCATGTGGTGGACTTGTAAAGTGGACTTGTAATGTTGACTTGTAATGTTGACTTGTAATGTTGACTTGTATTGTTGACACGGTCAGTTGCCAAGTTTATCATCATGCACTAAAAGTAAACAATGGTGATGTGCACAACTTGAACGCATATATCCGGTCCCCATCCCGCGTTGATTAGGCATATTATAGATTATTGTGCGTAGTGTGAAAAAACAGTATGAGGATCCATTTAATGCAGGCGCACGTTGAAAACTGTACGCTACATTACGCCAGTGAATGTAAGTCAGACTTAGAGAGCAATTATGTAGGTGTTGGACGAACATATAGGAGATGATTGACGTATTTTTGTGCGTAGCATAAATAAACATTTGCTTGGGACAATCCATTTCATGCAGGCGCATGTTCAAAATGGTGATACACACAGCTTGAATTGAGTGTGCATGTGCACTGCGCATGGTACATGCAGAAAAATATCCAATCACTGGTCAAGGAATAGTAAAACAAAGAGCTAAAATGAGAAACATTAATCTCTGGCTATTTGCATTTAAGAAAAGGGTCTTATTGCATTTGCTATTTTGTTTTGACTTTATTACCTGTACTCTTGTTGCCTTACCTTCTGTATCAGCTTGATTCAGTAGAGAAAATCATGAACTAGTTTTGCACGTAATGAGAATAAAAGGGCAAACTTTCGGAATAAAAATATTATTAAATTTATTTCAACATGTGTAAAAGCACACTACACATTTATAATGCCACTGCGCACAACAAGCATGGCCTTTCAGAATGGAGTTCAGTATAGAGTATGTGCACCATGCATGGTGTATGAAATAGCCAATCAGTGATCAAAGAATGCTAAACAAACAACAAGCACATTGCAAAATACGCTATTGCGTTTGCCTCAATGTGCTGGCATCTTTCATATCAAAACTGAACCTTTTAAAACAAATTCATTTCTGGTAATTTTGCATTTAAATAAAGATTATTTGTGCATTCTCTGTTTTTTTTATTTCTGCAAGTGTCTGTCTGCTTTTCACATTGTCAGTAAGCTTAACTTGTCCCCATTCAAAATCCTGATTGACTGTGTGATCAAGTATGAGAAATTCTGTAAAGGAGACATAAAGTCCAACATAATTCTTATTTTATATAATAGAATTAAAAATAACAAATCTTCTGATCAAGTTTCATAACTCCCAAAGAAATCTTACACGTGTAAAGTGGGCATTACATAAAAGCACTTACTTCCGGTATATTTGATATTTGATTATTCAGTATTTTTTCCTAGCAACCTCGATTTATGTTTATTCATTTCTTCAGCTTGACATCGTGCGTATACCACCAGTGGTGTAGCTAGGGCTCTACAGGCCGGGAGCGAGTGGGGCTGTGTGGGCCCCTATGGTATAATGGTATATAAATTTTTACGGGCCCCCTTATAGGGCCTGAGCCATGCAGCTACCCCTTGCTCCCCCCCCCCTCCCCCTCTTTAGTTATGCCACTGTATATCACGGGATAATGGACTATGCAAATTAGGGATATGCCCCTCTGAACCAATCACATTTGAGGAAACAAACTTAGGTATACAGAAAGTATTTTAACCACAGAATCCAACTGATATAGGCTATAACTGTGCACACTGGTTTATGTGCTCAGAATAAATATGAAAATGAAAAAGTCATCATTGTCAGCAAGAAATTTGCGCCACTTTTTAGGTCTTACCTAAGTATATATTATTTGTGAAATTTATGACATTAAAGTTGAAGACATGCTCAAGATCTTAATGTAATTTAATGAAGTTTGTGTTTCAAATTCTGCTAGTAATGGCAACTTAACTTGTCCCCATTCAAAATCCTGATTGACTGTGTGATCAAGTTTGATAAATTTTTTAAAGGAGACATAAAGTCTGACATAATCTTTATTTCATATGATAGAATTAAAAATAACAAATCTTCTGACCAAGTTTCATAACTCCCGAAGAAATCTAACACATTTTTTGTAATTATTAAAATCTTTTAATGCTACTACTTAATAGTACCATGGGAGCCGCCATTTTGATTTCAAAACATGCAGATTATCATGTCATCAGCCCAGCAGGATGTTGGAATGCTTTGTATTTCTTTTAACTCTATTATTCTGACCTTTTTTTTGTTGTCTGTTTGCCTCTATCAATTAGTGATGGTCCAATCTTGTATGAAAATGAAGGAACAAAATCCTGAAATTGATTTTGTTAAAGAGATATTTTGTTTTGTAGGTGTAGAAATAATCATGTCTTGCCATGTAATCTGTTGTTTTTGTTTTGTAGTTGTAATATCTGCAATGTCTCTGACACCTGCATATTTGTCTCTTCACATTTTAGTCCCACCTCTTGAGGGGTTTGTCATGAACAGAGTGCAAGGAGATTATTTTGAGACACTGCTCTATAAGATTTTCGTTTCAATAGACGAACACACCACAGTAGCAGAGGTATGTATCTTCTTGAACATGTATGTATTATTCAATTCAATTCATTGAATTAATTTAAATTCATTTAATTTATTTATTATTTATTCTTGTTGACCAACAAATCTCCCATATCTTGTAATTAGCTGTCATTTCAATGAATTAAGTTGAATTTATTTAATTTATTCATTAATTATTCGTTTTATTGGCTAACAAATCTCCCATCTGTTGTAATTGGTCATCATTTCAATGAATTAAGTTGAATTCATTTAATTTATTCGGTAATTATTCTTTTCAATGGCCAACAAATCTCCCATCTATTGTAATTGGTCATCATTTCAATGAATTCAGTTGAATTCATTTAATTATTCATTAATTATTCTTTTCATTGGCCAACAAATCTCCCATCTGTTGTAATTGGTCATCATTTCAATGAATTAAGTTAAATTCATTCAATTTATTCATTAATTATTCTTTTCATTGGCCAACAAATCTCCCATTTGTTGTAATTGACAACCAAAGATCATCATCAGACATACATTATTTCACAGGATCCCTTTTTATTAGCATTTGTCTTACATGGAAATGAAAAGTTTGAGGACAACACAATGACATGAATATGAATGTTTGGCAAATTCTTTGGCAATGTATTGACTGCAAAGGTCTCTCTCTAAAAGGTTGGTTGGTTAACGGATTTACTGATGTATACCAATTCTTTGTCCATAACAATATCAACAATTTATCAAAATTTGATTGATACTTACAGTATGTAAAGAAAAATGTGGTTTGGATAATTTCTACCATTGTTCAAAAAATACTGGTACTGATGTATATTTTGTATAATTTATATATTGCAAAAGTTGAAAAGATATAAGAAACACTTGAGAATGGAGAAAATAAAGGGATAGTTGTGAGTGGATTGTTATGACATTTTCATTGTAAGCCTTATATTTTGTTTCCCTTACCTTCATAGCTTGCAAATGTGCTGCAGATAGATCTTGACCTGGTAAAGAGTGCCGTGTCCATGTATTGCAGGCTTGGATTTGCCAAACGGAAAGGAAACCAACTGGAGGGGGATGACTTGCATACTTCATGGCAAGACGCTCTCCAGCCAAGTAGTAAAAGGTGAATGATTTTAACTTATGTATTCATGCACTTGGGATCAAGATAGTCCATTACATTTTCCTTGCTTGCCGCTGTACAACCTTCCCAGAGCTTCCCTCACTCCCCACAACTCAATTGCCAAGTTCTTCTAGAAAAACCTCCGGATAAAATTATCTCCTTCCTTCATCATGCATCCCTCAACAACCATATTTAGTCCTCCTCTCCCACCCCCTCTCTCTACTTTATTTTTTTCACCCATGCACCTCCTCTCTCCATCCCAGCTTTCTGACTTATAGTTCTCGTATTTCTCTCAATCTCCTCCTGTTTTCTTTCCTTCCTACCTCTAGAATGATCTATTCTTTCAGGCACAATTTGACCCTCGTTGTCGTGGTGCTGTTAAGCCCTCATTAAACAAACAAACAAGATAGAGTTATCTGTATTTCCTCATTGCAGGTTAATTTTTCAATTGATGTGGAATTACCATTCACCAGTCAGACAGTTTCTCAGGCATACAACTTGCTATTATATGGTTTATTAGCCTTTAACCTTTGTTAGAAAGAGCGTATGATAGATAAGGCTTATCAAAATTTCAGTCAAAATTGTTCAAATATAGATATTTTACTACTGTTGTAAATGTGTTGTGTGCATTTGTGATACACTTTCAATAGATAGTTTGAAAGTTTTTCATAGCATTTCTAATTTTCAGTCATAACGAGAAAAAACCCCATGAAATTTCATTAATAATTTCCTTAATCTTACCTTGTTTTAGAGTCAATCCAAGACAAGAGAGAATTGATTTTTAGGTCTGCAGCATTTACTCAACATTATTCATATGTCTTTTCAGTCAAAGCGCCGAGTCACCACAGCAAGATCTCTTGATTGACTGGAACTCACCGTCAAACAGTTATGTCACGGAGAAGGTACCCTCCAATGAAAACTCCACCAATGACTCCACCACTAGTGGGGATGAGCTTGATGCACCATCTGCTCTTATTGGTTCTGATGTCCACAGCAAAAGGATAGCATTCTTGTTTGATTCAACACTTACTGCCTTTCTCATGATGGGAAACCTATCTCCGGTATGAATTTCCTTTTTTTCAATTGGTTTTAAAATGAAGAGGATTTTAGACCTGGAAAAGATTTGATGCAAGTGAAATTAGCTTATACAAAGTCATTAGGAGAAAAAGTGTTTGATTTTAGTTACAGTTGATCTGAATTGGAAGGTTTCTTTATAGATAAATTTGATATTATTAGAGTTATAAATGGAATTGCTGTAGCTGTTATGCTAAGGTGAAGAATATTAACAGAATTGTGGTATCAGTCTCTAGTGTCTTGGCATACAATCCAACCAAACCCATCAACCAACCAAAGCAACAACTTCTCCTGAATAGACAACGTCCACATTACCCGTCTTAGAATAGGTCACACCTACCTCACCCACTCCCACCTCCTTACTGGCTCTCCCACCCCTCTGCAACAATTGCCCCTGTCCCCTCACCATCCACCATGTCCTCCTTGCCTACCCTTGTACAACCTTCTCCCCAGAGCTTCCTTCACCCCTCACAACTCCATAGCCGAGCTCTTTCAGAGTAACACCCGGATAAAATTATCTCCTTCCTGTACTATACCTCCCTCTACAACCATATTTAGTCCTCTTCCTCCATCTCTCTACCTTATCTTTTCCCTTTTTTACACCCCTGCTCTTCCTCTTTTGGTCCCAGCTTCCTGACTATAAACCCCCGTCCATCTATCAGACTTCTCCTATTATCTTTTTTTTCCTTCCTCTGGAATGATCTAACCTCTCAGGCACAATTCGACCCTTTTTATTGCGGTGCCGCTAAGCCTTCATCATACAAACAAAGCAAACATAATCATCTACTGAAATTGTTTAATTTGTTGTCAGGTTTCTTGTACCTCTATTTAAACCTATTTGAAAAAATGTCCAAAATATAATCCCAAATTTGCAGGAATTTTTGTTATTGTTTTTGGACTAAACACTGCAACTGAACACTGTCATTTTTTTTATATTAGTAGGATATGTTTTTTTTAGCATCATCCATTAGAAAGGGCATCCAAAGTACATCATAATCACAGCAGCTAACCAATAAAAATTCTAAATTGCATTAGGTCAGAAATTACAAGGTAGGTTTAAGAAAAGTTGTCTTTAGCTTTAATTATATTCTAAAGTATTTGAATAGTTGTACCACATTTTAAAAGAAAGAAAGGAAATTGTTGGTAGGAGGAAGGTGAAAAAGAAATAAGAATTATTTTCTGTTTACAGATATTTTAAGATTCTGATTTTTTTAGAGTGATATGGAAATGTTTTGTAATCACACATTGACTTACGTCACCACCTCCCTTTTCCTGCTGGTTTTCACTACTGCAGATGTTAGAAATAAATCAATCAATTCGTGTCCAATATGTCGCCAGTATGCAGGAAATATTTTTGAGTACGATGATGGACTTTTATGAGAAAATTGTATGCAGTCATTGAATTATTAAATTAGATTGAAATAACTTTGAAAAAAGGAAAAAAATTTTGAAGGCCTCTTCGTTGTTTCATATTAAAGACATTTTAGTCTTTTCTTTGACTTTATAGATCACATTTGGAAGCAAGTGAATTATTGTGCCAAATAAGCTCTTTTAAATGTAGAATTTGAAGGTCGTTGGCTTTAAGCCATGAATCAAAAATTAATCACAGGTTGGTGTTGAATCTTGAACAGTTAGAAAATGCTTGCATCGTGTTATTTATATCACACTAAAATATTGCACCAAATTTGTAAAGCCTTGAATGATTGATGAATCCATTCTTATTTCATTGTAATCAGAAATGTATTTAAGCATGAGTTACTCAAATCATTTTGTATGGCAAAAAGTGTATCGTGTCTTCTTTATATGGCTCATCATATTACCCAGCATGCTTTGCTTTCCTATGACTGTTAGCTAAAGTAAATTGATATATACACTGTCCTTGTTGTAAGGTTTACAGTGTGTACAGGACTGTATTGTTAGATTCTCATTTTATTTTTTGAAGATTTTTACATGCCAATACATTACATGTACATCAGAACTTTTTGGTTTTGAAGTATTGTGTGTATATTTCACAGGCAGTTAGCTTGGATGGTTTTAGGACATGCTTACAAAGTCATAGACTACACTTTATTCTTAGGTCATCATTATCATTATACCTGACAACTTTAAAATGTTTCCTCATTTGGTGCTTGGCATCAAGTGTGTGAAACGGTATGAAATTATAAATCAGATGGTTTTGTGGAAAAATGGCAAACAACTTCTCGGAAATTTTTTTGGAAATGGACTTAATTTTTTTGAAATATCTAAAAAGATTGCAATGAAGAGTGGAAGAAGTATTCCTGTTAAACATTGTTTTTACTATATAACACAGATGAGTTGCTAGATTTGCACAATTCTTCTTGATATACTGATTGGAAGCATGAATTACATTGCATGATGAAAATATAAAAAGTAAAAATAGTGCTCCATTGTTTTCTTGCAAATTCCAAAATGTTTGGATTCTTCTGGCAGTCTTTCTCGTTTTATTCTTGTTTTTTTTTGCTATATAATGGTATTCTGCCAATATCTCAAGAGATGAAATATCTTTGGTATAAATAAGTCATGTTATTTACAGAATAGTTGTACGTGAATTGAGGAAATGTATTAGCAAGGGAAAGCTAATATTGATTTGTCATTAGTAGTGGATTTGTATACTAGTGAACATTATCATCCCGTATGTGTGCAGTGGTGTTGCCAGACATTCTAATTTGAGTGGCAGGTCTTTTGAAGGAAAAGGGTGTGTGGATGTGTCAGGGGAGGGTATCTAGGGCTCAGACTCTTTTCAAAGGGGATCTACTTGCTATACCCCTCCTCTAACCCCGCACCTATAAATACACGCCACCCTTCCTTAGTAAGACTTCTGCTGGCATGCTTCATTTTTACAGGTGATTGACCATAGAAGGAAACGCCTTCTCTCACATACTTTCCTCCCAATGCAATACCATCGCTTCATATATACAGGTGCTTTATCTCTCATGCAAGTTTGCTATCATTTTTGTCTTGTTTTTTTTTTGTCCCTCACCATCAGATGGCTAACATAGAGGCTATTGAAGTAAGTTGGTATTGTCAGGCACATGGCATGCTTGCAAGCAAATTATTCAATTCATTGGCTAGCATTAACTTGGGATTATCTTTTATAAACACTCGCTTCAAAACTTTCTCTTTTTCTGTTCTTGTTCCTCACCGTTTTGCAAAGAGAATTAATTTGCATTTTGCATTCTTGTTTGATTTTCAAGACACATATTTTTTCATTCATAGTATATGAGGTATGAGAACCTAGTAGTGGGTAGCAAATGTTGCGGATACCATGATTGTCATTGGGTTATAGCTTTGCTTCGATGATGATAATTTTTTAACATTATTTAGACATGACCAGCAATTCATTTCTTTCAGTGCAAAGCATATGTTCCAATTTTTTTTTTTATTGTCCTATATGATAAATCACATAGATGAAATCAATAGATGTCTTGTCGGTTTGATGTTCTTATGTATGAAATAGAAGACAACTCAAAAAGTAACATAAAATTGTCCTATATGATAAATCACATAGATGAAATTAATAGATGTCTTGTCGGTTTGATGTTGTTATGTATGAAATAGAAGACAACTCAAAAAAGTAATTCTTTTAAAATACGTCCTAAGTTTCAGCCACTGAAAATCATCAGATTGTATGTACTTTCTTCTGCAAAACTTTGTTTGATGGTATGGTGGAGATTCAAAAGCTCTTGGTCATATTCAACTGTTTCAAGAACAGTGATGAATAATAGATTTTCAAACAATGCAGCTGATGTTGCCATCCATGGACCTTTATACTTGAACAAAATTTTGCAGGAATTTATCTAGAGTAGACCAAGCATTTGGGTGGTTTTCTTTGTGTGTCATGGTGAGAAGAGGTGTTGGAAATAAATCATTAATGATTAATACCTTCACTTTCAAGATGGGCGGACTTGATCATTACTAACAATCCTCATCATCTCCATGAGGATGACCCTCTAAGTCAAGGGTTCTTAAATTAAATTTGCGAAGGGCCATTAATTCACAACAGCTTCAGGCCGTGGGCCAATCGTGTGGCAAAACATGCATCATGTGACAAACACAACCCGTCAACAGGTCAAAACAAGCCCTGAATACAAACAAGTTGAGAGGGTTGCGATTAGAAGGATGTACGTTAGATGTCAGTGGTTTCTTATCCACCTTCCTTTAACAAGCCGTGGGCCCAATTTATAGCGGAACTAACGACAACATTTTATTTGATAAGTCGCAATGTTTTAGTGAGCTGATCTGCCTAGGGAAAAACAAAAATAAACGAGTATTTTGCTATTTTTACCAATCTCATTGGGATTGATCTTACATGCAATGCACTGTATTGCATTATATAATAACTATTGTTTACAGGCCAGATTGGATTGTCTGGTAGGCCAGATTTGGCTCGCGGGCTGCCTATTAAGAATCGCAGCTCTTGGTGGACAGTTCATGTGCAAGCAAGCAATTGTACATCTCCCCATAAATGGCCCGTCTTGGCTGTAGCTGTCCTTCACCAGATTGTTTCATAGTACCCTTTTGTTCTTTCCCCTGTGGTATCCACCTTAGTTGAACCTTTGAGATAAGACAAATTTTGTCTTTTTTTCTTGGGGAAAGAGTTCAGTATTGTGATTTACTATTTATTTGCTGTAGTGAATAAATGAGGCAAATGTTGCATCTTTCAATAAGTCATATTTTCTCAGTTCTTTTTAACTTTGATTTTAATCATCATACTTGCTCAAAGAACTTTGATCTTTCGTTAGCAATATATTTCTTAGTTAAGTAAGTTTTGTATACAATGTTTTAGGTTATAATATTACATAGCTGATGATTATGAGGTATTGGGAAAACATTGTTTAGGAATAAGTTTAGAAGTTTTTGTTATTCATTGCTTAGTAAAACTACACTTACATGAACTATTTCATTGTTGCCTTTCCATCCTTTGCCATTTTCTCTGACTCAAAGGCTGTTCTTACTTCATTACTCAATCTTAAATGGGATAACCTCACCTGCCACCTCCTCCGGAAACTCTTTTCTCCCACCCTCTGCAGGAAAAGTGTTCTTTTCTTCTGGATACCCAGCCATGTTGGCATCCCTGGCAATGACAGGGCTGATACAGCCGCTAAGCTTGCCCTTAACCTCCTCCCTTCCCCTTTTCCCAAAACCCTCTCTGACATCAAACCGCTTATCGCTTCTCTTGTTCGTGACCGCTGGCAAACCTTATGGAACTTCCAAATTGATAACAAACTCCATGTTATCCAGCCCACAATCCCATCAAATCCACCATCAACAACCTTTCTCGTATCGACAACGTTCATATTACCCGTCTTAGAATTGGTCACACCCACCTCACTCCTCCCACCTCCTTATTGGTTCCCCAACCCTTCTGTAACAATTGCCACTGCATCCTCACAATCCAACACGTTCTCCTTGCTTGCCCCTGTACAACCTTCCCAGAGCTTCTCTCGCTCCCCACAACTCAATTGCTGAGTTCTTCCAAAAAAATCCTCCAGATAAAATAGTCTCCTTCCTTCAGCATGCATCCCTCTACAACCATATTTAATTCTCCTCTTCCACCCCCTCTCTACTTTGTTTTTAGTTTTACCCATGCACCTCCTCTCTCGATCACAGCTTTCTGGCTTTTGTTCTTGAATTTCTCTCATTCTTCCCCTGGTCTCTTTCCTTACTACCTCTAAAATGATCTGACCTCTCAGGCACAATTTGACCTTCGTTGTCGTGGTGCCGTTAAGACCTCATCAAACAAACAAACAAACCATCCTTTGGACTATGGATACCAAGATTCAACATGATCTCAGATGATCGTAGAATATAAAGAGAAAATCATAATCAGCGGTGGTGGGGAGATACAGCCCCCTTTTCAGGGATCTCTGTCCCCCTTCCATCCAGTCAGGAAATAATTTTTGATCTTTCGAGAGTGATAGGAAATATTTGATTCCAGTTAATGCTCCCTGCCAGTGAGGCTATTATTACCCTCGTAAAATTTGTTGCCACCCTTGATCATGATCATTGCTACCATTCCTTATGGATTGTAGACTTTGTGGTTAGGTTAATCAAATTCATCTTGAATTAAAGATTTATTTTATCACAAACACATATCGATACAAGAACTTTACAGAACTTTTAAGAAGTTAAGTATACTTGGAGGAAGACTAGATAAGCAATTGCTTTCATAACTTATTCGAATTTTAGAAAAAAATATATAAAGCAAAAATTAACAATGAAATTATAGAATTTGTAAATGTACAAATATGTGTAAGCCTTATCATGAATAATTACAAATAATACAAACACACACACTGAGAAAAAACCCACATTACCCACATTACTTTTAATTCAGAAGGAGCTGTGATTTTAATAATCTTGAAACAGTAGAGATTGATTTGCCTTGTTTTATTTCGTGACATAAATTAATCCAAAGATTTTTGCCTCTCAGAGTAATTGAACGTTTAAATGACTCTGTTTTAAGTGGTGATTTATAAATATTACTGGGATCCCTTTTATTGTAATTATGAACATCAGAACTAAAGGGAAAATAAGTATTAAATGCAGTAGGAAGAATTCTTGAATTACCTGACAACTCGGTGCAATCAATCAAACAAACGCTTGTGACATAACCATAAAGAGGTGGTAGAAGTATTTACTACTCATTTTATACTACTAAATTAAATCACTGCTTGATCCACTGCCCTTGATCAATCTTACTTGATATACGACAGTGTTAGTAACAAAATAATAAGAAAATAAATAAGTCCAGGGGTTGGGGAAGTATTATCTTATATGAAGATAGTGTACCACATTTTTTTCTACATGAAGTGCCGGTTCAATTTGGTAAATCATTTACTGGAATCTTTTATTTGTATTAAGCATTTCATGCTCATCATAATATTCTCAGCGTTTATTAGCTTGTAGGAATTACTTGATAATTTTATAAATTTTTCTGTTCAGTTGTTCGCCTGCTTTTACGTTGGAGAAATTTAAAAGTAGTTAAAATCATACTTTTGAATCTTTTATGTTATTAGTAGCATTCTCTCCGAATTCTACAATCAAGTGCCAATTCATTTTGAAAAGAATTCACACCATTGTTTTTTATTTATATTTCTTACAAAGCAAATTTCTTCTTTTGGTGTTATCTTTTGAATATTTATATACTTTTTTTCTTCTTCAAAATGTGTGAAATAGCTATTCTTTTTACGGTCTGCAGGTTTAAAACAAATTTTTAGAGTAGGGAAATGGTACAGTATATCTTTGCAGAGCTACGTACTATATTGGGTGATGTGAATGAAATTCAAATTGATTTGTTGTGAATATTTCATTTTTTCAAATTCATATAATGTCATTTGTATCATCTGTTTTGTGCAAAGGATAGTAACTTGGAGTTTACAGCCCTCTTCAACTAATGGATTATAAAGAATCCATCGTAACATTTGACCTGTTTTGGATCATTGTGTTATCAATCACAGCCATTTTCCAAAAATAAGTGTGCTTTAGAAAAAGACAAAGTAATTAGCTTTGTTTTCTTGAATTGAATATCATGTATTTACTGTAATGCGCAATAAATGTGTTATATGATATTTTTCTCATTTAGAGGATTATATTGACACCCACAGGCAAATATTGCATGACGGTTTTGAAATGAGTTGAAATTCACAAAAGAAAAAAAGAAATTAATTACAATTGGTTGTTTACTTGACAATGGTTCACCCTTTTGAACATTTAGGTGTAACTAAATACTGAGATGGGGTTTGACATGCACTTAATCAGAATAATCTTTGCCAATCTGTTCATATACATGATCAGGGGCTGTTCCGAGAACAGCACTCTATAGGCAGGAACAGTGAATTATAAAACATAACTGTTCCACTGGTGGAAAAGTCTTCTTTTCACAACAATGTGACATCAATAACTTGATTTCTGCTGAAAAATATATGCATGTTGTAAAACAGGATTATCATAGAAATAATTTCTTCCAGTAAAAAAATATTTTTCCCACCTTGCCTGCAATTGTCAGCACAATTAATCATGTATACATATACTGTATGCAAGACTGCTTGCATGTGTACAACTTACAGCAAGGGGATGCCACATCATGTAAATACTAATAAGCGACATACATATTTGCACATATTAACCAATAAAGTAGTTGTAAATTAAGCCCTTTTTTAAAAAAGGAATTTTTCATGTTATCTGCAAAAAAGTTGGAACAGTGAAATCTGATCCGGAACAGTATTATTTGAGAAAGTACTGTTTTGTGGAACAGTGGCACATTTTTCTAAATTTCTACCTCTGATAATATTCTTTAAAAAGAGAAATATTAAAAAATATTTTCATTGAAATATTTTTTTTTTAAATTGTCTTGGAATTGCAGCTATGACTTCACACCGTATACTGCACCCACCATTCCCCTTTCAACACAGTAGTGAAATCTTTAACATGCAATAACACATAAAGATATCAACATAGCTCTTCACTAATTTGTTCCTTTGGTAGTTCTCCATCATATGAGTACACATGAAAATTCACTTATTTCCTTAACGATCTTTGGGCTGTTTTTGACTTACTGCAATACACCTGCAACACACAAGGTACATATATGCAAAGTTTGATGAGTCATAGCTGTTCAATTTGATGGCTGTTTTGCTGAGAAAGTAATGCTCTTTCTTTAATGACACGTAACATTTATCTTGGTGTCACTAATACTGCAAGAAAAAACATGTATTATGTATGGAAGAAAGTTATTTCACGAAGCATCAACCTCCGTGTTCAGAAGAGAGTGATACGATACAATATGCGGTACTGAAAAGTAAAATGGGGTTAAATCAGTTAAAAAAAATAAAAATAGAAATGCCATTAAATTATGCTCATTTGTTGTGTAGAATGTAACTTGTATAGGAATAAATATATAGAATGTACATGTCTGAATTAAAATTTGCAGTGTCATAGATGGTAACCAAAATAACAAATGATTAGGCTTGAAAAGAACTGAAAAGTTAAAAAATATCTGAAATATTGTTTTAAATATTTTTTAGTGGAAATTATTAGACTGCCTTGATTATTTAAGTTGGCTGCTAATTTGCATAGAGTTGTTATATGAACTGACTTTTATTCATGTATGAGCACAAACAAACATAGTATGCAATTTACATTGAAAAGGGACATAAACCATTGATTACTATTTTTATTCTTTCAAGTACACAAATAACTTCTACCAAGTACTACAGGTGGTCAGTTATTTAATCAGGAATTTTTTGCAATCATTCAACAATGAGATGTGCTTCTTTGACTAATTTCAGAAGTGTTCATTGCACTATTAGAATTAGCACTTGGAATTTAGAACTTGAATTTAATGATCTTAAAGAACGACATGTAAGATGGTAATTACATATGGGAGGGATGACATTGGGAAGGGAGGGATGGATGGATGGCATCAGGGAGGGAGAGATGGATGGCATCAGAGGGGGAGGATGATGGATGAATGGCATCGAGTAGGGAGGGATGAATGGCATCGGGTAGGAAGGGATGATTGGCAATAGGGAGGATGGATGACTGGCATCGGGGAGGAGAGGGATGGATGGCATTAGGGAGGAGGGATAGATGGTATCAACAGGAGAGGATGATGGCATCGGGGAGGGAGAGAAGGATAGCATCCTGATATCTTACCTTTTTAGAGTGTGGCTGTCTTTCATTGGGCATTATTATAATTATGAGTATATTTTTCTTCAGTTTTAGATGTGGTGGTTTAAGTACTTATAGACCTTTAAGTTTGGCATTATGGCTCTGTTGGCGATAAACAGAGGTTTTTATGCTTTAACCATGTAAGAAAAGCTGTGGTAGTGCAACCAAAGCATCAAATATATTTCTATAGAATGGTGGAGGATATGTTATAGGTGCTGTGACATTATTTATTATGAGTTTCTTTTTAAAGTCTCAACATATTCTTAAGTGGACTATCTGTAACTCAGATGAGAACTCCATTGAGAGCATATTTTACCATGTTTGTCTCATCAGGGCCTGAAGAGCCACGCTGTGACCATGTTTGAAGTTGGCAAGCTTTCAGATGAATCCCTGGATAGTTTCCTGAATGAACTTGAAAGGGTGAGACACATTAAGTAACTTTCACAGTTGAGAGATGGATTGAAATATTGAACATACTTTTGTTGGTGTTGTGTAGTTCTTAAAACCAACTGGTTTGAACATAAGGTTACCATAATTTCGGGAAAAACTCATTGGCACACTCTTAAAAATTTGTACTTCTTTATGAACCAACTTTCCTATTATTTTTTATTTAAATTTATCAATCATATATGATGTCAATTTTTTTATTGGTTTTTTAATCCATATTCTCTCAGTTTTGATTATTTTTTTTAAATAAATAATTTCCTTATAATACCTTATCCTTATCTTATCTTATATTATAATTATAATACCTTATCCTTATCTTATCTTATATTATAATACCTTATACCTGATCTTATCCCCTAATTTCCCTCCCCCACCTCATTCAATGTTGACCATTGCTAATGTGTTTTTTAGAAATTAAGTTTTAAGCACACAAAAAAAAATCAATGTTGGGAATAGGGTGGGGACTAAAAACTGAGAAATGATAGTATAACACTTTAATATGTAGCTCTTGTAAAGCTGAATTATTCCAAAAGTTTTGTTCAAGAATAATTTAATAACATTTGATAATGTGTGTATTCCACTTGTAAGGTCAATAAATCAACCAGATTTTAGCTTGTTCATCGATCATTGGCTGCTGCATGGAACTTTTGTTGTCCTTATGAGTTGCTGTATCAGTATTCCTGCAAGAGCTGATTGGCTTGTCCCAGTCGACAGATTTTGCTAAAACTATGCCTGCCCAGATAAGATTTTTTAGACAGTTTGATGAGTTATTTTGATTCCTGTATTGATATGCCTTATAGAAAACAAGTCATTAGTGTAGATTTTAAGCCTTTATCTTAAAAGAAAGAACAAAATTACCAATTAAGTAATAGAAAAAATTAACCATTGGAAAAGTGATTGTCCAATGCAGTAGTTAAGAAATTCACATTAAAACTTTAGTCAAGATTGGTCATTAAGACTGCAGTTATTTTAAAAATAACTTTTGTTAAAAAAATTGTATCATTTATGCTTACCTTTCAGGTTCAAATGGATGACGTAGCTGAGGGGGAAGCACAACGGTATTTTGAACATGCCATCACTCTTAAAAACACAATTAATTTTCTGAGGTAATTTCCTAACTCTTGGTTTTTGGAGAACATATGGTATTATTAGCTGTGGAACAGTGTCATGTTCTTACTCTTTGTGTGTAAAGCCTTTGTAGTGTATCCATGTGTTAAATACCCTGTGATGTCTGAACGAAGGAAGCCTTTGTAGTGTATCCATCTGTTGAAGGAAGCCTTTGTAGTGTATCCATGTGTTAAATACCCTGTGATATCTAAATGAAGGAAGCCTTGAAAGTATTGGTGATATCTTATTTCATACTGAAATTTGTTATTTTTTGCATGTAAATAAATTAGGTCATAATGTCTTGTTGTTTATTCCAGTTTCTTAAATGCGACTTTATGCATAACTTAGGGCATATGTTATTAGTACCTTACAACTTTGGAAGTCTAAAATACTTAATTTAACTGTGTTTTAAAGAGCAAGTTCAAGTGCCTGTAATGATAACTCAAGTTGGGAGTAATAGAGGTGTTATCAACTAGACTCGTACAACTGAACGAAAAGGATTGTATGTGAGTGATGAGGTGATATATTCTTGATGTTAGAATATAGTATATCATATGAATCACCTCTAATAGTTAACGTCATTCTAAAATCAATCATTATCTTGTATTTTCTTGACATCAAAATTTTTCATAAAGGTTAATCTATTTGTTGTGTTTCTTGTGAACCCTCTTTTTTTAAGGTTCAATAAGAATATCACACCTGACAGTGAGACATACAGTGGAGGACTTGGGCTGGACCTGCTGAGATGCGAAAGCTTGCTAGGGCTGGACCCTGCAACATGTTCAAGAGTACTACAAAAGAATTACGAGTAAGCCCATTTGAAATGTTTGATTGTTTAAGAATATTTTGACCAGGAATAGTTCCTAGTTATACCAAGATGTTAATGTAGTCGTGAACCTGGTTAGAGGACAGGATTGTGGTCATGAGGAGAAGGGAGAGGAAGGGGGGGGGGGGGCAAGAGTGGGACAATTTGTCTCATGGGGGAAAAAGCCTATCAATCTGACAAAATATGTCATTTTACAAAATTTTCTGGGGTACAGTGGGGTAAATGCCTTCTGTAGTGCTGCCACTGTTGGAGGATGATTGGAGAACTTACTAAGGGACAACGTGGGGAATAGTCACTCACATTTTTTCTACGAAAGGTAAATAGAAACTAAGGATAAGTGTTTCAATATAAGATTGTGGGCTGAATCAGTCAATATTTTTCAAATTATCAGTTAAAAGTGATTATAAAGTAATGTGTTAATATTCATAAAACATTCATATTCGTATGCAGGAATATTCATTTGATAAATCAGTGAATAGCCATTGAAGTAATTAATATTCATTGAGTTTACCAGTTAACATTTATTCAATTAAGTAGCAATATGCATTTAATCAATCAGTACATTCATTCAATTAATCAGTAAATATTCATTTTAGATAAGGTATACTATATTTATAAGACATGTTTTATATTTGTATTACAAATTAATAGATTATTGTTTTTTGTAAGTTTTCATAGTTACTTTTCACCCTTTGTTAATATCATTAAAGTTTCTAATTTTGAAATTGGATAAATTCTCAAATACTTTTCCTATTGGGTGTAGGTTTCTGGTTTCTATGGCACCATTGAGTAATGAGATCAGGCCTGTCAGTAGCTGTGTACCTCAGCATATTGGTCCTGCTATACCTGAGGTAATATTCATATTTTATTTTGTAGTTTTCATTTACATATCATAAGATTTAGCATTTTGAATCAATTTAACTTAACTTAGTTTTTAAATCCTTTTCGTGTCTGTGAAGGCCCATAAGGCTAGTTCATATTAATGGTTTCTATGGTAAAAGCGTAGGAGACTTGATGGCTCTCCCTTTAATGCAGATTAAAGGCGGAAACACACCGGACGCGACGCGACGAGCGATATTTTAGATAATCATACAGGAAACAAATGACTTCTTGCTTACACACGACTAAGTTTGTAATTGAGGCTTTCTGATGATTCTGGAAAATTTGCTAGAAATGCTTTTTTGTTCAAACTGTGGAGAAATTTGCTTTAGTGGGGGTGCGATTTTTTGTCACGACAGGAATCTTGCTATAATGGGCGTAGAAAGGCCCTTTCAATCAATTTTCAGTGATCATCTGAATAGCCATATTGACGATCCATCTATGAAAACAAGAGGTCAAAATGTTTCTTTTCCTTTGTTTTATTCAATTTTGTTAACAAAATTGCTCGCCGCGTCGCGTTCGGTTTGTCACGCCCTTAATACCCAAGCAGTGCTGGTACCGGTACTCATTTACAGCTGAGTAGACTGAAGCAAGAGAAATAAAGTGTCTTGTGCAGGAACAACATTCAGGACATGAATTGGTCCCACTTCCCTTTGAACCTGAGTTTGACTCTATAACGACTGAGCCACACAATTTATATATGGTCCACTGTGTTTTAGTCACTGGGCCACATGATTTACATATGGTTTGCTGTGTTTTAGTCACTGGGCCACATAATTTACATATGGTTTTCTGTGTTTTAGTCACTAGGATGACAAAACCCTTACAAGAATTGAGCAGTCAACAAATCAGCTTGGAAGGAACTTGTCCATCGGGTATTGGTATCCGCATTCATATTTGTTAGGGAGAACGGGAAGGCTTCTCATCAAAGCTCAATGAGTATATTCCCACTATTATTTTGGGGAATCATTTTATTAGAAAGAAATTAATCTCTTGGTTATGTGATTTCAAACTTTCTCTTTAAAGCTACTTGACTTGTATGTGTTCTGTGTTGTGTTTTGAACATGACAGCCTATTGCGTCCCTCTGTTAAAAGTATATGGACAGATAGAGATTTGGTAATCATCTGATGGAACTTTCAACTCTTAACAGAATAGTTTTAAAGTACGATAAAAGCATCTTTAGTTTCCAAATTATGTACATTTTTGTCAGAATTTTCAGTCTCTCAAAATCATCAGACTGTTTTCTGCTGCTAAAGTTTGATTGAGGATTCAAAATTCCTTGGTCATTTCAACTACTTCCTTCCAAAGAATGAAGTATTGAAAAACATTTAATTTGCACAAGGAAATGCATTAGTTTTCCTTTTCTGTTGTGGTAAATTTACATAAAATATTTCATAAATTATTATAAAAGACCTTAAAATTCAAAATGATGTGAAAGGGCAGAGAATATTGTGATTTTTTGTTGTTGCTATTTTCTTTGTTAATAAGCATATTTTCTGCAAATAAAGCTTCAGTTGTAGCTACTTGTCCGTAAAACTTCAAGGACTATAATTGCGCAAAATGTGTTATGCAATAGAAAAGTACCCCCTTCTGTCTGAGGTAGTTGACTTTTGTTTACTTTTACTAGTGAAAACCCTGAATGAAAACATTTGATTTATTTCATAATTAGTTCCATGCATGAACGTTAGATTAAACTAAATTGTTACAAACAACTTTTTTTGGTATGTTGGTAGGTCACATCTGTATGGTTCAAGTTATATCTGTATCAGCTGGTTAAGAGCGGTCCGCCATCGCTTCTTCTTGTCAAGGGAACAAGGTTACGGTACCTACCGAAGATATTTCAAGTAAGTTTGGGATTTTCCTCTGTGAACAGTTACAGATCTTCCCTTTTATTTCCTATTAAAAAGAGCATAGAATTCTCAGTAGGAATGTCTTTAGAATTTGGAAATTGCATATCTAGGTTTTTGGTTTTGGCGGATCAAAGTTTAAATACTTTTTGGAATATTCAAACTTTGTGATGTGTATGAATGAGCAAACAACTCAAAAATGTATGTGGTGCTTTTATTTATATTTCTGCCCTTCAAGTTAATTTTCATTTTTGAAGATGATAAATGTCTTCTCAACCTAGGTGTTTGGGGTGTGGCTAAGACCCCAAAACTTACTTTTATCTAGTAATTGTGATTCATGAAATAAGACATAACAAATGTACCAAGACATACAGATGTATGCATGTTCTTTTCTAATAAATTTATTAATACCTAAAATTCAAAAGTTGTCAAATCTGAAGCCTATTTGGATATGAGGTGCTTTTACTTTAAAGGCTTTAAGTTTTAAAAGACTTTTAAACTCTTCAACTATATGGCTTAGGTTTTTTTTTTTTTTTAACCATGTAAGACAGGAAAATATATTTATTATTCTTGAAACATTCTGTGAGGTATGGTGCATTGGTTAGATAGGGTGAATTATAAGTTTTAACTTTCACAATGCAATTAAAGGATGAAGGCAAAATTAACAGGAAGGTAAGGTCAGTTAATTCATGTCGGTTGATAAGACTTATATTTGAATGCCTAAAACAAAAAGACTAGAATTTTCCATGAATCAAGATGTTTGTCGATAATGTTGTTTGTTTATTTTATCACAGGAGTATGACAGACTACTCATCACCACATGGGGTCATGACCCTGGCATTGTAGGTACATCCAACGCCCTCCTGACAATCAACGATGCGCTAGCACACTCAGCAGTACTCATACAGGTAAAATATGCCCACAATGAGAATCCTTAAGATTCATCTTTATCCCAAGATAGCTAGAACATATAAAATGTGCTTGGCATTGATAAACCATAAGAAAAGTCATAATCCCAAAATTGCTAGAACAAAAGATTTATTTCAATTATATTGCAATCCACTCAGAAATGAAATTATCAAAGCTTGACCATTATATAACATAATAAAAAAAATGAAGAGATATTAGACATTGGAAAAGGTATGCTTCCCAAAGGTGAATCTGAAATTTCAAAATGTGTCAAACTAAAGGTAGAAAAATTAATAGATGGAGTTGGAATTAATTATAAAAATTTCCCACGGTTCGGAATAAAGGTGTCGAAAATCGAAAATGTAGTGAATATATTTTATATACTTCCTCTTTTGCAACTAACAGTACTTTTCATTGCACAGTTACAAGGGGGATGTTTTTAGAGCACATATTTACCACATACACTGTTGTTTACGCAAGAAATCTGCAAAAAAAAACATGTTTACTTTTTTTGTATATATATTTTTTTCTTCTTCCCGCTAATTTCCAGATTTTCCCACGGTTACCACAACCGTAGATTTTTTCAGCTCCATATATAGAAATTATATTTTGGTAAATAATTCAGTTGTCTGAGTTTCATTGAAATATGACGAGAATTCCTGTTAATGGTATTCAGAGAATCGATGCGTAAAGAATTGTGGATTTAATATCTGAACTTAAAATCTATATTCATACATATCTGCATTGAAGGCCTCCACACGATATCTCCACTGCATACTGGAGTCATAGCCACATAGGAATCATAGCCACATGAGATAAAGAATTATGATTAATTAAAGATTATTGTTGAGGCAGAGTGTTTACATGCATTTAATGCACGGGGCAAAGGACTTTGACACAGTGGAATGACCCGACTTAGGAGGGTCATTCTCGAGTGCAAAGTCTTTTGTACTATGCATTAAATACTCATATAAAGATACGATGTCAAAATAAAAATCTTTTTATAAAATTTCCGTGTTAGATTGTTTAAAATGCATAAAAACAACAAAAAGAATAAAAATGATACATTTTTTACCATGTTAAGAAATTCACCTGTTGTGAAAATGGACTAAACCAAATACTCAATGTCATGCATGACAAAGATTTAATGCACGGGTCATGACAATGCAAACACTCCATAGAAATTTTATAAAAGTTTGTAAGTTTTTTTTTTTTCTGTTTAATATTATATATATTCAAAGGAAAATACTACAGCTTGTTGCATTCCTTGGTATGAATACAATTTATTTGGAATATATTTTAGATATATCATTAATGCCAAAGAAAATCTGTATTAAAGAAAAGATTATCTGTAAAGTTTATCTTAATAGGAGTAAGTGGCATGATAGACTAATATTCCTAACTTACTTAACTTAATTCATAGAGGGAGTTGTGCCCAATTAAGGGAGAAATATTTTTAAACATGTCATTCATTCTGAGATGACAGGAGAAATGAAATTGATTTTATGAATTCATTTGATCAATTTAAAGGGTCATGGCTGGTTCAGAGACGGTGAAACACGGTGCATTCCATTCCCATTGAATGAGGAGGAACTTAAAGGTGAGAATTTTTTCCATCAAACGTTTTCTTAAAGGTTCTCCTTCAGAAAAATGACAAAGTCACATGAGCAAACATCAGAATCGCTAGGGAAAAAATGGTTGACACTTATGAATGATAGAAACCGGGATTTTTTTTATCTGTTTTAACATTTCCTCATTGTCTTTAAAAGCACAACGTAATGGGTACTTCTTATCATTATATTCATTGAAGCTGAGCTAAATCCATCCGTGCTTATCCCTGGTTTTAATGGCCCAAGTGGATGAGTGTACATGACTCCCATGGACAGATTAAATCCCCATTAGTGCTGGTACTCATTTTACAGCTGAGTGGACTGAAGGCAAGTCAAGTGTCTTGCTCAAGGACACAATGCAGCTCTCACAACAGGAATCAAACCTGGTACCTTTTATGCGAGCATCATTCTTCAACCACTGAGCCACTGCACCTCTTCTGGGAGTTTAAAATTTGAAGATGAATTTCTGTCTTTTCTATAGAAACCTTAACTTCCATAAAATGTCTTACATTCTGTTTTTACCACCATCATCCATCCTTTGCTCATAGAAAACAATTCAAATCTATAGCTGTACAGATATGAATATTACTAACAGAAAATGTCATGTGAAATATTATTCTCCCCCTGTCTGATTACATACGTAGCTTAACTGGTTAAGAAGTGGGGCTTTGAATTTGGTTGATCTGAACCTTAATTTTTTTTTTTTTAAGTATTGGCCACAGATTAATAGGAATATGCATTATGATAAAGCAATGTGAAATGTACCCAATCATTGCAAACTACTGGTGACTTGTATTTTATCAAACTTCGACATTTATATGCATCTATAAGATATGAACCATTTGGAAGGTAATTGAAGATTGGGAACTAGATATCGGACTGAAATTTTTGTTGTTGAACTTCTTCAATATCTGAAACTCAAAACACTATGAATCTTACTAACAAAATTGCAAGAATTATTGTGAAGAGTCCTTGCTCTATTATATTCAGAAATAGTTTTGTGGACCCTTGCTCTAAAAAGACGAACAAAGGTAACTAACATGATTTTTTTCACCAGAAGTATCAATTCTAAGCATGTGTCATGTGACCTTTTCTATCCATCAGGTGATTTCACATCAGATCAAATGCAGAGACATCCAGACGTGCGACGATTGACTGAGATTCTTGATCTTCATCATTCATGTGGATTTATCACGCTGCTCAAATCAGGCAAAGATGCTCCATTTTTTTATTCATCAAAACGTGAGAAGAGATCTCCCACAAGGACTTCAGGTCAAAGTGTAGAGTCTTCTTTAGACCCTGCCACCTTCTTATCTCAAAAAGCCAAAGACTCCTTGCCTATTAAAGAACAGCTCACTCTTCCTATAACGTCACCAAGTACTCATAGTAACCAAAACGATGTACAAACTCAAGATCTTCAATCTGATTGGATGTTTTTGGATTTGAGTTTTGGATTGCCGTTATTTGAGGATTCAATCAATAGGAATGTTTGTATGAAGATGGCTTCACATGGGTTATGTGGGAGAGAGAATTTGGATGAACTTTTACAGTCAAGTCGAAAATTAACTTTGCAGCTGCTAAAATTTATTTCTGAGCAGCAGGTAAGAAGTAAAAAATTTTTCATTGTGCAATTTACTTGTCGTTTATTGCCCATGTAATTTGAATTATTTTGTATCTTTGATAATCATGTAATTTTCAGAAATTGTCATCTCTGTATTAATCCCATTTTGGGTGCCCCATCTCTGACTCCGCCATTTTCAAAAAGTGCTGATAGAGTTTATCAACCCGTAAAAATGTGCCAACTTGAAAATTCCCGGTGGGTCACTGATCTCTGACAAGCCCGACTCTGCCTGGAAGACAGAGGATTTTCAAAAAGTGCTGATACCAGTGGCGAATTATCACCGGGGTGCCCCATCTTTTAACTCAACCCGTGCAAAAAAGTGCTGGTAGCCAACTTGAAAATATATATGCAGCATGATCCCGGTGGGCGGCTCAGCGGGTCTCTGTAGTGGAGTGGAATGAGCCCGACTCTGCTGCTTGGAAGACAGAGGACCCTTCAATAATCAGCCCTTGTTTAACCCTTATTCTACCACGTGGTGATATTATCGCTGTTTTGGGTGCCCCATCTTTGACTCCGCCTCCCGAGAGCAAATTTCAAAAAAGTGCTGGTAGAGTAAGGGTTAAAGCTGAAAATTGATTTATAATGAAAGAAATGATGGTAATAGCTTATACAACACAGATTTGTATTGAGTGGAATAATGATGATATATTTTTTTGAATGCAACATCAAAACATTGAGCAGTATTCACAAAAATTCAGAGTAATTTTTTTATAGCCATTGTGTTCACAATTGCTTGAATAAAATAACTTTCTTTTGTAGTGCAATCTTCATTAATTGCATAAAAGATGTCAGAATGTAGTTGATTTCAGTAGAGCTTATATCATCCAAGTTTGATTTGGTTGGGAAAGATGATTTTACGTTTGACATATTTTGTGGTCAGAATGATCATACCATCAGTATACAGTACACCACTCCATCCCAAACTCATCCGGTCCCCTTTAATGAATTGATTTGGTTGCAGCAACAAAATATAAGAAACTGACCACTTTGTTGATATAAACAGAAAAGCAATATACAGTTATACAGTGTGCTATTCCATTCGATAGTGTAGAATTTACTTTTTCAATTTGCAGAGTCGGGAATCAATTATCAAATTTTCCACGGTTTTGAATAAAGGTGTCAAAAATCTTCCCATAAAAAATCATGACAGAAATGATATTAATAGTGAATAAATCTTGATATATTTTCTTAATTAATGTACTTTTTAATGCAATTAATGTACTTTTTCGCACAATTACAAGGATAATATTTTTAAAGCACATATGTTACCACATTTACTGTTGTTTACATATACAGTTGTTATACTGTTGTTTACTTCTTTTTGTTTTTTTCTTTTTTTTTTTTTTTTTATGCTTTTTTTTTCTTTCCACAAATTCCCAATTTTCCCGTGGTTATAAATACCAGAACCATACATTTTTTCTAGCTCCATGAATTTGTTTTTTGATCAACACAAATGGGTTGGCAGATGCATCCAAGATTTCTATGCTTTTCTATATAAAGATATTGATTGGACATAAAAGCATTTAACTACCCAAAATTGAAATGCCACCTGATGAATTTGATATGTTTCAACCTTCTTTATTTTCAGGACCTACCTGTTGTACTAGACACATCTGATGCTGGACTCACACCGGGCACCAATGGTGGTCAACCAAACTGTAAGCTCTCCCTGCCGTATCCCACAAGGAACCTTTTCTTTTGAATGGTGAACTTAGCGCATGGGATCCAACCGCAAGATAAATCCCTACACTTCAAATCTTATGCAATTTTTTCCGTGACCATTATTAGTGAGTCAAATCAAAGAAGAATATTTTACCCAGATATTTGAACAAAATGTATTCTTTTTATTTTATTTTAAGGGTATGTTTTAAAGGTAGAAGAATTTATTTGAATGCTTTGGTCAGTATCCTCTGTACCCTAAGTATTCAAACTGGTTTTGAAAGAATGACTTACTGGCTGGTAACTTACTAACATATTCATGAACGTCTGTTGTATGGTCACAATTTGGATCCTTGCTTCACAATTCAGGCCTATGTCCAATCCTGAATTACATTTCAGATCTATTTGTGAGTACTGTCATTGTATTAAGTAAGATTGATGACAATATTTTATAATTGTATATCTGAAGGTAATTTATGGTAAGAAAGAGGTGATAAACCCAAAACATCTGTCCTGAACAAGTAGACTTGTTAACTGGAAGTTTCACCTCAAACAACTGAGAACAATGAAGATCTAACTGGAGTTTAATCAAAAATTAAGGTTGAAAGCAAAAGAAATTAATAACAAGTTAGTAATTCTGCAGTTTAATTCTTAGCTATTTATTATGTCCATTAGCCTATATATAATGCTGCACACAAACTTCACTTACAGATATAAAGTAAATATATCAGAAATCTAAGACTTTCTTTTTTGATATTGTTTTGGCTTATAAAGTTTTAATATGTAAACATTCCCATTAGAATGTACCAAATATTTGTTGTGTTGTAGGTATCTTCCCCCTCTGTTCTTGTTTCATGCTTGATCTGCATATAGGTGATTGTATTACACTAATTGTTGCACTTGTTTATTGTTATAATAGTTGGATTAACGATCTTTAAAATCTAACTTTCGGTCAAAATAAGAAAGCTCAAATTTTAATCAAGAACTTTAAAAAATCAATTTTAGTTTTCAGTATCTATGATACAGGATTATTGTGATAAGGAATGTTTTGTTGTGATGAAAATCTACCATATTTGTGTTGGATTGACTGTCATCAGATTAGTGGTGACATCACGACCAAACAATTCAAGCAAGTCTTTGTGTATTTTACTGCAATATGTTATATATTTTGGCTTTGCAATCAATCATTAGGTGTGTTATTATTACCAGAGCAAAATTAGGTAATTGGTATTTATCATCTGGAAATATTTGGTTTGCAAATAAATGTAAAATAAATTTTTAACTGTAAAGAGTGAAATTGTGATGTCCCTCTTCTAAAGTAGACATACCACATTGACATATGATTGGAACAACTTATCAAAGTAGTTTTTTTGACCGTCTTTTTGTCCGTTTTTTCTTAGTTACCCTTAAAAACATGAAAAATCTCCTTGTGAGGAAGGTTAATGACTCTCTCAGATTTACATAGCTTAGTCACATGAGTGCAAGACAAATCACGAGGGTGCAATATTCTGGACTGTGGCAAGCATTCAAAGATATTTGCCAAGATATTTGCATTCTTTGAAATTGTCATTTTCAGTCAGTCCCCAAACCTGAGTTAATGCGGCATTTGACATCATTCTCTTTAAGACAACCCTGCCCACCCGATCATTTTTCATTTTTCACGAGTTGTAATTACATTTTGGAATAGGTACCTCAACTTCAGCATTTTGTAAAATGAAATCTGTTCTGAGCAGGCTGGGTTTTGAAGATGCCTAGGGTTTGTTATTGTCTTAATCTTGGAAAAATATCAATTTTAGATATATTTTTTGTCTGTTTATTGGGTAATTTTGCCCCCAAAGAGAGTAAATTGATTTTTGAAAATTTGAAAATAGGTTAAAACTTGCCGTGCTCCTGACTGTTTTGGCAGATTTTGAAATTAAAGTGAGGTTTATTCAGAAAGATTATAAGATGTCCACATTTTGATATCAAATACAGTCTGTTGCAAAAACGTTCAAGGGGTTTAAAAGAAGATCCAAAAGTGTGCATTTCTCCAGCAATGATTTTTATGGTTTTAACATTTCCGAGGAGTCTAGTGTGGGCCTATAGTGTTACTTTACAGGAGTGGACGTATATTATACTGTAAGTGGTAATTTCTAGCTGAAATGGTTTCATTTCTAGCTAAAAAGGTTTCATTTCTAACTGAAAAGGTTTTATTTCTAGCTGAAAAGGTTTCATTTCTAGCTGAAAAGGTTTCATTTCTAGCTGAAAAGGTTTCATTTCTAGCTGAAAAGGTTTCATTTCTAGCTGAAAAGGTTTCATTTCTAGCTGAAAAGGTTTCATTTCTAGCTGAAAAGGTTTCATTTTGGGAAAGTTAAACGGCAACGTTAGAGCCTAACGCCACCTAAAGACAGATTTAATTTTCAACTTGGGAGTTCAAACTATTATTTAGCAGTAGGACCTTAATGATTTTTTTTTTCTTATGCCATGCATGATTCCGAATTTTTTATTTACTATAGATAGGCGCATATGTTAGGTTAGCTAAGCTTGCAACACTCGCAATCATGGCTCCATGTGGCTATGTGTAGTCCATTATTTGCATGTCACTCTCGGTGGTGTTGTTGTCAGGTGATATGTATACATTAATAGCGGTAGCGCATTTGTCATAATCATTATTCAACAATCATAAGCTAGCCAGAATAAGTCTTTATGTGCCGTGCTCCTGACTGGTTTGGCAGTTCTTGAAATCAAAGTGAGGTTTATTCAGAAAGATTGTAAGATGCCCCACATTTTGATATCAAATACAGTTTGTTGTAAAAACGTTCAAGGGGTTTAAAAGAAGAACCAGAAGTGTGCATTTCTCCAGAAAAACAGTTCTTGCAATTAGATATTATACGAAAGATGTGTGAAAAGAAATTCCACAATACATAGTCAAAAATTACTCTGTTGCAAGAATGATTACCCCCATCACATGGGAGAAACTCATCGGATAAATTTTTCAGTTTTGTAACGTTTTTTTGTCTGTAAATTTCATCCTTTTTTTAATCAATGATAAGTATAAAACACCAATAAACATAATTATTCAACCTTTTTTAAAAGTTTACAAAAATGACGCTCATTTATACATTCTTTGAACATGAAATCATTGCCGGAAAATGGCACGTTGAAACTCATTATATATTCATAAATCTGGCTGGGCGTGAATAAGTACAGATGAAAAGGAACAACTTTTTGGAGATTGACTGTTTTCTGATCTGTATGCTGGTGGATTTATGGGATAACGGGTTACAATTGAAATGCAGCAGTGAAAAAGTATTAACTTTTGGTGTTACCTGGTAATACTTATTGCCATTTGGACTTTTTAGGCAGGCACTTTAAATAATTACTAAACAAAATGGAACCCTGAATTAAACATTTTATGCAACATTTCAGTAGCTTCTGAAACTTTTGATCAATATTGGCAAATTTGGTGATATATGCAAAATATGAGCAGTGTGAGCGAGGCAGCTCAATGAATTTTTCATAATCTTTTAATTTATCAATTGATATTGTGGTGATTATTCATTATTGTGGTGATTATCAATTGAATTTTTTATCATTTATCATTATTTCTTCTAATTTATCAATTGATATTGTGGTGATTATCATTAATCAATTGATATTGTGGTGATTATCATTTATCAATTGATATTGTGGTGATTATCATTAATCAATTGATATTGTGGTGATTATCATTTATCAATTGATATTGTGGTGATTATCATTTATCAACTGATATTGTGGTGATTATCATAAATCAATTGATATTGTGGTGATTATCATTTATCAATTGATATTGTGGTGATTATCATTTATCAATTGATATTGTGGTGATTATCATTTATCAATTGATATTGTGGTTATCATTTATCATCATTTATCAATTGATATTGTGGTGATTATCATAAATCAATTGATATTGTGGTGATTGTGGTGATTATCATTTATCAATTGATATTGTGGTGATTATCATTTATCAATCTGATATTGTGGTGATTATCATAAATCAATTGATATTGTGGTGATTATCATTTATCAATTGATATTGTGGTGATTATCATTTATCAATTGATATTGTGGTGATTATCATTTATCAATTGATATTGTGGATATTTTGGTGATTATCATTTATCAATTGATATTGTGGTGATTATCATTTATCAATTGATATTGTGGTATTTATCAATTGATATTGTGGTGATTATCAATTGATATTGTGGTAATTATCATTTATCAATTGATATTGTGGTGATTATCATTTATCAATTGATATTGTGGTGATTATCATTTATAATTGAAATTGTGGCGATTATCTTTTTCATGTTGATAATGGGGATGTCTTTAAACAAATATAGTTAAAGCATTCAAGCGTACTTTAAAGATTCTGCGGCAGATATCAAAAACAGTATTTCCATCAGAAAATTTATATCGTCCATGTTGTCACAAATTAGCATTCCGTATTCAACGTATTAAGCTCCCCTGCTCTAATAGGCGCCACCCAACATTTTGTTGACTGGTTAACATAATTTATTTGAAGACTTAAAGTAAGTTTTATCACATTATTTGCTTATTCTGTGTCTGACGTTCAAGATGTGTTTGTGGTGGTTATTGTGGAGCTAGTATAGAACCAGTTCATGCTACGCAGTTTGAATTACACTCTTACACGTCCCAGAACATGGGCGCTCATTTGTTAAAAACTTATGTCAAATACGATATTTGCATTCATAATTTCGTTTGTAAATTAGCAAGTTATAATGCAGGTAGATAGTTTGCATCCACTTATTCACACCCCTATGTTAGGCTCTTGCATTTCATTTCTCTTAAAGAGAACTATTCTTTAGATAGAAATTGATCTTTGTGTAAGTCATCTGTGTGTAACTGAAGCTTCTGCGCAGAAAAGGATTCAATATTTTTGGTATGGAAATAATAGCTACTAACTTTGCTTCAAATCAGTTTTAAATTGTTACATTTCTGTAGGTCGCTATACATATAATAGTAGCTGTGTTTATATACCTAACAAGGTGTTATTTTGTCCACCATGTAAACTATTGAATGTGTAATTTCTTTGCCAAATGCAATAATGTATAATAAAGATTTGGGAAATAACTCAGCACACAATATTGCCTATTTTGTTCTTTGTTTTATACCCATTTTTCTGTACTTTATTTTCTAGTAATTATCTCATCACCCACATATACATGTATGTGGGGATAAGATATTGAAGTCACTTTGCTGTATAGGCAAAGAACTGCCTGAACCTCCTACACTACATGGTCACCCCCCGTGATATTAGGGGGCTGGTGGGGCCCACCAGGAGGTCTCATATGATGACCTCATATTAGGGGTCATAAGTGTTTGGAATGGGACAAAATTTGGTGATTTTTGCATGTGTGTGTGTGTGCGTTTGCTTTGATATTCATTTAGGACCTTGATCTGACAGCACACCAATCGTTTAAGGACCCAGTTCGCATTTGAGGACCTGAACACATCCTCAAATGATTTTTGCTATAAACAAGAAAATGTATTATTTAAGATGGAGCTTGAGAAGTTTTACAGATGTCCTCAATGAACCAATTGAATGTGACATCTAATTTCACACTATCTTCAGAGTGCTAAAAATTCCACACTGATTTAATTTTAAAATGGATTGCGCCACAAATTCTTAACACACTTACCTGCTGATTCACCGCGAGTCCTTAGTTGTTTAGTTAACTGAAAATTATATAACACACAGAAGTCCTTAGATAAATAGATGTATCAGATCTTATCCAGTGTCCTTACTTGCTTAACAAAACTTAAAATTGTATGTTTTATGTCTTTAAGAAGATAACATAAATCAGGACTGTATTTTTGTTTACTTTTCAAGTCCCCTTACCCTACAAGCAATTAACAATGATAAAACAACAATTGTTTCAGCGCCACTACTTCATTATTGGTCTGTATCATTGAGTCCTTAACTGGATAGTTTGATGCCAAGGTCCTCGATCAGTATGTAAAGCACGTATGGGTGTGTGCGTATGCAACAAATAATTTTGTGTCACTCAAAAACTGTAATACACACATGAACCAAAAATTGGTAGACGGGTACCCCTGGCCCGGAACTTTTGTCTCCAAGGTTTTGGGGTCACAGGCATAGCTGTAACTTTTGAACAATGTCCCCCTCAGAAAAATGCTCTCATTTACAGGGAAGGGTGTTCATTTACGGAAAAGGGCGTTTCATTTACAGGAAAGGGCGCTTCATTTACGGGAAAGAGTGCTTCATTTATGGGAAAACGCATCATTTACGGGAAAGAGCGCTTCATTTATGGGAAAGGGCGCTTCATTTACGGGAAAAAGCTCTTCATTTACGGAAAGCGCTTCATTTAGGGAAAGAGCGCCTCATTTACGGGAAAGAGCGCTTCATTTACGGGAAAGAGCGTTCATTTACGGGAAAGAGTGCTTTATTTACGGGAAAACTCATCATTTTCGGGAAAGAGCGCTTCATTCAAAGGAAAGAGCACTTCATTTACAGGAAAGACTATTTCATTTACAGGAAAGTTCTTCATTTACAGAAAAGAACTTCATTTACAGGAAAGAGCACTTCATTTACAGGAAAGAGCACTTCATTTACAGGAAAGAGCACTTCATTTACAGGAAAGCACTTCATTTACAGGAAAGAGCGCTTTATTTACAGGAAAGAGCGCTTCATTTACGGGAAAGCGCTTCATTTACAGGAAAGAGCGCTTCATTTACAGGAAACCCATAGATTTTGAGTGCAATATTCTTCAAAGTATGCATTAAATGGTCCCTTGGTTAGGCTTACCCAAGTTTATTTGAATAAGATAAAAGGCATAACACAAAACTTAAAACAAACACCTTAGCAAGATTGAGAATAATAATACTAACCAGAAGCAAAAGGTTTTGTGGTTTCGATGCTTTTTCATAAGCTGATTAATTTGTAAAATTTGTATTAAAGGATTAGTTCAGTGGTCAAGGAACATCTCTATCTTATATGAAAGAGGACTTCAAAAGAAGCAAAATGGTGAAGAAAGCGTTAAAAAATCTTATTCCGTTAAGGAGATATTCAGGTTTAAAGCTTTTGTCTTATCTCTGTAGAAATGACTGGTGTAATAAATCTACTATGGAAAGTTGGCATCTTCATCCTCACATTCTTAACAATTGTTAATGTATTTTAAAGAAAGTTTATTTAATTTTTTCACTTTTCAAATTATTTTTCCGCGAACTTTGTTCAGGTGGTATGTTATAAATACTATTTCTAGATTCAGTTTTACTACTTTTTAATATATCCCATGGTTTATAAGCCACAAAAACGCAGAACAAAATATCATAGAATACATCAAGACTGAGGAATCTGAGGCTATGACAACACAACTAGTCTGATTTTAGTCGTTTTCACACAAATGATACCAAACTTTAAACTAAGATATCACCTTAATGGAATAAGATTTTGGAATGCTTTCTCCGCATTTTTTCTTTTGAAATCCTCTTTCATTCCTAGATTCAGTTTACTACTTTTTAACGTATCCCATGGTTTATAAGCCACAAAATTGCAGGACAAAATATCATAGAATACATCAAGACTGAGGAATCTGAGGCTATGACAACATAACTAGTCTGATTTCAGTCGTTTCTACACAAATGATACCAAACTTTAAACTTAGATATCTCCTTGATGGAATAAGATTTTGGAATGTTTTCTTCGCCATTTTTTTTTCTTTTGAAGTCTCTTTCATAGATTTGCTTAACCCCTGAACTAATCCTTTAATTGTTATGTCATTGCATATCATGAAAAATTTGTTCCGTGATATTTATTCATAAGCCACAATCACCATGCAGATCAATAAAAATGTTGACAAACATTAGCATTTGCGCAATAATTAACATCATCAAAGCAAGTATGATGCAAAAACGATTGTATTTTAAGAATTTGTCAGTAAGCCCCGCCTTAGCATTCATTAGCATTCATGACATCACTACATAACATTAGAACATACGTACAGACCATGACATATCTGTATCACATACAGCATAAATCTGATATATCGTTTATAGTGTTTACATCATTTAGAACTTTCACATTATGCCACGCCCACCATGCATATTAATGACACCTGTTGAAAACAAGCATTTACACAATAACCAACAAAATTATCATGCCCAATATGACGCAAAAGGGACATACAGTTGCTCATTTATCACTCTTTCAAAATTTTCACTTCAAGCCCCGCCTACTTATTAATATGCATGAAATCACCACCACAAACATTAGGTCACATCTGCAGACCATGAGCTATCTGTGTACCACACATGATGTGAATACAGTTCATAGTTTTTGAGATATCGTGTTTACTTGTGTTTTTGTTCACAAAATCATATTAAGCCCCGCCCACTACGCATATTAATGAAATTTAACGTTTTTACATCATGAACATGTACACACCAGCTAACATCATAATTATACCAAACATGAAACAAAACAGACATGTGCTTGTTAAAAAATAGAAATGTCAAGATTTTCACTTGAAGCCCCGCCTACTCATTAATATGCATGACATCATCCAAAACAATAGGGCACAGACCATATAGGCTATCTGTGTACCAAATATGACATGAATTCAGTTTACTGTTCTTGAATTACCGTGTTTACAAGCTCTTTTAAGCAAATACATACACACGCCATTATGACCGCATAGGTTCCTAAATGGAAATGTGTAAAATCATAAACTTTGGAAAGAAAAATAATAAAATAAAAGAAGTAAAAAGATAGGAATTGGAAATGTAAGTACGGTATCAGTTGTTTGATTTTTCTCTTTAAAAATGGCTAAGGAATGACAGCACTTCAAATCTGTATCCAAACTCCCACCCCCTGCCTCCATATTTATTTTACCCCATCGCACTTCCTGTTATGACCCTAGTTTTATGTCTATTGACCTGTTGACTCTCAACCTTTCCTTGGATAATTCTACATACCTTTTTCTTATCTCTGATATAATCTAACCTCTCGGGCACAATTTGATCTTTGCTGTCGTGGTGCCGTTAAGCCTCACCAAACAAACAAAGGGAATTGTTCCATAGTTTACTTCCTGGTCCCCTTAACGTTGATGATCTCGCCCTTGGTTTCTGTCCTTTACTTTAGATTAATGTGATGATGTTTGGAGAAGAGCTGGCAATAATTCCTTATCGAACATAAAGGTGAATTTTATTAAAAATGCCGAATTGGGAATACTGCAATGCACAAAAAATATTCCTATATATTTAAATGAGAATATACAGATATAAGGCTAGATAAAAAGTAAACCACACATCTGACGCAACAGTACATTCCCCTCTTTAGATGGTCTAAAACAGCCAGCAGCGAAAATTGTCTTCAAAATGATAATATTTTACAGTATTTTGCAACTCATCAAAATATGATGAACTTGCGGGGAGTATTTCGGTTCTTTGGGAGTAACAATGCGACCTCGCCTAAAGCAAAGCTTTACGGGACCGAAAATGATTGCATTTATACTCATTGCAATAATGATGATTAAATGTATCTTATCTGAAGATTGAAAGCACTGAGGGGTGTTGGAAGATGTTTGAATCTATGGGACACGGGATTTGAATGGCACTTTCCGACTGGTGTATTTTTAAAGCATGTACGACAGCATTATATGTTTACAGGCAATTATAAAAGGGGTAATTTCCTCTTTGAAAAGGGCACTTCTTAAACTTTTAACAAATGTGGGGCTGCCCCTCCCACGGTTCAGCTTACTCTGATTGATAGGTCTCCTTGACGACCTTGTAATGTTTTAGGTGATTTTAAAGGAACGATTGTAGGTCCTCATGAAATCTGCGTTTTGCGATGTATACATCCGCAGGGGCCCCAACTTCCGCAGGGGCCCAAGCCATTCGCAGGGGCCCAAGCCATTCGCAGGGGCCCCAAGCCACCCGCAGGGACCGCAAGCAACGTAATTGATTTAGACCTCGATAGTTCACACCTACGGTACGCACGCCCCAAACCTTATCTATAAAATTCACAATAAAGACCATTAATATTCAGTCCGATTCGTACCCCCAGTCGGGAGAACAGTTTTGTTCTCCCGATTAGGGAATCCTTTACAGAAGTATCCCACAATGCATCTATCCAAATTCAACGCTTGTATAGGAATAACATAAGAATCAGACACATTTCGAGCGCGGGAAACTTAACCACTGCGAAGGGTTCAAATTTGTCTTCACTATTTGAAATAATGGCATATGAATTATCTTTTTACCGTGCGCTTTTAAAATTTACCGTGCGGTTTCGAGTAATTTGAAGAAAAGTGATGAAATCTTATTATGTGTTAGGCAGTCGCGTTTTAACAAGGTTTTCTGAAATTATGAGAAATGACTTGGGGATTTGTGAAAATTATTTAGCAATAACTGCGTGATAGTAACGAAGTTGTTTTACTTTGGCGAAATTGAACATGAACAAAGCAAACTTTGAAACGACTGATAGGCGTCTATGACTGAAACTTTACAATAAAAATGGCGGCTCCCATATCATATATCACTGTAAGCTCAGTGCGCATGCTTGAGTCTCCCGATCGTGGGACTTATTTAGTTCCCCGATCGGCGGTACGAACCGAATTGATATTGGCGACACTGATTTTGAGTTGACCTTTCGTAACCATCTGACCATGATTATGTGGTCGCCTCTTTTACTTTAAGTGCTCCAAATTGTTTCTTCTCGCACAATTGTGTATTTTATCCCAAAATCTATGGCCGTTCCAGTGGTGGCGCTACGGGGATATGGGGTCATTTGCCACCAGGATATCGCTTTGTCGCTTGTTTTGCCGCCCACGTTCCCCCCGAAAAGTTTGTAAAGTGACATATTTTGTCCGATTTATAAGTCCCCCCCCCCCTTCCCCGTAAGACAAAATTGTACCTCTCTTGCCCCAGAACCCAAATCCTGGCGCCGCCACTGGGCCCTTCAATGCCAAATTGCTTATTATATTAAATTTGAGTAAATCGTTGTTGTGTTGCTAATAAGTACTTCTTATTGTCATCGTAGAATCCTTTTCACTATAGCAGCAATGTAATCTTTACCATTAAAAAATAGATATTACAGAGAAAATTAAATGATGCGCCACAAAATTGATTACAATCGTGGTGTAGGTTACATTTTGATGTGGATTTGTTATAAGAAAATTGACATTTCTAATGGTTTTATACACCTTCCATCTTTAAAAATATTTGTGGGTTATCAACGATGGTTTGTACTGTTACTACCACCATAGAACAAGGAATGAAGGAGGGAGATCTGTAGGCGTACAAAGATCATGAAAATATCGATACCCTAGGCGATGTTAATTTAGGTTCTATGTACTTTAGATTGTCTAACCTAGTTTCTCTGTGTGGTTAAAGGTGTATGAACAGGTACAAAAGTTTGATGTTCAACCACAGACCAAAATGAGCACTAAATTCTGAGTGTAATAGTCTTTGAATTTTAGAAACAGCACTTGTAGTTTTCAAGTAATGAATTTTCAACTCAAAAACGTTTGAATATTGTTTTATTTGTCGAAAAATGGGATGTATGAACAGGAAAACACCTCAAAATGCTTTTATTTTTGTTTATATTTCTTCCCTTAATTTCAGACCTTGAAAGTGTTCAAAATATCTTCTCCAGCTTGAAGTCGGTTGGGGTATGGTAAAGATCAAATCCCGTCATTAAAATTATCTTCGCTTTCTCAAAGAGAAATGGCAGATGGTTAAAAACAATTGATTTACATAAGAAAGTAGAGACAATGTCCCGTTCATACATCACAAGAGTAACATAAAAATGTGCATATTTGCACAAACATTTTCCTAAAGTGTAAAATGGCAAATTTTTAACCAATGTTGATGTTTTTTATTTCATTTTTTGCTGTCTTCATGATTTTTAGTGGATTTCAAATCAATTTAGCTAATGTTGCCTATACCTGTCCATATATCTTTAAAAAGTGACGCGATGTATGTTGTACCATGGAGGTAGAAGGTTGTACTGTCCCAAGGCGTTTGCAACTTTGCTTTTGTTATCTGACTTTATCCAACGTGTGGTCCACAGCAGATGAGAAACAGAGCTGCGCCCTCGCCGTATACTCTGTGGGTAAGTCTCAATATTTAAGTCTCTTTCATAGCAAACAGTTTATACTAATGCTGTTTCACAACACATTCGACGAAATGGACTTAATTACTGCCCAGCACGCCTCTCTCGCATATGGGCAGGGGTTTAACTAGACTTCAAGCGCATGGGGGGTGTAAGACAATTTTACCCGACGAAAACTTTGCACTTGGCCGGCCGACTTATCTTTAAACGATATATATATGTGTCTACAATCACACAATGTAATGCAATTTGGGACACCCCCTCCCTTTTCCTCTTCTCTCTGAACAGCGACATCGCCATACTTTTTGGCTTTGGGGCACAGTACTCAAGTAGTAATCAAATGCCAAACGCGGAACTGCATGCGAAACAGCATGTAGCCTACCCGCTTTAGGGTCTCTGGTGGCGTCCAGCCAGGGGCGAAACCTTAGTGGGGAGCTTTTGTTTTAATGCCCCAAAATAGCTGAAAATTAAGAAAGCTTTAGGGCTCGAAAAAATTCAAGTTCGAAAAAATTGAGTGATGAAACGAAATTTTAAATTCTCATGTTGAAATCTACTCAGATACTAAGGGTTGCCACTACTAAACAGGCAGAGGAGAAATTCATCTTGAAATTTAAAAAAAAATGGGCGAAATTGTGCAGGCGTTCAAGGGTGAAGCCTTATCCTGAAGATTTCTTGTGGGGTTTTTTTGTTGCTCCAAAATGGCTTAAAATCTATACAAAAATCCCAAATGAAACTGATGAAAAGAAGACAATTTTAAATTCCCATGTTAAATCTACTCAGATAAGCATTTGTGTTACCATTTCTAAATATACAGGCAGAGGAGAAATTACCCTGGAAATTGATCAAATTTGGCCAAAATTGTTGGGTTTATGGACGCAGCTCTGGTAGGGCCAGGGGCGAAACCACCGAAATATTTATAATTTTTGATGCCCCAAAATGGCCTATGGTCATCGGCGGGGCTCTGGATTTTAAACGTATACGTGGGCGAGAATCCTTCAAATGTCACAGTTACCAAACCCGAGCATCGTCAGATCATGCTGAGTCGAGTGGAGATGTGTCTGAAATCTCTGCCCGAGTAAGTGCTCAAGTATGATGTTGTCAGCATCATGATGCCAAGTCGGGAGGACATGATTCTGATATCCAGACGATTCGGGAATGATTGAGATGTATCTCTGATTTAAACAGTACATCTGACATTTTGCATATCTGCCAGACTAAATGACCAAGTATGATCTTGTCAGGATCATGCCGAGTTGACGGTCGGGGACATGATTTTGATTTAGGAATCTTAAATGATTACCATTCCCAGCCAGGAAAGCCTTGACTGAGATATACTCTAATACAAGTCTGCAAGTACATCTGGCATTCTACATCTCTGCCCGACTAAGATCTGTGTCCGTCTAACTGAAAGAAGATAACAAACACTTATGATATCATCCAGAACATTTTCAAAAGTATTTGATTGTAAATAAGATTAGAATAATAACCATATTAATTTTCCTATAATTTGTTGTCGATACTGGGTCATTATTTTGCCCAACGAAATACTGAAATAGTCAAAGTTGGAATTGCCCGACGAAATGTTTTTTGTAGGGGGCCCAGACGGTCCTTAAGTTACGCCCCTGCATATGGGGAACAGTGGCGTAGCAAGGGGTGTCGGGGCTCCGGTGCAGCTATTCAAATCGGCCCCAATAACAGTCCACATTCATCCCAGCCCCACCATGGTTGGGGCTGAGCTTAAAAAAAAAATGATATTTGAAACCCCTAGACGCCCGAAAATGGCACTTTCAAGGCTTTCCTAGCTGAGAATGATAATCAGTTTAGATTCCTATTTTGGTAGGCATCGGCAGGGCCAACTTCGTTGTCAAGATGAAGAATAGAGAGTGCCCAACGAGATTCCATTCACATTTCTCCGTCTAATATTAAGTATTCAATTTATCTTTCTTGGACTTATGATCCTTGCTATCATGACAGGCCCAAGGACGGGCCCATCTATCTGATAGTTTTCAGTGGGCCCGACTTATGATTGAAGGGCCCATTATTATAAAAAAAGATATAACAAGGAAGGCCAATACATTTATCTTTTTAGTGAGCCCGACATGACTGAAAGGGCCCCATCGTGATAGCAAGGAACAGAAATGTACGACCCATTTATCTATATATTTGTTGGACTTATGATTAAAGGGCCCGTCATGATAGCAAGAGGGACTGAAACAAAGGGCCCATTCTGGATGTGAAAATGGGCCCTAAAAAGTACACGAACCCTGTTTGGTTACTGTCTGTGCCTTTTATATTACTACAGGGCGCTTCGCCGGCCCACGGCTGGTTTCAGCGGATAGTTTTTTTTTTTTTTATGGTACTTGTCACCGGGCCCCAGGCCTGGGCCTCGGTCCGGCCGAACCGGTCTAGTCATACCACTGATAGGGCAGCAACAAAGGTCTTCCATTTCTATCTGTGTTTGGCCTTCATCCCAATTGTAAATGGAAAAACGAAATGGACAATCAGACATAAAGCACAGATACAGGAATGTTTAGACTTTTTTTGGACGTCGACATTAAAAGTTACGTTCGGATCTTCCTCCTCACACAAACACACGTACTTTTTGGCGCTGTGTATACAGCTATACGCCACTGGTTATGTGGTTTTATCATGCAGTTAACCAAGGAGGTGACCGAGGTCCTTTCTTTATCAAAATTGTGCCCGCTCCCGTTTTTTGTTGTTGTTTTTTTGTGAATTAAACAGCCGTTCATCATGACAAGGATTTTTAAGCTTTAGGTCACTTGCAATTAAAGTGGATTGGTACTGTTCCCTGGTATAACGATCGCAAGTATCAAGCCACATGTTATTCCGAAAGGTAAACCATTTGATGTATATGTTCTTGCAGTCTTTACGGAAACCTTTTATGTAGCATACTGATAGTCAAAAAAGGTTGAATTTATGACCTATAAGAAGGCCACAAAGATTAAAGGAGCGCTAGACCTAAAAGTGAGGGCGCTCGTTTGTGCGAATCTCATAGACATATTATCCACAACGGATCGATAAACTCCACTCTTCTATAACCCACAAACGACGTGAGGGCAAAGATCACTTAAATATTCATATTTAACCAGAAACTTACTATTCCGTTGCATGCTATATATTAGCATTTGATTTCTGGGGGACCCTAAAAATACACCTTCACTTTTCGGTCTAGTGCTCCTTTAACATCACTTGGCGTAAAAGTGAACGTTACTGATGCTTCTCCGTGACTGACGGATATATTTTCGATGAGATCGCCTTTTTTATTGACGGTTATTGGTTGCAATTCCTGATCTTTATGATGCTCTAGCTGTTTCTGGTACGGGTTCATGATCATAAAACACAAAAGACGAAACGAGGGCAGGTTGTAATGTCTTCACTTTTTGTGGGGTCCACAACGATAGCTATAATACAGGAAGCTTTATATCAGTATATGTTATACTAGAAGGCAGGGTGGATGGGCTGAGAAGGTTTGTCAAAATTAATAGACTGATATATGACCTACTTGGCACATGTTTTCATTTTACTCCCACTTGGAAGTCTGTGTGTGGGGTGGGGGGAGGGGCGGTCCTTATGTTCTAGCAGCCCGTACTCAGAGCCTTAAGCGGGAGGGAGGAGGGGAGCAGAGGTGAAACTGTTCCTCTAAAACGATTTCACCTGCCCGGTTGCATTTTTTCTTCCCGGTTTGGGAGGTAAAATTGGGACATTATTAACAAAAAATGGAAATTGAAGAAACTGTGGTAAAATTATTGCAATTTTTATCAAAGTGAAGAAAATTGTCCAAAAATGAAAGTCATTTACCGAAAATCGAAGAAAAATTCCAAAAATTACAGGAAATTAACGAAAAATAAAGAACATTTCTAGAAAATTGCAGAAACTATCCAGAAATTTTCCGAAAAGTATACATATTTTTTTTAAGGGGAATTAGAAAATTTAATGTGAATGCCATTTTGAAATTCATAGGCTAGCTCAATAAGTTAAAGCTTGGTTCTGCCTCTTTCCCGAAGGTGATTGTATAGTTTATAACGAACTACTTTTTGTAAGGTTTGGTTGTGATTACAAGGGTTAAAATCGTGTCATGTGTTTTTAATACATTTAGCCCAAGTAATATAACCCAAACAACAATACTTGCAGTTTGGAAATTAATTGGAGAATACTAAAATACGCATAGTAAATAAACACTCGTTTTCAATCAATTGAAACAATAGCTATTATTCAATCTTTGAATTCTAGCACATTTGTATAGATTATTTTACTTCATAATGACGAAATCCTGTTTCAGAGAAAAGTGATAGGTCCCATAACTTATCAACCAATCAACGGCCATCTGTCGTGATTTGAATGTGTCAGTGCATATGCATATTTCATTTTAATACGATTGTTGCTTATCGTACCCTAATTTTGCTGACCAGAAACCAGTTATCCACACTTTATCTATGTTTCTCTTATTTTATAATTGAACAAGTTTGAATTTAAGCCAATTTCGGTGGACCTGCCGCATTGCATTTCGACCAATCAAAACTTTAATCAAAATTCAATTCAAATTTAAAATATTTTACCCCCACGTGATTATACCATATGGTAATTGACCTAAAGTAAAAAGCCATTATATCGTA
Organism: Chiridota heheva; assembly: GCA_020152595.1. Taxonomy (NCBI): domain Eukaryota; kingdom Metazoa; phylum Echinodermata; class Holothuroidea; order Apodida; family Chiridotidae; genus Chiridota; species Chiridota heheva. The sequence goes on along the minus strand of JAIGNY010001709.1, from coordinate 1,472,776 downwards.
TATCCTTACAATAAATAACTAATTAAATCTACTATAATCTACGATCTATAAAAGATTATAATCTACGTTTTGAAGGGTAAGCTACATATTGCAACACACATTACTGTACTTATGAAGCTTATATGTTACATAGTATGGATACTTATTGAACATTTTAAGGCACAAGTGTTTGACGAAGTACTTCAGATTAAAGGCCATTTATCGTGATTAAAATGTGGCGGCATACAATTTATCCCCAAACGATACTGATTGGCTTAGCAATGTAAATGCACGCTGTACCATTGTTTTCGACCAATCAAATACAGGATTTGAATTTCATTTACCTCGTAAGTTATAGACGACAACTGTCCTTTAAATATATCTATATCTGACCATCTGAATAGATCACTTTTGGAATGTTGAAAACAACACTTTTACGTTTTGATTAGTGGCGCAACAATAAGGTGAAGAGTAAGGAGTGGGTCAACCCCAATCGTCCGAGCAAAAATCAAGGTTTGAGGGGCCCGAGCCATGACACTGGTAAGTTTGTTTTGAATTTGGCCCGAGCGCCAAATTCCCCACGGTCCCCCGTGACCCTAGTCACTGATGTTTCATTACCAATGTAATGATTCATTGATTAATTGATTCTTAATTTATGATAACAGCTCAAAATCTTGTTTGGTATCATAAAAAAATTCTTAAATATCATCAGATCATTCACTGAAATGATGGAAAAAATATTACGGCTAGAATATGATTTTGGTTATGATAAAAAAAAATATATATATTGGTCAAAAAATTACAAGGCTGCTCTTAACTGTAGCACTTCACTGGTTTCCATTCAAAAGCTTGCATTTGGACGCCTGAGATTTCAAAACGCTATAAAACGTTCATTTTTTAACCGATTTTGATGAACTTTGTGTTACTTTCTATGCTTTTCATAGTATCACTTAGCAGCTCAAATTTAATATCATTTTATTCTTCTTCGTTATAAAAAGTATCACGATGTACTTGTTAATCATGTTTCAGAATCACATTCTTGTATCTGCGCATTATGACTTGTATGAATGTAACGTGTCACTTTTCCCATCTCATCTCGTTGCAGCTATAAAAACACATATCAAACTGTCAAAAAGATTAACAAGAAAGCGTTCCATGGAGTTACTGATCTCATCACCTTAAGCACACAACATACTGACATAGTGGGGGAAATAGCTAACAAGAAAGCAATCCATGGAGCTGCTGATCTCATCACCTTAAGCGTACAGCATTGTGGGGGAAATAGCTATCAGGGTCACTATAGCTCTGTGATTTTGCATGGATTGCACTGCCCATGCGAGTTCGAGTACAAGCAGATGTTGAGACAGGCTTGGCTATCTTTCTTTGGACATGCACTGGATTTATTGATTTATTTATTTAGTTGTTTAGGATTGTACTGCCCATGAGAGTACAAACAGACCTTTGACCTTTTGACCCAAGAGTCTACGGGGACACAAATTCATGTACCAAGGTATCATGGTACAACATAATGTTGGTATAGGTCTTGTACTTTTTGAGCTAAAAATGGCGCCAAAATGTACAAATTAGTACATAATTACCCCATAGAATAACATATTTGACCTCTGACCCTTGACCCTAATCACTGGAATAACTTCTGATTTTTTTTATGCATTTATCACACCCTACTGTATGACGCCATTCATGCTCACGTCACACTTCTTACCATTCCATAAGTATAGAAGTCAATAGCTTTTTAATCACTGAAATAACTTCTGAAACTTTTCAAATTTAGCGTACCCTATTGTATGACACCTTTCATGCTCACGGCACCCTTACCATTCCATAACTATAGGGGAAATGGTAAAAATAGGTTTACAGCTCTGTGACCTTTGACCTTTTGACCTCCGAATCTACGGGACATGAATCAATGTACCAAGGTGTCATGGTACAACATAGGGTTGGTATAGGTCTTGTAGTTTTTGAGTTTAAAATGGCGCACAAATATAGAAATTAGTATATTACTCGTAAAATCACATATTTGACCTCTGACCTCTGATCCTTGACCCTAATCACTGAAATAACTTCTGAAACTTTTCACATTTATCGTACCTTACTGTATGACACCATTCATACTCACGTCACACGTACCATTCCATAACTATAGGGGGAATGGTGAACAGGTCAATAACTCTGTAATCTTTGACCTTTTGACCCACGAATTTATACGGGAAAAAATTTATGTACCAAGGTGTCACGGTACAACATAGGGTTGGTATAGGTCTTGTAGTTTTTGAGTTCAAGAAGCCGCAAAAAATTTGCATGAAAAAAACTTATTTGACCTTTGGACCTTTGACCTTTTGATCTCCAATTATATTTTTACTTTTGTTAGAATGTTAAACCCTACCTTGAATAAATCATGGTACCTCCTTGGAAAAACCAAGGAGGTACTAATAAACCATGGTACCTCCTTGAATAAACCATGGTATCTTCTTGAATAAACTATGGAACCCCTTGGACAACCAAAGATATACTGAACCCTTAGTTGTACTTTACATTTTTTGCATCACTATTCCGTTTACACCGCGAAAGTACTTTTACCAACAAATCTGGTGTATCTGATCTTAAGACCGAATTAAAACATGCTTAGGGATATTTTTCCGCACCACATTTTTACATCCCCTGACGAAACCGAATTTGATTAAGTTATCACTATGCCTTGTCCGTTTGTATACCAGCTCCCTGGTTTACATATTTGAACGTGGCTTGATGTTCTATTTGAGGGTTGGCATGTGAAGATAATCTTTTAAGTTTTGTAAAATGAAATAGTTCTGACACAGATTGCTATACTTGCTATAGGGAATGCGGAAGGTGTTTTAAAGCATATATTCGGCCCCTCCAACAAATTTACGGGTATGTCTATTAGCTACATTTTGCCCGAGCGCACTCGTGGGCACGGAGATTTGAAGAGGAGATCGTGTTCCAAAGTGTGCATGGAAATGTTTATTTTCGAGCATTTCTGTGAATCAATTATTGTAAATGGTAATGTATGATCCAACTCGTTTCGAAATGATGAGGTGGTAAGGCACCTTTGGTCCTTTGAAAAATGATTATCGAAAGTTAAAAAAGAAGTACTGCATGCACTCAAAGCTTAACTATCGGCTGCGATGATAATAGTTATTATAACTATTTTGTAATCTTCCACTTTGGTTACTGTATCAAACTTATTCTTGTGAAACTAGTATCTTTATTGCATAAAAGTCCATTACTCGAAAGTGAATATTTACAAAAGTTCTGAAGACCTCATATTGAGTTTATCATTTCTCCCTTAGAATATGATGACGTCATTGACATCGGTTTTGCCGTAGTTAACGAAGAGAAACCTGACCCGGCATAAAGGCGTGATCTCATTGGCCATTTCTGTAAAGAAAACAGAAAAGGGCAGTGTCAACGAAAATTAAAATAAATATTGAAAACAATGAATATTCAAATCATGAACAAAAACAAAAAACGAGTGGATAATTATAAAATGCAATGAATATTTAAACCATTCAAAAAATAGATATAAAAAAACGAGTGGATAATTTAAGCAATAAGACAAAAATGAAACAATAGTTCCCAATTTTCTTCGCATTTGGCTCAAATCCAGTATTAAAATATGTCTATAGGTATCATTATGCAGCTCACGACATAACTGCATGCATCCCTAAGTATTTCAATTTTTCATTTTGTTCTATTTGAAATAGAAGACAAACATATAAGTTCCATTTCAAGCAAGGACAATAATCCGGTCAATGATACTTTAATAGTGGCTTACAGGCAGTGGCGTGTATAAGAGAGGACTAGTGGGTGCTTAGCTCCCTAAAAATGCCGTAGTATTGATAAACATTAGTGAAATAGGAATACATATGACTAATATAAGTAATTTTAAATACTTTAAAAGTTACCCCAAACTAAACATGATGACGAAAACGTGTATCATCCCGTACCTGTCTATAGGTCTATCTGTTATTTTTGTTAATAATGAATATAATTATTATATAAAGACACAAAGACGTCCCCAGTTTCCAATCTATTTGGTATAAATTTTGAATTTTGAGACTCGTCTATGAATTTAAAGACTCTAAAGAATTATATTGTAAAATATAATATATTTTATCAACTGAATCTCAGACAAATAAAAAGTTGATACCAGCCTTACCCACCCATTCACCTTGCCAAAAATTCGAAAACATAACAAGCAAAAAACTGAATACACAAAAAAATAAAAATTAATAAAAACCTAGAATGTGAAAATAATTGACAAACACAGATACGAAGTTGAAGACCAGTTTTAAATAATCGAGTATGTTATATGAATAATTAAATACAAAACAACAGCACAACAGAATTTGAAATTGAAATTACTGTAAAAAAAAAAAAAAAAAAAAAAGATAACCAGAGGGATTAATGGACAAATACTTAAGTATAGTACAAAAACTAATGAAAACGTGAGAAAATAACCTTCGATACTGTCTGAACGCAGCATAAGAACTTTATATTAAGATATTACTATAGAATCAGGAACAGGCCCTGGGGGCTTGTGATTCTTCCTTTCTGACGTAGTAAAAAAACAACATGAAAAGCATTGAAAACAAAATGCCTAAGTTTTTCATGAGTAGTTGGCAGTATTAGTTAGCAAACTTTGCTTTTGGACAGTTTGAGGAATAAATTGTATACGGAATAAAACGTATACGGAGATATTATAAATGCAGAACAACAAGCATGATATTTAACGTGATCAGGTGAAGTGTAAAAAGCGTAAAAAGAACAAAAAAGCGTCAAAAGCGTAAAAAGAAGAAGTAAAAATCAACATCTAAAGTAACTAAAAATTCGAATAAAAGATCAAAGATTTTAAGATTGAGACAGATGAAATGTATGATTGCAATGAAGCAAACAAGACATGCTGGTCCTATTCCGAATGGTAAAGACAACGTAACAGCATGTTTGAACTAACTGGTAGTGATGCTTCGACTTCCTGTTTTTACTTGCACGTTTCAGCTAATCCTCACGTGACACGTGGTAACAGTTTGAAGTTGATCAAAGAGTTCTCACGGATAGATAATCGGCGTTTCAGCTTTTCGCATAGAGTTGTTAATGAGTAGAATGGTTTGCCTGAGTCGGATAGTTAGCTCCAATTCTGTTAACAATTTCAAAGTCAACATTGATAAGTTCTTTACTAACTTTGGGCGTCTTTGATTTTGCTTTTTGTAGTGGTGGTGTTGGTTTGGGCTTTTTATAGGGTGACTAATCCTTCTTAGCCCGTAATCTTGTTATGTTATGAACCAGTGGGGCCTATTGACTTTATCGATAGATTCCAGCCGTCTTCTATATACTGACATATTGCAGATAGGCGCCAGTGGTTGTTCGATTTGTCGGAGAAAAAATCTCACTTGGTATCCTAAATTCTAAGACTTTCCTGAATCACGATCCTGATTTTTTTTTTTTCGAGGTATGCTAAATTTTCTGATGTTTCCGAATAATCATCTAAGTTTTTCGATAAAAGATCCTAAATCTTCTTACTTTGTGATTCAAGATGACTTTTAAGTGTTATCCGGATGAAGATCCAAACTTTTCCGAAATTTTCTGAATCGTCCTCGATCGTTAATCGAAATTTGCACAATGTATGTATCAAAAACATTGGATCTTTTTTCCTTCAAAACTTTCGGCCGGTGGGGTGAGTAAGAAGACACTCAATTATGCCAATTTGAATTTTCCATTATGTCGGAAAATTTAGGTTCTTGCCCGCACCAAAAATTTATATCCACTGTTAGACCTATATCTTAACAGTCAAACGATTTCAAGTTCAAAAATCATTTAACATTTGAAAGAATTGACGTGTGTAAAAAATACTTTACAGTACTGATTTATTACCACTGTAGATAAGATAATTTCGACGGCTTTGACAACGGTGTATTAATAATATTGATAGCATCACTGTCATGGATGGATGAATGGAACAATTCTTCCATTCACTGGGCATCTGTTAAAACTTCAACTGCATCCAATGAGCAATGAAGAGCGCTTTAAGTAATTTAGTTGTCAGATTACTGAGATTAAGAATGATATTTCATCGGTCAGATTTACATAATTCGTCAGGCCTGGTTCATGAATTTCGAGACGGGGTAAAATGTTGCCGATAACCTTTTAACTTTTGAATGCAGATATTAAGGTCTTGTTAGGGTCAATTTAGCCTTGGTTGTCAGATGCCAATGATATATTTTCCGCAACCAAATTATACTTTAATTTACGGCCAAAATCAATCAAAATTTTAAAACCTTCTTAAATGGGATGGTTTTCCGACAGACGTATGTCGATTTACAGAAAAAGTTGTGCCAAATATATTATTATACTCTTGGGAAATATCTTCACCAATGTACATTCAGCAAACATTTGTCTCCAACATGAACAATTTTTTTTTTTTTTTTTAACGGTCATGACAACAAGCGGCGATTTGATAAATTTAGTCATGAAATTGACCAACTCATCCTGGATTTGACACAGACACGCATTTGAATGGAGCTGCAAGATTTAATTTATTAATTCAAAATATGGGGTTAATTGAAATTCTGGAGCCACTTCCAAATGATTATTTTATGCTTTACATTTTGACAGGTATCAACTTCAGCTTAATTTGAAGAAAATATGATATAGGGCCTAAACCATTAAATTACCATGAAAAGCATTTGCGAATGCTTTACAAATGCGTTTGTAAAGCATTTGTAAAGCATTTGTAAAGCGTTTGTAAAGCATTTCTAAAGCATTTCTAAAGCATCTTTAAAGCATTTCTAAAGCGTTTGTAAAGCATTTGTAAAACATTTGTAATGCATGTGTAAAGCATTTGTAAAGCATTTGTAAAGGGTTTGTAAACATTTCTTTAGCGTTTTATGTACATTAGTAACATCAGAAACAGAAAACCTATGAATTTCCTGATGTGATCGTAAGCCTCCTATTGTTATCATTACTTTATTCGATCCTTCACCAACGTTCTGTGAATAGGAAGAGTTGAATATATTACCAAGAAGTTTTGAATCTCCATTATACCCTAAGCCAAATATTTAGCAGGTCTTATTTTCACTAACTTAATTTTAGAACATAAATTTTATTAATTATGTTTAAGATTTTGAGTTGTTTTCGTTTGGTTAGGTCCAAAATGAAGAACCCCAAAACGAAGACGAAGATTTCAGAAATCTTCAAAACCTGAAAATGAAAAACGAAGAATTTACGAATATATTCTGATGGTCGAAAAATAATCCTTTTTTTTGGTCAGTTCTTTACCCTATTTACGTTTACTCGTGATCGCCATCAGGATATATTTACAAAATCTTCGTTCTTCGGTTTGAAGATTTTCGACCTCCAAAATATTAATTCATCGATCAGCATAATCTATTCAAAAAATCTTCGTTCCTCGTTTTAGAGACTTTCAAATCGTCAAACGGAGGGCTTTTGTGAAAGGACAAGCTGTGCCAATATTGTCGGAGTTAAACTGTACACGAGTAAACGTAAATATGGTCAAGAACTGACCAAAAAAGTGTAGGCCTATTTCTCGGCCATCAGAATGTAGTTTAAAATTCTTCGTTCTGGAGATTTCTTAAATCTTCGTTCTTCGTTTTGGAGTTCTTCGTTTTGGACCTACCCGTTTTCTCTTCCATACATCACAACAAGCTGCATGTGCTTTTGTTGTAGTTTAAAGACTATTCTGTTCAGAATCTTACAATTTTTCGGTGAATATATCAAAATTGTTATCCTGCTGTGCATATGCCTTAAAGCCTGCATAATATATGCATACCAATGTCATGCGTCACATAGACAATAAGATAACGCCTTTTATACAAATAAATACATTCTAATGACAGAATGAGAGAAATGCGAATGAACAAGATATGACATATAACACTTTATTTCCCAGTGCGAGCCGTATATCACTATATTTCCCAGGTCTGATATGTATATCAAACACTGCTCATTTTCATTACGTTTTGGCTTTCTGATGGAGATGTTCTACGAACTCAGTTACTATTTGCTTTGTTCCATTGACGAACTTGTCAATACACCATGGGTTCTCATCAGGCGACACGCTAACTGAAATTCCGATCCCATAAAAACATATCACTTCAGCAGCTCCCCTACCACGCAGCCTAGGTTTCTTGTGTGGGTCATGCTGATCACGCATATTGCATTTCAGTCAATAACCGACCGTATACCAACTTTCCAATTGCTACCTTTATACCCGAAATTTCATATTCTTTATTACGGTTTTCCCATGACATCGACTTCATCGAAACTTACACAGGTATAGGATTCAGTTTTTATTTTACAGGTTTTGGAAGATATATAATTTTTTGAAGATTCTATATCGTCCCAAATGAATACACTGTTAAATTGTTTTAAGCAGGCCAAGCTGTTGTATCTAATTGATCTAGACAGTTTGTGCTTCATGAGATGAAAGACAACAAGCGCAAGTTGAAGTAAGAACAGATTTCCTCGGATCATTTATAGCTATATCTCACCTTTCAGGGCAGCGTGGGCAGGGGAGAGTCCTGATGCCCGGCATGCATGCAGGACAAACACACTTTTCTTTAAATCTTTTAACGAAGCAAAGCAAACACGTACGCAGGGACGAAGCAAAGGAGAAGCGATGGGAGCGACCACTCCCTATTCCCCCCCCCTCCCCTCCCTTGGGTGTCGAAAAATTATTATTTTTTAAACGGGGGAAAGGCGAGAAAAGAGACGTTTAAAGAAGCAGCGAAAATTGCCTGAAAAGAAGAGATTTTCTCGAAAATCAAGGAAATATCCTGAAAATTGAAGAAAATTGCTTAAAATGAAGGGAATTTCCCGGAAATTGTTCGAAAAATAAAAGAAATTTTGCAGATTAGCAACAACTTTTGATGGAAACTTAATTCATCAGTGCAAATTTGTGGGGTGTAAGACAAATTTGCCCGACGGAAATGTACATTTATCCTACTTATCTATACAGTGACTACGTACAAGACAGGGACATACAGTAGCCAGGGGGAGAAGTGGGGTCGGTCGCTCCCCTCTTTGGGTGATTTAATGAATAACAGTTTAATTATGGCATGTATTAATGTATGCAGTGGTCGTTTGAGCTTCATTTATTGCCAATTATCTGTAAAATTTGGCTAATTTCCGAAAAATTCAGCCAATATTCCTTAAAAATCTGTAAATTCTCAGAAAAAATTCGTTACATTTTCCGAAAAATCTTTTCTAACTTCAACTTAAAAAAAACCTGGTAAAAACAAAAAGGTCAGACCCAACAATTTGGGTAAAGAGTTTTGATTTTTTTTTCTCGGGCAAAGAGAATTTAGACCCCCTCCCCACCTCTACAGATGAGTTCCGTAAGCGTGTGATAGGATAATCTCATTGGGTCCGATGCAAAATATTTGTTTTACCGAGGTCGCTCCCAGACTGGCTACGTCCCTACACGTACGTATGCACGCACGTAACTACGTATGCAATATTACGCTGACAATACTGTTTTCTCCATAAGCATTTTGGACGCCTTATTTACTTTCGTATAGAAACTCCGTTAAACTTTTTTATTTGTATGTAAATTAACATATATTACGCCAAACAATGACGTATATAGCCAACACCACAATATTATCAGATTATAGGTGAACCATCTGACCATGGTACCTATTTATTTTTACAGCTGATAATGTAAACATATTCTATATATGCAATTGGAAATTTGGTGGCGCAGCTAATCGATTAGCAGACTAGGGTCCATTGCACCCTGTTTGTCCCCATTAGTACGCCAAACATCTTTACGCAGGGGCGGCAGAGCGTTCAAAATATTGGGGACTAATGAGATTAGTTGACATGTGATAACAATATGGGGGTCTAACAGGCCGGGTATAACGTGTTAAAATATTGTTCACCTAAATTTATTGGGGAGCTGAAGCCCCCCTCTCCCCCCCCCCTCCCCCCCCCCCTCGGCTCTACTAAGCAGTGACTATCTTACAAGTTTTATTAACCGCTTCTCGACGATTTAAGTTGTAACGTTCCTGACTTTTATTTGACGTTAACTTAGCTGCGTCGCGTTTCCCCTGAGAGCCAGCTGTGTGTCGTCAACAAATCCTTTATATAAAAATGGCGAAATGTTTTGACATCTTCTCCCATTCTGAAAGTTTACATTTCAATTATTTTTCAGACGAGGAAGATTTTGTAGCTTAGGGCATTTGGAATGATTTTCATCATAAAATAGGAAAGTGCATAGTGCAAACTGAACCATTTCCAATCAGACTACTAGAATTTCCTTGCGAAATATACACGATAAGTTTTTTAATGGTAATGTTAAAAGTTAATGTTTACGAAACTTTTGAGGAAATTTTTCTTTGTGCTGTTTTGTTAATTCCAGTAATCAATGTTCTCTGAACACACCCATAAACACAGTAATTAACATTGGTGCATCGCCAATCTTAGAAAAAGAAAAAACACATTCAGACTTCGACTGTTCCATGACAAAATCAATGACAGAATAAGGTTGTGAGAAATTATCTGTATTCAGGTTATTGTCTATTTTGCCGTGCATGTCATTGCTTTGGCAGATTTGAAAGGGAAGAACAAGGTGCCATGTGAGCAAGTATTGATTTAAATCAAATGTTAAGAAATTACCAGAATGCTATTGAAGACATGTTCTTTTGGGAATTGCAAACCTTTCATTTATTTCAAAAATATTTCATTGTTCTTTGATTGGCTTTTCAATATTTGAAGAAGAATATATAGAATACTACGTTGCCAACAATTAGCTAATTATCGAGCATTTTAATTGGCTGTTAAAGGAATTACATGAATTTTTAAAATGAAACCGACAAACATTTATATGATGCACGGATTGAAAGAAACCGGTTAGCAGGTTAGTGTTTAGAGTTGAAGGTACATGAGTACAAGTATGAGCAAAGTATGTTCTTTTAAAGTGCATGTTCAAGTCATACTCCATCTCAATGATTTAACAAAAACGGTTTCCAATAATCAAGAAAAAGGCGATTAATTTTTAAATACATAAACATTGTCTTGTCAGTAGGGAAGAATTCTGGACTTTTGGTGTAATAATAAATACACCAAAATTTGGAGCTTCGTATTCATTAAGATCCATGGAGGCCGCCATTTTAACTATAGTGATAACGTTAAGTCAATAGGGATTTTTAATGAAAACGCATACTTTTAAAGGAAAAACTGATACCAAATGAATATTCATTAGAATTGACAGCGAACGTTTTAATTTCGTAGGGAAGAATTCTGGACTTTTGGTGTAATAATAAATACACCAAAATTTGGAGCTTCGTATTCATTAAGATCTATGGAAGCCGCCATTTTAACTATAGTGATAACGTTAAGTCAATAGGGATTTTTAATGAGGACGCAGGGGGTATTTTTCAAAGGAAAAACTGATATCAAATGAATATTCATTAGATTTGACCGCGAACATTTTAATTTCACCGGACTTCGCGATAAAATAACAAACGACTGGCCTTGACAGGGCGTTGACCTTTTGAAGAGCCTTATCAACACATGATTCTGTGTTGGCTTCGTCATCGCTGATACCGTGTACATGCATCATAAGTTACATTACACAAATACTACCGTTCTCATAGTAAAAATCCCATTGATATAACGTTATCATAAGTTAAAATGGCGGCCTCCATGGATCTTAATGAATACGAAGCTCCATGTTTTGTTGTAATTTCTTATTACACCAAAAGTCCAGGATTCTCTTTGACTGCTTGTTGAACCTATTATCTTATTATTTAGAAGTGTATATAGCAACTGATTATTTGAGAGCCTAACGACCATAATTTGTATTGCCCCATGGGCCTATCTTAAAGGCCAGTTATCGCCTCTAACGCACGAGGTAAGTCGAATTAAATTCGTGTGTTTTGATTGGTCAAACACAATGGTACAATGTGCACTTACGTTGATAGGCCGACTACTGTCGTTTGAGAATAAAATGTACGCCGCCACATTTTAATCACGATAGATGGCCTTTAAATTTAAGCAAAGTATTATATCCTTTAACTTATGTCGTATCAGTTTTGATTATGACGTTATACGAAAAAACTGCAAAACTTACATAAAAACATAATAAAGAAGTTTTGTAAGTATATGCATCACAAAGTTAACATCGGAGCTATTTCTCACATATTAAAACATAAATAATTCGCAGGCCCATGAGAGCCGAGCTCGACGGAATGATTACAAACCGATGCCGACGAAAGCCATGGATAGGTAGCAAGAACTCATTTTTTTGGAAGAAAATAGGCTATAAACCATGAACAGTACAAAACGTTTCATCACAAATGGTAAAAAAATGACAATTTAAAAGCATTTTGAATTTTAAGGCCTTATTATAATAAATTATGCAAAATTTATTGAAAGTTTGTGACATTACAACAAGAAAACCTGTTAATCTCTAATGCTTTTCATCCTCCACCAAGGTTTTATGCATTGGAGCATTTAAATACGACGAAAAAGTGTTGAAGATCAACATTTAGCATGATTTTCAGTGACTGCAATTTAAGACAGAAATCTAAACAATTGCATTGAAATATTTGAAGTGTTCTCTTTTATACATCACAACTTGTGTATACATTAAAAATTATCTAATTTTTGATTAACTATAAACTGCAGGTGCTTTTGACATAATTTAAAGACTATTCTGTTCATGATTTAAAGACTATTCTGTTCATAATGTCTGAATGTACAGCTGTTTATCAGTCTTTTGTTCTCCCGAACGGGGGATCCTATTCAGAAGTATCCCACAATGCATCTATCCAAATTCAAAGTTTGTATAGGAATAACATAAGAATCAGACACATTTCGAGCGCGGGGAACTCAACCATTGCCAAGGGTTCCAATTTTTCTTCACGATTTGAAATAATGGCATATGAATTATCTTTTCACCGTGCGCTTTTAAAATTTACCGTGCGGTTTTCGAGAAATTTGAAGAAAAGTGATGAAATCTTATTATGTGTTACTGTTAGGTAGTCACGCTTTAACAAGGTTTTCTGAAAGTATGAGAAATAACTTGGGGATTTGTGAAAATTATTTAGCAATTACTGCGTTATATTAACGAAGTTGTTTTACTTTCGCAAAATTGACATGAATAAAGCAAACTTTTTTAAAATCTTTAATGAAACGACTGATAAACGTCTATGACTGAAACTTCTCAATAAAATTGGCGGCTTTCATATATCACTGTAAGCTCAGTGCGCATGCTTGAGTCTCCCGATCGGGGACTTATTGAATCCCCCGATCGGCGGTACGAACCGAACTGTTATGGTGCACAAAACACAATCAAATATGAGCCTACATGCAGAATCACACTTTCTTTTCTTTGTGTTTACCGTGCGGGAATATTCATGTAATCGGATGAGTTGGAACCCTTGTAAAATGAGCCAAAAACAAATATATTCATATTTCATTCAATGTCTATACTGCTGTATTCTTTTAGTACGTCATAATTAACTTTTAATTATAGTTCCTTTTATCCACATAGACTATATTTTATGCGTTATTTATTGTTTTGAATTTATGTTATTAATCAGCGGCGTAGGATGATATTTGACATGAGATGAGATTTGATTTTTGTCCCAAAAACCTACAAAAATGTATGAGTCTCTTATTACGGTAAAATTGTTTGTAAAGGGGGAAGGGGGAGTGGGGGGGGAGGTCGTAAAGTTAATGGTAATTTTGGGTAAAATTTCCCGAAAATGGATTTAGGATATTTCTTGAAAATTGATGTAAATTTCCCAAAATTGAAAACAATTTCCCGAAAAAGAAGGAGATTTCACAAAAATCAAAGAAAACTTGAAACAAATTTAAGGGGAATTGATGCAAATTTCCCGAAAATGAAGGAGATTTTGCAAAAATTGGAGGAAATTTTAGAAAAACTATTCTAAAAAATAAAGATTACACGAAAAATTGAAAATGCAAACTTTTGAAAAGAAGACAAATTCTAGAAAATGAAGGGCATTTTACGAGAATTGATGCAAATTTCCCGAAAATGTAGAAACTCTCGAGACTAAAGGACATTTTACGAAAATTGATGCAAATTTTCCGAAAATAAAGAAAATTCTTAAAACTGAAGGATATTTCACGAAAATTGATGCAAATTTTACAAAAATTGACGCAAAATTCACGAAAAGGAAGGCATTTGAAAATGAAGGAGAATTCGGAAAAATATAAGGAAATTTCCCGAAATTGAAAAAGATATCCCGAAAATGAAGGAAATTTCCTGAAAATGAAGAAATTTTCCTGAAAATGAAGGAAATTTTTCAAAAATTGCAGTAAGTTTGGGTGAAAACTGAAAATAATTTACCAAAAATGAAGAAAACTTAAAAATTGAATCAAGATTTCTCAAAAATTGAAGATTTCCGGAAGAAAAGATGCTATGCCATGGAATGTGAATCTTTATAATCAATTCGTTAGACCTTTAATATTGGGGCGGAGGTGGGGGGGGAAATGGTACTTGGCCCCAATAAAATTATTAGGAGGAGACTTTGCCCCTGGCCCCTCGGTTCCTGCGTTATTGCTAATTAAATGCCATATTTGAGCTCCTCTTCTTAGATAAATTGAAATTACTTGATATCTTTTTCATCAATTCAAAGAAAGAGCTAGAACTATCAAAACCATCGCTGCCTCGCAAGAGTCGGTCGGTATACCTGCATTCTATGTTTGCAGGTAAGGCGAGAAATGAAAGAAATGTTCGCCTGTGTATTGTAAACTCTCACTATAGCAATTGTATAAATAATCTATTCTGACAAGAGTAACAATACATCAGCGTTGACTAAACGGAATGACAACCTTTTTTACCTGGCACTTCAGATCATCCGTCACCTGCAGTTTGTTTAGTTTGTCTTTGAGTGATGTCGGGGTCGCTAGCATCAAACTTTCAGGTAATTGATTCTACCCAGTAACCCACAAACGTCTGTATAACTATGCCGTCGCCCTCATTTCATTTGATGAATATGTTTTTTTTTAAACAAGGTTAAATAAGCCATGGAGCACAAATCATTTTGAATCAATCATTTCCTAATCTACCGAAATTAACAAGACAAATAGGTCCATCGTTTCTCACCCAGATCATTAAGGGCATAAACATATTTTGATTGTTTGAATCGAATTTCAAATTGAAAATAAACTCAACGTTATAAAATATGTTTTATTTAGTTTATGTAGCCTACCTTTTTCTTTAGATGCTTTTGTCATTTGCCAGGAAACACGGGGCATCCCATTGATTTGTTTTCCATGATAAAGCTAACATATTATTTACTTACATTAGTACAAAGAAGGAGACTAAGATAAATCAATATGAAATGGTGAAAACGACTGGCAAATACATGTATTTAATTGAAAATTTGATCTTAGTCGTAATCAAACATTTGATTGATCAGTGAGTATACATTCCAATGTATTTACCAACTCCTGTATGGACCATTAAAACATAAAATGTTGGCATAGGTTTGTTTTTACAACGGTAATGAAAATAATTAAGAAGGACATACTCCTGACAGCTATACATATTTATCTCAATATTTATAGATTTGAGGCAATTTCTTTAGAAAATGATCTAAATTATAAAAAAATTCTTCAGCTATATTATTCCCTAATTCTATTAGACCAAGGAATCGGAATTCCCTTTTTTCGATTTTAGACGACAAATTCTTTGATGGATACTTTCTACAAAATCCTCACTCGGATTTATTTACATCAGACAGCTCGTCACGTGACGATGGCGGGCGCGTTGTCTTACCAAGATGGATAATTCAGACATTTATCAAGGGATGACTATTGTTTTTAGTACTTAAAATTGTAATCCCTGCTCATAAATAAGTGATTCCGTCTTTCATCTGAAACTAAGTCTAGCCGTTGAAAATGTAATACTTGAAAACCTCATCATTCTCTCATCCATGATGGGCAATGACAAATAGGTTTCTGTGTTTGTTTAGAACTTGAGGAAAGCCTGGGACCTCCTAAGAAGTGTAAGACAAATGTTATGTCAAATGTATGACTAGCGTTTGATGACAGATACCGAAAATTTAACCTGAAAATCAGTCGAAGCCAGGTAGAATGACAAATGGCGCAAAATATGAAAATATTTAAGAAAATATGAACTTTTGACTGAGGAGTGGCGAGTTAGATTTGCACTTGGTATGGAATATGCGTAAGTAATAGCGACTTCCCAGTCATAAAGATATAGGTCTAGTTTGTTCAAATCTATGAGTGTCCTTAGTTTGGTGGTAAGGCATGCACGTCCTATACAAAAGGATGACGCAAGAAACACACTGATGAAAAAAAGTTTTTAGTAAATAATCCAGATTCTTATTGAATAAGAAGATAATCACTCACTTTAAAACTCAAATACATTTGTTTAAGAAAAGACTGGTATCAAAATCGAGGTGACGGCACAAATTCTTTTTCTCGAAAAGCCTTCAAATAATGTTTTAAAGTATTTTTCCAAATTATGGGGAAGTATATCTACTGTTCATGTTGCTATATTGGTCAAGTATATAAAGGCCAGTTATCTTGTTAATATGGAAAAAATATATACAATATAATTTACAGTTTTTGATTGGTGGAATATATATATATTAAAATAATCTGTTGGCTAGAGACATTGTCATTTTTTCCTATTTTGTTTTTTGTTTTATATATATATATATATATATATATATATATATATATATATATATATATATATATATATATATATATATATATATATATATATATATATATATATATATATATATATATATATATATATATATATATATATATATATATATATATATATATATATATATATATATATATATAAATATATAAATACTAAGAAGCCAATCAATAATGGCAATCAAAGTGATATCACTATGGATCAATGTTAGTATGCATGAATCAGATATTCTGATGACGTATCGAGCAATTGTCTTGGAACCGAGATACAGCACACTCTTTAAAGGAATATTCCCATGTTTCTTTTTATCCTTTCATAGAAAAGAGAATATTTTTAGAAACAATTTATTACAACAATCATGTTGATATGTTATTCCTACCCGGAGATATTCAAATTTTAAGGTTCACAAAAAAGCCAATAAACGAATAGGAAAACGATCAGTATGACATCACAGCAACACATTCTCCCACAAAGTTGATGTATTTTATCAAATTCTATCATCCTTTTTTATTAGTAAAGCCTGCTAGAAAAATAAATTGATGCAAGTTAGGTATTTACATACATTGCCAAATACACTCTACTTCAATAACATTTGGAAAATTGTTTTTAATCATACAGAAATAACCAATTAACATTCAAAGAAGTACATAAACATTTGCAATGGAATTGCTTCTATGACATCATCAAACACGAATTCATCATACTGTACAAGAACTTTAAAATGCAATTGGATTTTTTTTTTTTAAATCTATATCTCCTGAACGGAATATGATATCAACCTGATTTTGTACCAAATTGGTTCTAAAAGTATGCTCTTTTAAAATAAATTTTACAAAAAGCATGGGAATATTCCTTTAATTAAAGGAATTTTTAACGAAATTATATCAATCATTTTCTTTTTTAAAAAGACTTTAAAAACTTACAGAGTTTGAAGACGCCCTCGGAAATTTCTCCGAAGCAAAAATTCCGTCATTCTTGGATGGTTTTTTATGTGATTTTGCCCAAAGTCTATCTCTAATATTTCAACTGGTGGAAATAACAAATTTACTGTTATCGAATCTTTATCGTATTTTAATGAAATTATATTAAAACAAACGTTTTTACCCCTTAGGACCTATCCAATGATATTTATTGAGATAACTAAGTAAGCACGTTATCTATATAGTAGGCCCTACATTAATTGTAATTATTAATCTGTAATTATGAGACAAGTGTTAGGTTAAATCAATCGATTTTGGTGCGAACTTAATTCCCGTTGTTTAAATTTTGATGTCAATCATTTTCAGAATAACACATAAAGGTTATTGAGAGTATTTGTCCCTATATGTTAATCAATCACTTGTCCTTTATTATATTTCAATACGGCAGTGACTTGCTCTTTGACACTTACCTCAATTAGTATTATATAATCGTTACTTTACCTTAAAGCACGAAGAAAAAAATTATAGCCACACAAATTCAAAATTTACTTTTAAATATTCCAGGCCCACAGTGAGCTGTTGCGAGTCTAGTATTCATGTAGAGTAGAGTCATTTTGACATGTAACTTCAACAAAATTGCAAGAAAACGTTTTATGGTGTTTTCCTGTACTATAAAGTCTAAAGTACAACCAAAGAGCTTCTCTTTGGTACAACTTATCAAAGGTTTTCTGAAATCCGATCACCGCGAAGGGTCTAATTATGACATCATAAAAAGATGGCCGCCAGCTGAGTGTTAAAAATGGCTAATATTTGCAGCTTAAATTCAGCAGTTTGTAACCACTCTAGGTGTGGATATTATCTTTAGACATTAATATCTAAATAAAGTTATAATACTTTGCACTGACAAGTGTTCCATATGGGGGTCATGACCTTATCTATGACGTAATGACGTATTTCATGACGTCATAACCAGGCCTGGTCATAACATTTGTGTGTAATTTCAAATTGCTTTCCACAATGATGAAAAACGTCTTATTTATCAATTATCTATCTTTAAGAGAGTGTGGTGGCATTTTAATTCTATTGATGACGTCAAGAATTCATAATGAATAACGCCATTGATGACGTCATGAAGTGATAATTTTTTTGTAACTTTCAACCGGTTACAAAACTGTACTGAAAAAGTAAATATTACCGTACCCTTTTTAGTCATTTTCTCCAGCTTTTATTAACTGAGATAACAACTGAAAGGAAGGATATCGTCCCAAATATAAACTCGGAAGTGATTAACGTCACTTCCGGTTCTCAATTTTACTTGATTGATTGATTGATTGTACACAAAAAGAAATGTATACAATTTTTTGCCTATTTTGTTTTATCGCCATCTTGGATGACAGGAAATGTTTCAAAAAAGGTATTAGATATTAAATATGTATTAATATGCATGAAATGAAAGCAGAAGTGTAATGTCATAGTACTGAATTTAATTTTAATGATTATTTATTTGCATTTTTCTGAACTTGGTGGGAATTTTGTCGTTTTTCGCCATTTTGAATAGTAAGACCCAATATTTGTACCGTCACCAGTTGAAAACGTATTCAGTGGACCCCCCTAAGACTTTAGAAAAATATTGATTCGAAGAGTTGTAAGGAGGCGGGGGGAGGGAGGGGGGGGGGGTACGCGTGGAGTGCATCTGGCCCATGGCCTATTAACCATTTTTACCACTGGCGGCCATTTTTATGACGTCATAATTAGACCCCTTGCGGTGGTCCGATTTCGGAATACCGTTGATATGTAGACTTTATAGTACAGAAAAACAGTTAGGTCATTTTTTGTCATAATATGACTCACACTATATAGGGACGACCGAACTAAACTTTGGAGAAAGGTGATTGCTTTCAAATTGCGAGAGCATCTCTTTGTACAACAATCATAATCATGATCGTTATCGTCATCCATTTTGATAATCATGTGATGTATATGATGATATAAATAAATGATGAGCATCATAATTATGGTGGTGATGATAATGATGATGATGACAACGTCATTAGAGTAATATGGACGCATAAAGGCAACATCAGCTAAATTACTTTAAAATGAATTCAAAACTGGAAGTATAGCAAACAGATTCATCAACATTGGTTACAATTTGACCATTTTATAGTACATTGCTGCCTCCGGCATCAACATGCCTTTGCAATTTTTCAATTCAAGGGCGACCTTGGTATTGTTAGCATCAATTCAACCAGAACCAATAGGTTTTGTGGTGTCGATGCTTTTATTTTTTCATATGCTGATTGATTTGCAAGTTTTGTATTAATTGTCATGTAATTGTATATCATGAAATATTTGTTCCTTATTTATTCATAAGCCACGCTTACCATGCAGATCAATAAAAAATCCACCACACGGTTCTTGAAATATCATGTTTACAAGCTTCTGTCACAGACACACACACATACATACATACATACATACATACATGCATGCATGCATACATACGTACATACATACACACGCCAGCATGACTTTATAGGTTCCTTGTGTTGTTAGCATCGGAACCAAACAAAATGATATATAAAACTTTGATCAACGATAAATCAAAAACCAAAACTGCTATCTTTAAAATTCAAAATATAATCTATTCATATTTTGAATATATATTTAACCAGTATATAAAAATAGCTTAATGTCTTCTGGTATATAGACCTTTCAACATAAAACTATTCACTATTGTTATCTTGGTGTTTAACAGGTGGGTGGTTTGACCATTTTTCAATTAGATATTTATTAAAGGTAAAATAACAATTGAATATATAGACATTCGTGTACCGGTTTAACAACTTTATGGCCCTACTTCTCACAGTCCAACATTTATGAGGTGTAAACGACTAAATTTAAGCGTCTAGACGTGCTCTTCTACGGTTCTGTTCCTTATAGCCGTTGGCCCTTGCCACAAACGTGACAAGATGGTGGTTAACACCCACCTACGTCGACATTCATTACTACCCTTCTGGATATTTCATAACACTTAGCAAATATATTAGCAATAATTAAAACTGGATAATAGAAGAAAGCGCGACATGATATCCAGGCGCTGCACGTGCGAAATGTTGGCTGAATTTTGTTTTGCCCCGCGGTGCTTTGAAGAGAGGGCGGTCTCAGACTTTCGGGAGACAAAGGGCGGGTGACAATCATAACTCATGGATTAACTATGTTTTTGGTGACTTTAACTTTTTAACTACACATGACCAAGATCATACAAATCAATTTGCAAAATTAGTTATGTACATAGATAGTTATGTTTTTAGAATGGAAATGAATTATGGCCAAGAAAATTCATGCCTTTATAATTTCGGTGTTGCATTAAACACCAGAGGAGTTCTCCGCTTATTGGAGTGAAGGATGATACTATGCGGGCATGACATGTTTTTCTAACGGAATTAATTTCCACTGGCGGGCCAGTTGATTGCAAAAAAAGCATCGGTAGACAGTGATTCCCTACAAGAGAAGCGGCGTCTATGGGTCTCTGCATTGGGTGTAAGTGAATAGGAAGGGGGAGGGGAAATAGATCAGCCACTTTTGTTCCTTTTATTTTTTCAAGTAGAAAATAATGACAACAATGGATAAAAGTTAACTTTAAAAGTAAATTCTTTCCTCAAAATCATATAAAAATTGCTAATGAACCTTGTTTTACTTCATGTCCCACCAGTACATATTTAAAAGAAAGAGAAAGGCCTGGGACAGGAGGAAGGGGTTACCTGGTTCTCGGTAAAGAATTTGGTTCAAATGTATGTTGAAAAAGCTCAAAAGCGCGCTTCTTTTTAAATAATCATTTACGTAACTCGCTGTTTCACCATGTGACACCATCCATTCAGTTAACTGTTTAAAAAATATTTAAAAATATATCTAAAAAAACAGAGGGAAAATCCCACGTGGTTCCGCTACTAACTTTGGATTAGAAGCAATTTTTTAATCGTATATCTTTAAATGTGTTCTTTATACGTTTAGCTTATTTATCATACTGGAACATGTAATTTGTCTATATTTTGTTGCTTGTTTATGTGTTAAGGGTTTTGCCTTGAACTATAAGCCACAATCACAACAACCAATAAAAAATCGTATTTGGCTTAGCCTGACATGAATAATGATGAAATCAGCAGCTCAACTTTCTATAGTATCCTGTATCATCCTTGCTCTTATTAACAGCATCATACCAAGTTTGATTTAAATTTGACATGGGTTTGTGGAAATATAAGCATAAAGAGAATTCATAGTTATTCCCGCCTTCTCATTAATATTTATGACATCAGTACCAAAAACAATAGGGATCATCTGCAGACCACAACACACCCATATACCAAGTATGGCATAACCACCTTTTAATGATCTTGAGATATCGTATGTACAAGCTTGTTACAGAATTTAACGTTTTGCCCTGCCTACTAATTAATATTCATGACATCAGCACTAAAAACAAGAGGATCATCTACAGACCACAACACATCCATATACAAAGTATGACATAAATCCACCTCACTGTTCTTGAAATATCGTGTTTACAAGCTGTTAACAGAATTTTACAATTAGCTCCGCCTACTAATTTATATTCATGACATCAGCACCAAAATCAAAAGGGCTCATCTGCAAACAACAGTACATCTATTTACCACGTATGATATATATTCATGACATCAACAACAACAAATATAGGGATCATAACACAGATCACAACACATCCATCACACGGTTCTTGAGATATCGTGTTTACAAGCGTGTTAAATTTTTTTTACATTCAGCCCCATCTACTAATTAATGTTCATGACATCAGCACCCAAAACGACAGGGTCTAGTTACATATCACAACGCTTCCATATGCTAAGTATGACATAAATCCACCTCACGGTTCTTGAAATATCGAAATATCATTTTTACAAGCTTCTGTCATCACTACACAAACATACATGCATGCATGCATGCATGCATCATCTATCCCCTTGTAGACATGCATGCATGCATATTATGGGGACACTACATGCATGCATGCATAGGTCCCCATACATACATACATACATACATACATACATACATACATACATACATACATACATACATACATACATACATACATACATACACACGCCAGCACGACTACATAAGTTCCTTTTGCTATCGCATCGGAACCAAAAACGATTTAGACTGATTACTAATTGTTTTTTTCAAAAATAAACACGGAACAAGTATACCATCAACTGGTCAGACCAATTTAGATTTAAACCCTAAAGCTAAAATTTGTATAGTTTTTATATCGTGGCTAGTTTGAGAATATACAAGTTGGTACGAAGCTCATCAAAAATAAAGAAAAGTTGCTAGATTTATGGAAAATTTGGTATTAAATTGATTAATAGGTATACATGAAGTCACTGGCGCAGCTATAGAGTCCATGGACTGATGGGGCTTGTTGGAATTTAGCGCTTGGGACCTCATAATAATTTTTGCTCGGAGCCCGTGCGGTTTACACATCCCTTCCCACTCTATATTGTTCTGCCACTGCTTATTTACATAAAGAATTTGGGGACGCCTTCAATTTACTTTGTCACTTTGATCAGTACTAACACGGATTAGAAGTAAACTTTTATATCTACACACAAGCCAAAAGCCAAATTGAGATTGCAGGATTCTGGCTTCAAACATAAAATGGACTTTTACCAGCTTTATGACTTTCTGACTTTCATGCGCTGAGGGTTTCCTTGGTGAACGTCTGACAGGTCAAGGATATCATATCAAATGAATGACGCAAGAATATACTACAGATGACGTCAGCGAAAAAGACTTTTGATTCATATTTCAATTTTCCAACTTTCAAAACTCACTAAAACGTTTATAAACACGCATCAAGTATCAAGTTTGTTAAACATTCAAAATTATCTTCAATATCATAAAAATCCAGACTTTTTATTCGATCACGTCGAAACTGAATTTCAGAAAGAAAGAAAAAACAACTTTCACTGGAGTAACAAAATTCGACCAGAGGCCTCAAAGTAGTATTAATAGCTTGTTCCACATGTGTTCATAACAATTTTTCATATAAGAACTGTTTATTTACGTCAGATGGACACCTCTCGGGCTTCGGAGACTGTCGGTCAAAACTTTGAATATTGCCGTTGATTCTTGTTTGAATTGTTAGTTATTATTTGTTTTAAGAATGGTTAAAATGCTTCCAGGCTTTAAAGGTTTCTCTTTGTAGTTTTGATCTATATAATGTGTACCCCATATGGATGATATCGCAAACCGTGAAGATAAAGATTCAATTAAGATGGACGGATCCAGAATTTTCAAAAGGGGGGTCCAAGCCTTGGAATCCAAAGTCAAGTCATAAAAATGTACGGCTTCAGTGTTAGAAGTGTATTGGAGAAATTCCCAAAAGGAAGGGGCGGGTCCGGACCCCCCCCCCCCCCCCCCTTCCCGCGCGCTTTGGATCCGCCATTGTCAGGAAATTACAGAAGGAAATATATAAATTGATTCATACCGAAAGCTTTGTTTAACAGTTCGGCAGGCACATTAGAACCAATGATAAAGACCAATTAAAAGTTTCAGTTATACATTTATTTTATGTAAAAGTTCATATAATTTCGAAATAACCTTTTTAAGAACAAATCCCACATCCTGAAAAGTTTTGGAGAAACTTTTGAAATCAATTAAGAAAACCTATATACGACCTAACAGAAATACAAAGATAAGATAAGGATTCCTCAAACCGCATACAAATATATCAATCAAACGTATATAAATCATCATCGCAAATTTCAAACTTGTTTTAAGTTGGCCTGGAATCTAAATACCACATTACTGATATGGTATGGTTAAATAAATGAATGCAGGGGTTACACACATCAAACACCCTCAGTATAGGTATTGCTCATAAAGCGATATGATATTCATGTTTTGTAATATCAGTATGTGACCATAGAATTTAACCACAAACTTAGACTGTTATAGACATTCAAACAGTTTTGAAAGCCAAACTGCAGTTTCGCCCCTTCTCCGGGGCTCGTCAGTGGCTAATGGTCAAAGGGTATAACATTTTATTTTTTTAAGGAACCAACCAAAGTGTCCCTCTCTGGGGATGAAAATAGATAATCAAGCAGAGTAGGCCCTGTAGAATAGCGATCATTTCAAGATCTATTTCATCGAACTTAATCTCCGGCCTTGTTATAGTTTTCTCAGAGTCATACCCCCTAAGAGCTGCTTTTACAAAATATATTTTAGTTTGTTAGCTCTTTTATAGGCGATGATAGGTGGGGTCGGGAAAAACAATTCAGAGTTGGCTGATTTTCAATCAATTTAAATTTCTCCGTTAAAGCCCAAGTATGCAGGCTATACGTCAAGTTGAAAACCAGTGGGGCATCCGTTTTTTGGGCGTCTGTTTGTGTAACAACTCTTGCCTTTTAGAATGATCGATATCATCGACAAGTGGAACTAAATCTTTTTCAGTGTAGCCTCTATCTAGTAGTTTTGACAGAAAGGCTTGCACCTTTCCAAGGAAATCATTCTCATTATTACAAAGGCGGTTATATCATAAGATTTCACATTTGATAAATTTTGAAGCAGGATAAACGATGAGAGGAGGTTCTTTCCAAGTATTAAAAAGTTTTGGGCGCTTTTGCATGACTTTTTATGTCTCTATCACAAATCTGTTATCTTTAAAGGACTGGTAACATGTAGAAGCTAGTCATCAAAAGAAAGCTAAAAGTTTAGGCCTACAACTGGACTCAACTCGAGCTAGAAGTAGCCGATAAATATATACGATACATACACTCGGTAGGCCTATCGAAGATAAATCATATCACTGCACTGTCCAACTTGACAGGTCTCAAAATTTTAATAATAGAAATTAAACTAAGCAGTTAAGTCGCTAATAATTACGAGCGGCAAAAAAGTTTTTTTTTTAAGATTGTAAAAGGCTGAGACATTTTTTGAACTACATACGTATTAGAAAGTTGTTCAAATTAGAAAATACATCAGTTGACATCAAATTTGCTAGACTGCCACCAGTCCTTTAAAAATGGTTAAGTCTAGGAAGTTTAAAGTATCATCTGAGTAATCACAGGTAAATTTAATAGACGGGTGAATCTTATTTTTCCTCTCCACTAATTCAAGTAATTGTGGTGTACTACCACTATAAGACGTCATCGCGGTAACGCAGCCACGTATGTATTTTACCATCCAGTTTGAGAATTTTATTCTCTATTTCGTATATTGTTATGTCCGAGATTTCTGGACTAGATTAAGAGCCCATAGCGCACCCTGTTGTTTGTAAATAGAACAGCGAGTTGAATGTAAAACAATCCCTGTAAAGGATTAATTCGACAAGTGTGCAAAATGAGACTAATGATGTTTTCTTTATATCATGAATACAAAAGGGCGCATTATCATATATATATATATATATATATATATATATATATATATATATATATATATATATATATATATATATATATATATATATATATATATATATATATATATATATATATATATATATATATATATATATATATATATATATATATATATATATATATATATATATATATATATATATATATATATATATATATATATATATATATATATATATATATATATATATATATATATATATATATATATATATATATATATATATATATATATATATATATATATATATATATATATATATATATATATATATATATATATATATATATATATATATATATATATATATATATATATATATATATATATATATATATATATATATATATATATATATATATATATATATATATATATATATATATATATATACATATATATATATATATAAACATGTCGTAAATACAACTATCCCCATATGATAAAATTGTACTAGGCAAGGGTTTAAAATCATACCAACCCATATGGAACCTAATAGGTTGTTTTCGTTTGTTGGTTGAAATATAATTTTTATAGATCCTTCGACCACTAGCCACTGAAGAGCCCCGGTGAAAAGAGCGAAACTGTAGTCCGGCTTTTGAAACTATTTGAAAGTCTAAGTCTTGTGGATAAATAAAAAAAACTTCCACTTTCCTTCTATTGTCACTCATTGATATTACTAAAAACTAATATCATATCGTGTTTTTTTATATTTTTAGCAACACCCAAAATGAGGGGGTTTGAGGTATCTAACCCTTGCATTCATTTATCTATGTAGGGTGATCTATGATTCAAAATTTCAGGCATGCATGAAAACACATTTTGATGCATGGGTTCCAAAACCTTGCATGATTTATTTCCTGTCATAACGTTGTATTTATGCTATGATTTGTGGCAAATGTGGAAATTCGTTCATGAAAGATGACAAAAACTGTCATCCATTGTGGATGCATTTTTGGTTTTGATATTTTCAACAATATTTTCAAATTCAAAAACTTCCACATTCTATATTCTCACACAATTAGAAATGAGCATTTGTATTTAATTTAAGATTGAAATGTATACATATTGACCATACTCTCATCCATTATAAACAGATTTCAAACGTTTTCGAATACACATTATTTTCGTACGTGGATTTTAAGTTTTGTTTTAAATTGAAGTTGGGCTTGTAGTGTGCCTAAAGTTGGCCATATGTTCCCTGAAAAACCATCTCTTCTACCCATATGCACTTAAGTTTTAAACCAAAATTTATGAAAGCTGTGAGAAAAAACGTGTTCAAATCGTTCCTGAAATAAGAACAGATTTTGACAGTCTATATTCAACCTCTGATATATCAATGTATATTCTAAGGAATTCTATTAGATATGTAGTTATTTGATTTATCAATTTATTTCTTGAATTAATTTCTCATAACTGATCCTGATTTGTTCGATCTACGTCAACTAAAGATCATGTATTAACCAATATAACAAAAAAAGGAAGGAAATTAGTGATTATCTTTTCAGGCATCTCAATGCCCTGGGATATATTCATAGCCCATATTTGTCTCTATGTTCTTGTGTGGTCTATTCAAACATGAATACTAGAAATTAATGTTTTTTGTTAATCTTTTCGAAATAAGCAATCGTTCTTTCAGACATAAAAACACGTGTTGCGAGATCTTTTTCACACATATGGTTGATGTTATCGCTGAATTCATACCGTATTTAAAAAAATTTGTATAAAGAATTAAAAACTGCAACCATCATCATTATCACCACCATCGTTGTCGTCGTCGTCATCTTCATCATCATCATAATCATTATCGCCGCCGTCGTCGTCGCCGCCGCCGCCGCCATCGTCGTCGTCGTCATCATCATAGTCATCGTCATCGCCATTCTCATCGCCATCGTCATCATCATCATTATCATCATCATCATCATCATCATCATCATCATCATCATCGGCATCATCATCATCATCATCATCATTAACAACATCATCATCATCATCATCATCGTCGACCTCTTCTTCTCGTCACCATTTCAATTCACGTTTCTGATTTCAATAGTTCTCAATATAGATATTAGATTGTATTATCTATGTTCTCAAAAGTCATTCATTTATGCATCGAAGTAAGTCCTAGAATCCCTATATTTACCTTTCCATGCGAGGTGAACCTTTTAAATCCACCTGCTCTTTCGGTTAGATCTTTCTGCTCTCCACGAAGATGATGCACATTTATATTACGCATACTTCGCGCCATAAATCTTTTGCTAAGTGATTGAGCCGTCTTGATTGGATGTAATGATTATAAGAGTCATCATTACTCGTATTATCGTCAGCTGGAGTAATAAACCTTTAACTGATAGAGATAAGATAACTTGCAAAATCCGTGTCAGGTTTAATCGTCAGTCGTCGTTGACAGAAATTAATCATACATGAAAAATAGTATATGTTAGAGTCTTAGACAACAATAAATACAGAAGAAATTATATTTTGAACACGTTATTTTCCCGATAGGTATATTTTGAACACGTTATTTTCTCGATAGGGAGGGGTAACTTACGGTATAATTTTCAACTGCAAATATCTTAAAACTTTTATGGTAAAAGCTCAAAAACTGTAGGTCAGAAATTATTAGTTGCACCACTTCGAATAATTGTAATAGACAATGAAAAAACAAAGGTTTTTCAAAAAACAAAGGTTTTTCAAAATGAAATACCAAGGTCGCCCTGTAATAATGCATCACATATTGCATGAAAATGTACATGTTGATGCCTGAAATTTTAAGACGTTATATAAAGGTCCATTTTTAATCGATTTTGATGAAATCCTTTGCTACTTTATTTAGATAATGTTGCCGCTAACACATCCACATAATCTGACTTTCGTGTTATTTACTTCTTGAAAAGATTTCAAGATAATTCTTTTTTTATTCGTGTAAGAAATTATATCAATAAGTTATACGTTTTTTAAAGCATCGAAATGTTGAATACTTTCTTGCATGAATAACAATAATCTCAAAGAAAAAAAGAAAACCTACTGTATTGTTTAACCACTAACGCTTTGTACAAAAAAAATTTATTATAATTGTTTCTGCACAAATTAAATGTATGTCTCATTTGCACAATAAAATAATTCTGAATAACCAAGATGAAAAAAGAAGAGTAATAAAATAGGAATAGGCAGGCGTGACTTCGGAGTATGGGAAGAAAGTGTCGATGTCACATCCAGTGGCGTGGTGGGTCATGTTTCAAACTCGTACTTGCTTAAAATTGTGTTAAATCTATCTATCTATAGGCATGATATAGGAGCGAAAGCCGCGAAGAACCGGATAGTAGAAAATTGTTTAATCCAGGGTTGACGTCCTGGTAAGCGTTTTTTGGCTTGATTTGAGTAGCAGAAGATTGCTTAAAATCGTGTCAATTCCACACTAAAATTAGTTAAAAGGAATACATATTTTGGAACAAATATTCAAATGTATCCCTTTGACTATAATATGTGTCATTAGTTTACATCTAGGGATTGTTTTCATATTTTTGATGTAAGAATAAAGCTTTGAGAGAAAACAATTACAGCGTTGAGAATAACAAGTTTATAAGATTATATTCTTAAGGCAATTTTTGCGCCCCTGTGAGGATTCGGCACCCTCTCGAAAAACTTGTACCAGCTGTATTCAATAAAATTGCTGCCCTTCATGGTAGGGGCATATTGCTGACAAACTATCTCCATGCATCTTCTATTGTCCAGGCGCGAAATCCGGGGCCCGCTCAAGTGCCTACGGTTGCGTTCGGGATGAAGTCCCCGGAAATTTGATCTTCTCTGTGGAAAATTTATGCGCTTTTGGACAACAAAAATGGAATATTACGTGCAAATATTATAAAGAAGAAGTTATTTATCAACACATAAATTTTCCCAGGGCCTAAAAAGATATATTTTCAGGACGATTTTGGCGCTCCCTTGAGCATTCGGCGCCCTCTCAGAAAGCTTCGCTGCCACCACGCCACTGGTCACCTCCCAATAGAGAAAAAACATCGACGACAAAAACGTTGCAAAATTGGCCCAAAACTGAGATCTGATCAGATCTGATCAGAAGCAGTTAAGTGCGCGGTGGACCTATTGGAGGTGATACGGACGCGAGGTTCTTTTTAACGTTATACCGTGCACAATACAAATTCAGCTTGTTGGATTTTTCGGCAATCCTGTGAAAACAATTGGTCTTATAGAGCTCAGTTGTACCAGAAAAATTGGAAGTTAAATTATACATCTTCATTAGACATCACATCATATCCCTTTTTAACATAGACCTACTATCTGGTGGGTGGAGATGGGACAGCTGCTCACCTTTTCCTTTAATTTTCCCACGCACTCTATCCTGTTTTTCCCTAAAATTTCTTTTCGATTTCAATGTCATCGCTAAACTTTCTTCCAGGGCAAAAACGATATTTGATATTTGAATTCTAATCTACCTTCTTCCAAAATTTTCGAATAATTATTTACTATTTTCCGAATTAGGCCCAATAATTTCCGAAAAGTACAAATCTTCAGTATTTTGGGGAACACAACATTTCTGAAATTAATTTTGAATTATTTAGAATTTAGTTAAAGTTTTTGACTTTTTCCTCAAGCTTTGGTTAACCAGGTGGGGGTAGAAATAAAAATGTCCCTTTGATACAATTGTCCCCGTGCTAAGAATTTTTTCAACAAAAGGCTATAAAAGATGGGTTGGATTCGGAAAGTTTGATTGTATTTTCCCCCGAAAAAAAAGTCTATAGCTATACGCCACATGCATGGACCCTTATAACGCCTGCTGACACGTCCATGAAAATGCTTGTACTTGCGTTTGGATTGTTGGACGGAAAAGTATAGAAAATAACCAATCAATTCCTAACTTATTTACTTTGAAAGCTTGGAATATACAGATATCGTAAATAACATGGGAAGTAGTTGGGTTATATATTGCCGTAAGGTACATAATAACTGGGCAGCTCGGTGGTTGGTAAGATAGTGTCAAAAGGTTGGGAGAAATCAATTAACAAGTTGAAATCAAGGGCAACGAATCAAATTCATATCTACATATTCCGGAGATGAAACATTAAGTCTGTAAGTAGGTATAAGCAAGTATGTGGTTATATCATTATAAATAACAAGGAAAATACCTTCCTTTTCAATAACGTTATATATCAGAAAGCAGACATGCATTAATATAATTTGCAATGGAAAAATAAGTCTCCTAAAAATTTAGATCTCCATTTTCTCATGTAGGCCTTATTTATGTTTTTGATTTTCTGCTTAAAGGAGACATACAGTCTGACTTAAACCTTATTTCATATAATATAATTGAAAATAAGAAATATACTGACCAAGTTTCATAACTCCAGAAGCAATCTAACACATTTTTTGTAATTATTAAAAACTTTAATATACTGAATAGTACCATGGAAGCCATTTTGATTTCACAACATGCAGAATATGATGTAATTAGTCAGCAGGATGCTGGAATGCTTTGTATTTCTTTATAATCCACCTTAAGTTTATAAAGAAATATATTATATCCTTATGTCCCTATTGAGGAAATTATGTCATCATGCACAATATTTCAATACAGAATTGAACAAAATGGCAGCCCCCATGTGTCAATTTCAAACATGACTAAGTTGAGATTGAAATAAGATTTTGACTTGCTGTGTTTTGCAGTTGGTTCAGATTTGTATCCTTTTATGATATGAAATAATGATTGTATCAGACTTTGTCTCTTTTAATAGCAAGGAGCACAGCTAATCATCACCGTGACTTTTGGTCAATTTGTTATCTATGTTTAACTAAAAAAGACATGACTGAATGCAAGAAGCTGTTGAAGAATAGTCAAAATTATAGGAAATTCTTTTAGTTTTAATTGAGCAAATGATACATTATGAGCTTTGTCTATTCAGTCATCAGTTCTGAGCTTTGTCTATTCAGTCATCAGTTCTGAGCTTTGTCTATTCAGTCATCAGTTCTGAGCTTTGTCTGTTCATTCATCAGTGTTGAGCTTTGTCTATTCAGTCATCAGTTCTGAGCTTTGTCTATTCAGTCATCAGTTCTGAGCTTTGTCTATTCAGTCATCAGTGTTGAGCTTTGTCTATTCAGTAATCAGTTCTGAGCTTTGTCTATTCATTAATCAGTTCTGAGCTTTGTCTATTCATTAATCAGTTCTGAGCTTTGTCTATTCATTAATCAGTTCTGAGCTTTGTCTATTCAGTCATCAGTTCTGAGCTTTGTCTATTCATTAATCAGTTCTGAGCTTTGTCTATTCATTAATCAGTTCTGAGCTTTGTCTATTCATTAATCAGTTCTGAGCTTTGTCTATTCAGTCATTAGTTCTAAGCTTTGTCTATTCAGTCATCAGTTCTGAGCTTTGTCTATTCAGTCATCAGTTCTGAGCTTTGTCTATTCAGTCATCAGTTCTGAGCTTTGTCTATTCAGTCATCAGTTCTGAGCTTTGTCTATTCAGTCATCAGTTCTGAGCTTTGTCTATTCAGTCATCAGTTCTGAACTTTGTCTATTCAGTCATCAGTTCTGAGCTTTGTCTATTCATTAATCAGTTCTGAGCTTTGTCTATTCAGTCATCAGTTCTGAGCTTTGTCTATTCAGTCATCAGTTCTGAGCTTTGTCTATTCAGTCATCAGTTATGAGCTTTGTCTATTCAGTCATCAGTTCTAAGAGTTGTTTATTCATTCATCAGTTCTGAGCTTGTCTATTCAGTCATCAGTTCTGAGCTTTGTCTATTCAGTCATCAGTTCTAAGCTTTGTCTATTCAGTCATCAGTTCTGAGCTTCATTTATTCAGTCATCAGTTCTGAGCTTTGTTTATTCAGTTATCAGTTCTGAGCTTTGTCTATTCAGTCATCAGTTCTGAGCTTTGTCTATTCATTCATCAGTTTTGAGCTTAAACTGAATTCTTTTTTTGTCAAAGCAAAAGCTAAATTGAAAATTAAAATTTATTTTAATGAAATTCATCAAAATTGCTTAAAATTGACCTTTTTTTTACTTTTTTTCTAATTTTCAGAAATCAATATGTAAATTGGCGGTAGTTTGTGATGTACTGTATAATGACTGGACACCCTTAATATTTTCTGATGTAAACCTTTATCATTATTTTGTTTTATTGTCTACCACAATTTCTTAAGGGGGCGTAGCAAATTCTGACCAAATGTTTTTGAGTTTTACTTAACCCCGATCAAAGTGAAACAGACTAGGAAGTATACTATATAGAATTTCTCCTCATTTTAAGTAATTGAAATATTTTTAAAGAATTACATCAAGATTTTGAGCTGTCCGCCCAGCTGGCCCAGTCATACATCACAAATTTAAGAAAGCTTTAAACTTTATTCAGCTATATCTCGAAAAGCTATATATTCTGTTCGGATTTTAAAGCTCTTTTAATCAAAATACAAAACACTACTCGTCCAATAACTTTAAAATAAACGAGTGATAGTTATTTATTAATATAATCAAAAAAGTAAGAATTTATAATTTAATTACATTCAAAGTTATGAAATTCGTACAATTTTTATGATATATCAACTTATGCGCATATATGAACAAAAGTTAAATTGAGAGCATTTTATCCTCGATCATTATAATTTCTAAAGAATGATAAACGTTTGAAACATTTTTATGTATGTTTCTTTTATAAAGAGCATAAAAGAAAAACATAACAAAGTATTTCATATATTTTCTCTCATATATTTGCTATCATGTGATTACTGTTAATAAATTTTGCCACCCGCTTTGTTTTAAATATACGTGACGGAGAAAGTAGGGGACAAGTACCCAAACTCTAAAAAACAAGAAAATTCGTGCAAAAACGTTATAACAGCAAAACATGGGCAGATAACAGTCCATATTTTCCACTAAAATTTTAATGAAAATCGGTCGAAATTTCACAACGACAGGAAAATGTGATCTGCATATGGGTAAAGCCTTTTCCCCCCTAAAACAAAATGATGGGCCCGTAGGCATATTGCTGTTAATTAATAACTTTTAAGCATGCTGCGAAAAACTTTATCCAGTACCTAAAATTTGTTTTCCCTTTAATGACAGTTCTAGGAAGAGGGAGTGGGGCAACAAAAATATATGAACATTTCCTAATCATGATCTAAAAATGTTATTTTTGAATTTTTTTGCTAGAATTTTGTGGTCTGGAATTCGAAATTAAAAAGTCTTAAGCAACTTTTGTACCAATTTTCCAATTAAAAATGTCTGCATGTGATATAAGAAACTGGTACACTTCCAAGAACAATTTTCATAATTGGCATTACAGTGAATAATGATGCAGAATTTACTTTCGAAGCAAAAAAGAAATGAATACAAAATATATTTGAAAAGAACGAATAAGCAGTAGATATTGAGTCACGAAAACAAAAATACTTAACCAACAATGAGTGAAAAGGGATAACGATTTAAAGAATGTGCGGGAAAGAAATGATTTATGATTATGTTGATCATTTAAAAGGAAAAGGAATTATTAATGAGCAGTCAGAAGGGTTAAATGGAGTTATGGCTGAAAATTAAATATGAAAAGAAACTTTTCTAAATTAACTTGTCACTTACCTTAACAGGATGGAGAAGACCATTTGTTTTCAAACGATGTTGTTTTTCTGATTTTTTTGTGCCATTTTGTTCATTTGCTCCATTCTGATTCTCATTATCTAACGTTTTCATCAAGAAAGAAATGTATGTGGTCGCTAAAACTAAAACATCCAGTTTAGAAAGTTTTGTATCTGGTGGCACAGAAGGCAAAGACCGCTGCAGTTCAAGGAATGCATCGCGTAAAGTCTTCACCCGAGACCGCTCGCGGGCAGCATTCGCTCCTTCGGGCAGATCGTCACCGTTTGCGTCGGTTATTAAGTTTGGCTTTGGTACCGTGGCTGATCGCGGCGGCCGTCCGCGACCTCTTTTGACAGGAGGCGGCCCAGTATTTTGAGCTGCTTCGTTTGCTTCTTGCAGTTTTTCAGATTTTCTTTTTCTTCCTCTTTTCTTTGGTTGTTTTGTCGGTTCCTCTTTGATCCAAGACGTGCTCGTCACCGTACCAACACGAACTTCCTCTTCCACTAGAGACTTAACTTGCGTATCCATGGCATAAGTCACAAATTTATCTTCTCATAAAAAAGGTGATAGGCATAAATTGCAATAACGAATTATTCAATATGAGGTTTGAACATACTTTATGATGATATTTGTTTTTGCTATGAAAAATAAAATCACTGATACTGTTAACTTCCGGCTTTAAGTTATGTGGAAAAAGTGCAATTTTAGCAATCGCATATACCTCCTTACATTGCACGAAAAAGATTACAGAATCTTATCAAGTTTTGAAATATTTTAATCAGAGTTAAAACTTGTAATAAAACTTACGAAATTTCATGTGATTGTGTACAATTTAATCAGCTCTAAAATACGATTAATTATCTTGGCACCTCCACAGCAGCATCTCACACATCGCTAAATGGTACCGTTTAGTTTACTGCTCCAAAGATAATTGCAATTTTTATGATTTTCAGGTAAGCTCCATTTTACCTGTGCAGATGTTGTTTTTCTTTCTTAAATGTTCAGAACAGTTGTACCAATCAATTTATTGTAGTAAGGTCATAACTGTTCCTCGTACACATTTCATGTGCCCGTCAATGTCAAAATTATATGTTGACATATTACCGTCGCAGAGTGATACGTCACTTGGCTGTCCTACTTACTCTACTGGTGATGAAAAGACAGAAACCTCACGCAACCGTTCAAGATGCGTCAATTCTGTTTTTGTTTTTTTCTTTTTCGAAGGTCCTCGTTAATACTTAAGTATTTCCTTTTAAGAAATCTCGAGAAAAAAACTCCACCCATCAACTCAGTTTGTGAACTTTTGATTAATGTTCAATATGTAGTGAAACAAGATAACAGAAAAGTTTGAAAAGAATAATTTCCAGATCTCAAATCAAAATAATGAACCACAAACTACTCCGTTGCTTCCAAGCCTTCCCCTATGTATTTCAGATTAATGAATAATTATTTTGAAAGCTGACTTAAGGTAGAAAGTTATTAATTACAATAAAATGTTCAATGGCGCTTCAGGTCTGTAACTTGTATATTGCAGACGCGTTAGATTATGAGTTCAATTTAATTCTGGGTGCAAAATATATACGTCCCTTCCATGCTCCACAGGAAACTCACAAGATTGTTATATTTCAGCGAAACTTACAGATGAACTTCGCTTATGATTTGCCCGCTTGGAGGTTTGTCATCAGCTACGGTGTTTGGTTAGGCGATCAGCTGTGGCGCATGCGCACTCTACCAAAAAGTTGCCCAAACTTTGTTAACATGATACGGTTCTCTCCAAAGAATTTCAAGGACGAAACATAAGATTTAAAAAAGGTTCAGTACAAATTCAGTGTGAAATGAGAACCGGATTATTGGGGAAAATCTCCGAATTTTAATCTTGTATTATTTTGTGCAAATGCAAATTTCAGGTGCGCTGAAAATTGATGATATAGATGTATTTAAGAAAAATCATTTAGATTAATAATATGCGTTGTGCACTCCACAACTACCGCATAACGCTTATATCCTACTCTTCGTTAATTGTTAAAAGTTAAGGTCTAGGAAAAGAATAAGGGGATGGGCGAGGAGTGACTTTCAGCTTGATGAACACTCAAACTGTGCATGTTGGTCGTACAGTCATAGAGATGAATTTTTACGGATAATATGTGACCGTCATCCTTATTAGAACAGGTCTCCTACAGTCATTTCTTTTATATTTTGTTCCTAAACACTGTGAATTTGTTCAGGCCCAATATTTTATAGGCGCCTTTTTAGGTGGGGGTGTCCAACATCCGGGGATTTGAAAAGGCCAGTGCTTTCAAACTGCCAAATATGCAAATAGTTAGGATACAACCGATGAGATTCTCACTTGGTGATAAATATAAGTTGTGTTACAATAATTCGTAGTAGCACATTCACGTACAAGCACAACCCAGCTGGCTGCTAATTGTACCACTTTTATGAATGCAAATAGGTTCATAGATTCCTCGGGCAAGTTCAGCCAACAGAACACCCGTAGTGCCAGTATGGGTATTTTATTTCTGTCCCGTCACCAAACCAGGCAGACTTTGTTGCTTAAGGGCCAGCGACGCGCGGACAGTCTCGGCATGACTCATTCGAAGAAAAAAAACGCTGGTTCCTTGGACTGTCTCGCCATAAAAAATGTTTAATTAAAACAAAATGTCTTGAAACTTTATTTTACTCTTTAAGCGACAAATGTTTAGACCTACTTTAAGTGTTTGACTGTCTTTGTAGATTCTCAGAGAAAACGTAAAATGATTGAACTTTGACACCGAAGTAGAGTGACACTTAATAAGGAAGTGTCATTTTCCATGGTACTAGAACCTCTGAAATGATGGATAGAAATACGCAGATGGTATTATGGAAAATAAACGTTTTGTTTTTGCAATACCTTACTAAACGGTAACATTGCATATGTGAATTATTACAATTTGCAAAGAATATAGTATGATGGTATCATGAGAGAGATTTGCTCCCTGAAGAGTAAGGGACAAAATTATATTTAAGTGCCCGAACATTTAATAGACTAAAAGCAAAGAGCTTCTAAGCTCTTTGCTAAAAGGCCAGAGAAGTCTCAAAGTTCTGTAATTTTCAACGCCTTGCTCACCGTAATATACAATCTATATATTATTTTTGCACTTATCTATATTGCGCCTCTCCCTTGGATCGAGGATATATGGGTAATATTTATTGCACCAATGAAAGTATGTATGACATCAAGGATGTTTTTTTTTTTTTATGCAGGTGCGTATTAGAAAAGCTAGGCTTAATGAACAGTCGTTATTTTCTGTAGATAGCGCAGTTTTGTTTCAAGTTAAAGCTGATTAAAGTTCCAAGGTAAATGAGTGATTTTAACTTGAATACAGCACAAAATCTTAATTTACTTCTTCGTTTTCCTCTTTGAAATGTAGTCTTTGGTAATTTGGTAACAAAATACGATTTTCTACTAAATGAAAAAAAACTATGAGAAAGGTCAAATTAAATATAAAATTTTGCAAGAGTCGACTATTCTTACAGAACAGAGGCTCAAGAAAGAATGAATGTAAGACAACTGACAACTGTTTGTCGAAAGAAAACAACAGTGGTTATATATTCGTTGGTTATGAATGGTCAACTCGTAACCTACGATGATAGTAGTTTGCAATAAACAATAAATAAGGTCTTAACCTGCACAATGAATAAATCTATCCTGTTCAAAGTACTGGAATAATTCTTGGATATTACAATAATAGTTATCAACTATTGCCTACCTAAGCGGAAACCAACGGACATTTAATCCAGGCCCGTAGCCATAACTTTTTGCTCAAAAGACACTTTAAGGTTCAGACTTCTTCATATTTGTCGATTGATTTTACGCTAGGGTGCATAGATATTCCCCAGGGGGTGATATGACCCCGTTCCCCCACCTTGGCTACGGGCCCACTATTGGCTACGGACCATGCAGTTTTACCATGAACTGTATTTGAGTATGCATGGCGAAATATCTCGGTTTCGTGAAACCACATTCGTGCACACCCCAGATGGATCAAAATGTGTCAAAGTCAATAACCTTCTCAATATCTTAAGAATTATTATTTTCAGTGGACAATTTCCGTTGGTTTTAAGCAGTGTACCTATACTAAAACACAAACAAACTTCAGTCGGGCAAAATATTTCTGGATTTTTTTTCCTCTTCTGATCTTCAGTGTAGTTTCTACGGGCAACATCCGGGATATCTGGGTCTTACAAATTCTCCATCCCCTCCCGACCAACCTTCTGATTGGGCTCAGGCCAGTACGTGAGGTGTGATAATGCGAATGGAATCTAAACCCTATGTGACGTCATGCTGTCGACAAAACGATACATTAAAAGTTCAAAGTTTAGGTAGTGAGGTTCCTAATTTTTGATGAGCACAAATCTGGTGTTCATTAAGTTGGATCTAAATTGATTAAATATACTGTTAGTCAAGGGAGGGGGAGTCGCGACTGGGGTGTGGGGGTGGTGTCACACACCCCAATATTTTAGAAAGAAAAAACATCCGGGCAAAAGGGTTTAAAAATTAAGAAAAAACGTGTGGATTCTTGAAAGAGCTGTCCAAATCTTGGTCTTAACTTACCCGATGTTTTCAAATCCGGTTCTAAAATTTCCCTATTTTTCTGAATCAGGAATTTTTCAAGTCATGATATCAAATTTTCCGATTACTTCGAAAATGTTGTTGATTAAACATTTTTCGGAATTATGTTCTTTATTTCACTAACTTTGTTCCACTTGCTGGCTGGGGCACAGCAACTTTTCAAACTACATTGGTCGTGAGTCTTCGAGCAGGCAGCAATGGTAATTCCCCTGCTTTGATATGTCTTGTATGGCAACACCGCACATGTGGATAGCATGTGCCTTATTGGCAATATCACATAAAATTATGACATGATGATAACAAATTTTCAGATATAGAATCACAAAATGGGTTATATAGACCAAATTTTCTTTAAAATGGCCCAAATTCGGTAAAAATGCACGAATTTGGTTCAAAGTCACCCAAAGTTTATTTAAAATAGTACAAATGAGGTTAAAAATCGCATAGATTGATTTAGAATTTGCCAAAATTGCCCAAATTTCGTTAAAAATTGCAGAAATTTTGTTTGAAATGACCAAAATTTGTTAAGAAATGGCTTTTGTTTGAGATAAACAATTATCGTCCATTATATATCAAATTGGTAATGATTCACTTCTTTTAGTTTGTTCGACATCAGTTAATATTGGATATTTTTTATTTAGCCAGAAGTCAGTTTAAGAAGTCATATTTTCGGGCACTTTTTGCCACCTCTGGCGCCGAAAGCTGGATACACCATTGCCCACAAGGAGCCCATAGGTAAAGCTCCAGAAACTGCGATTTGCAGCTTTTGATCAGCTCACTTTG
This sequence comes from Chiridota heheva, assembly GCA_020152595.1. Classification (NCBI taxonomy): domain Eukaryota; kingdom Metazoa; phylum Echinodermata; class Holothuroidea; order Apodida; family Chiridotidae; genus Chiridota; species Chiridota heheva. The sequence goes on along the minus strand of JAIGNY010001709.1, from coordinate 1,432,702 downwards.
AAGGGAGAATCACATATCAAATTATAGACTTTAAATATTTGTTTTTAGGCCTATTTGAGCGGCATCGTGTGGGTATGGGGAACACGCAACAGGGGTAGAACAGGCAACAGAGGTAGGAGGTTGGGCACGGCTTAATTACAAACATACACGGGCACATTTTAGGTCAAATTGGGGCACCTTGCCACAGAAAGCGGAGTGTACAACCCCTGCACCCCATCCTCTGAATCCGCCGCTGGCCATTTATTTTTATTCCAATCATGATCTAAAATTTCTTTAGAAAATCTTGATTGCAAACTAAATAATAAAGAAAACTACACACACACACACACACACACACCCACACAGAAAAAGAGGCTGCAGCCTGCAGCCCTGCGCATCATCTTTATGCCACGTTCTGGACACTTCAAAATACATGTCTTGGAACTACAAATATCAATATGTATGTGAAAGCCATGTTACCTAAAATTCGGGTACTTTGAAGAAAAAAACAAAATCTGGCAAATTTACGCCCCTGCTGGTAATGTGTTACATATAGATTTTAGATTGCCTTCACCTGTTTACGGTGACCAGCTCAATGCCCGTTCAACTAAACAGCGAGATGCAGAATACTTCTCATAGATTGTAAATCTTAAACCGTTAACCAAAGTCTTAAACTTTTAATCAACCCTAACTCAAAACAAAATTAAATCAATGATTGTTCTTTTAGATTTTAATACACTTTTCATTTTTTTTTAATAATTCAAAAAATCTCGTTTTCATCAACACGAGGTAACGTTTCTCCGTCTCTGACAGTTCTTGCGCCTCTGGCCTCATGGTCTACATAATAATGGTCATATAAATATCTTAATCAGTGAATAATGACTTTATCAAATCAATGAGTTGGCATTATACACCTATGTATACCGTGAGAACAATGCCAGCCGTCAATCATTATTTAAGTGGTCTAAGTTATTCAAAGTCAATGGTAACCTTGATTTCTTAGCGTTCCCGATGGGATCGCTGTTTGAAATGTTTTCATTTATAACATTTAACTGGCTATTTCAATTTAAAGATCATATTATCCACATTTCAGCTGTTTAAGAAGAAATTGCTGCATGCGGTATAGCATGTTTTCAGGATTATCATAAAATGTCAATAACCGTCAATTTTATAACTACCCAAATTGTTTACTGCATAGTGCGCATGGATAGTTTTTAATAATTATCATCTAGATTTTGTATTATATAATTATAGGTAAGTGGGAAGTATGTGATTTTGTTGGGACGAAAGAAGTATCAATATAGTCGTACTATTGTTAATTAAATGGAGTGTAAATTCATTATACGTATATCCTTTTACTTTTTTATGCATTGTTGTGTATTGATACCACATGATCTTAGTGATGGGAATGTCTGTCATTATTTTCATAGGAGGACACACATATGCTAACGTCTCCCAACAATATCACTCGCTGATAAAACAACATGCGCATCACAATTATCGAAAAGTAGAAGAACAAACGTAGAAAAACACCCTCGAAAAATTACTAACATACGTCCTTGTTGGCAACTCATAACTTACACATCTTTTCCACAAAGCATGCTATGCATCTATTCACGTGACTTGCCAGGGCATTACCCTTCATCAAGTGTGTCATGCCTTGAACTCTCTGCCATCCGTAATCAAGGTTTTATTATTTTCCGATATTGAATAAAATGTTGTTGTTTTAAATTTAGTTCCCTCACGAAAATTTCGGAAACAAAGAAAATAACACAAAAGAATAAGCATTCACACCTTTGTTTGCCCTAAATTAGCTATAACTTAATCATGTTTCCCAAGAAATGCTGTGGGCCGTGCATTCAAAGAGGTAACCCCGCCAAACAATATATCTCCTGCCGTGCGCTCAGTTGGGTTTAAATGTCGAAGCATGTCAGTGAATTTTGCTAATTTGTTTCCAATGCTGGTCAATTCAGGAGAACCATGTCAAAACAGACACTTTATAGGGTCATTTTAAAACATTGGTTGGGCGAGCGTGTGGGTGTGCTGGTGTGGGGTATGTTCAGCTAACCAGCATTCTACAAGAAAATGTCATCTGGTGCCGTAAACAGCAAAATTGTAAAGTGCATAACTGTTACCTTTTTACCCAAACTGCCAAATTTTGAGTATGAAGACTTTTCTGAAGCAGACATTATCCTTAATTCGGAAAAAATGATCAAATCCTTAGTTAATATTCAACGGTAAAAGACATGCTTAAATGTAACAAAGAACAGTATAAATTATGATCATTTGAACCTACCTGTCTTAACAATTATACACAGTCAAGTATGGTCTTAATCAACCGCATCTCAAAACGTTTTTTTTTTTTTTTTAAAGGCGTTTAAGGCACGGTTTTTAACTAACAATTGCAGTTACTTGGTTTTATCTTCACTATAGAAAAAAGTCTTAAATTCTGAAAAGAGTGGCATTTAAATAACGACAAAGGCACTTGCTGTTTCCGAGTTGTGGCTATTATCCAAAGTTTGAACATTGTTAATTTATGTATGAAAAATATGTGATAAATGAATGAGAAGAAAGCTAAAAACCTTTCAATTTATGTCCTAATTTTCAGCCACTGAAAATCATCAGATTGCTTTTCTTACAGATTGCTTGAAAAGCCAAGATCATATTCAGTTACTGATCCCATATGAAGTTGGAGAAGGACTAAAAATGAAATTCATAGATTTTCTCTTTGTGATGTCACATATTTACATAACATTTAGCAAAATACATCATACCTGTTATACAGTTATACATCATACCTGTCATACAGTCATAATAAGGCCTTGAACTGAAAAAGCTGCAAAATGATCAATGATTTTTAATCGGTTTTACAAATAGAGGGATTTCATCACGTGACTCTAACTCAACTGGCAGCCATTTTGCAGGTGAGAGAGCTTTGCGCGTTGAGTATTTCACGCGTCTGATCTTCACTCAACTCAGTCACATCACACGTAAAACAAACAGACTCGTGTAACAAACAAACAGATCTAAAACACGCGCTGGGCATGTGAAAGACGTGGTGGGCATATAAACACGCGCTGGTTAAAATGACCTGGCCAGATTAATTAATTTGGTAATATAAAATGTTATTTTAAAGAAATAATTACCCCCAAGTACTTCAAGTAATCTTAATTAGTGGATTCTAAGCATGAATATTAGTTAGTGCAAACGGCACAGCAAGATTTCGGCATATTACAAAAGTAATCTTATATAACAACATGCAAACGCAGCAGACGGCAATCTCTCCTACAAAATGGCGATGTAAACAAAGTCGTCAAAGACGTCAGCTGAAACATCCTTATTGAAACTTTCAGCCATTTTCGTAGGTTTTAGCATATCTATTCCCATTAGGCTAAAGTTGCACTACCTGTTCATAGACCTTTATATAAAAGGTTTTTTTTTTTCTTCTTCAGATGTTCAAAAATATGTGCTCATACATCCTTGCCCATACCCATCCTACAAAATAATTGTATGGAATGGCATTACCGCGCCTCCCCCTCATTGGTAAACAGTATACACTCTTTCCCTCAAAAATTAACTTTGGAGGTAACATCAGTGAAAATGGGTGAAATTTGTTTTACCTGCAGAAATGATATGACTGACGTCATGGTTCCTTTTCGCCTCTGCCGCCAGCCCTAAGAAAATATAAAACGCCATGACATGCTGGCACAGAGTAGAGTGTTGGACCAGGCTGCCAGGGAAAAGTCTTTATTCGAAAGACGGATCAAATCAAGAAGCAGGATTAATATGTTCAGAAATTGGAAATACCTCAAAGCGATTTTGAGAAAAAGCCCAATAGGCATATAGCAGCATAGCTAAAGTAGTAGAGTGTGGGCCAATATAGTTTCCTGCAAAGAAGTAAGATAGGTCAGAGAAGCAAGTCAGTTTTATGTTCATATGTGTATCATAGTATCATGTTCATATATATAATATATATATATATATATATATATATATATATATATATATATATATATATATATATATATATATATACATATATATATATATATATATATATATATATGTATATATATATATATATATATATATATATATATATATATATATATATATATATATATATATATATATATATATATATATATATATATATATATATATATATATATATATATATATATATATATATATATATATATATATATATATATATATATATATATATATATATATATATATATATATATATATATATATATATATATATATATATATATATATATATATATATATATATATATATATATATATATATATATATATATATATATATATATATATATATATATATATATATATATATATATATATATATATATATATATATATATATATATATATATATATATATATATATATATATATATATATATATATATATATATATATATATATATATATATATATATATATATATATATATATATATATATATATATATATATATATATATTATATATATATATATATATATATATATATATATATATATATATATATATATATATATATATATATATATATATATATATATATATATATATATATATATATATATATATATATATATATATATATATATATATATATATATATATATATATATATATATATATATATATATATATATATATATATATATATATATATATATATATATATATATATATATATATATATATATATATATATCAATGTATATATTCATATGTAGCAATACCATACCCTTTTAACATTCAGCCACATAATGTTTTCACCAGATGGGACCTGGGATATTTTTCCTCCCTGATGGGTCAATAATCTGATGGAGCAATAAACTAATAAGTTCTTTTATAATGGACAATGTCATATAAACGGCATCTAATTTGTCAATACCTGTCCTCGTTTTGTCTTCATTTCTGGACACGATAATCAAGATTCGATGACGGATCTGGCGACAATTCTCGCTTCTACTCTTTATGACAAGTTATAGAACTACGAGACCCAATAAATCACAGCCACAACCCTGATATCCACGAGGTTGCGATAATTCAAGGATCATTGAATAATATGGAAATACTGGGAAAGATAGATTTATGAATTAATATGTCTCCATAAGCAGAGGTGACAGTTGACAAGGATGTGAAGTGGGTGGCTGGATTTCAAAGGACCTGCGTGTGGTACCAGGAAGTTTCCAATTAGGTATGATATGAAACGAGGACAGGTAAGGCGAGGGTCAATAATTTGCATTTTTTCTTCTGAATCTAAATCTGAAATATACGTCCAGCGATCAAATCTGACCAATCCTGATCTAAAATGAAAGCGTAATGGAGTATAATTCATTTATAATCTTAAGGTGACGTAAATATAAACACAAAATGTACATATACCCCCCTCCCCCACCCCACACGGTGCTTTCTCCGTAAAGTCAAACATAGCTGAGTGATTTAAACAGTCCACTGGGTCAACATCTTGCAAGCAATAGGGATCCTCATACTGTCATAGTGATACAACTGACATGACAATCGAATACCATACATTTTCAAATCCACAGTTGGCACACCTTCATAAAAAGTTTGACACCTTAATAAGTTGGATACCTTAAAAAGTGGTTTGTCCCCTTGTCCTTAGATTCAAGATCAGGCCAGGAATTTCCATATATCCTTATCTTTATTGTTCATTTGATTTCGTGTAAGGGGACAGGCCTTCACAAGAGAGGCAGGTCTTGTTTTAAATATCTTTTCCATGATGATTCCCATTATTGGTACGCTCTTTTTGATAGGATTGTGGAAAAGGAATAAAATAAAATTTGCTCTGAATGTCACAGATTTGCATAAAATGGCCTGAAACTCATAAAGCTGTTGAACTTGAACTTATTCAAAGATTTAAAAATGATATAACTTAAATTCTTCTACCAATCTGCCATTGACCATTGACACATAATCGTTCACAATATGGATAACGACCAAGAGAAGGCTATCGGTTTGTTGTAATAAACCTTTGAACTGTTTAAGACAGTGAAATTCTTTTTTGCATTCAGCCTTCTGGAAATTTGAGGAATTTTCGTGATGAAAATAGTATATAAAACAGCGGTTCATTGAATCAGCCGAGTTACTGAACAAACCGAACCACCCATCTGACTACCGTGTTTGCAGAATCAAAGTCGGTGACACTTTTATGTGGTGTTTATGGGGCTCTTAAAATGGGCTACGGGAGGTGACTAATTCCAAAGGCTTTTTGAGAAAATCTTTCCTAAATATCTTTTATGGATGTTCCATGACTTTTGGTTTTGGTTTTGGGAATTTTTATGAGTTTATGAGAAATTGGGACGGGTCATGGATAAAGAAAGATCTGTCTTCATAGATTCAATATTGTAAACGGAAGAAAACGATGCGAAAGTTTGTACTTTACGTGGTGTGAAAGGCTGACCAAACTGCCAAATTCAAGCAATCTTTTGTATCATTGTTTTCGATCTGGATGACCATAAAAACGCATAATAGCAGAATAACAGTGTGTCAGTTATACCCGATAACGAACTTATCAGTGCTTATACCAGAATTCCAAGTCATGTGGGTTACAACACGGCACCGGAAGCTAAGGAAATCACAATGAGGGAGTTCTGGTTATTTTTAGGGTAATGAAAAATGTTGGAAATTTTTCGAAGAGGGGGGTGGGGTTTCAACCCCAGAACCCCTCCCCTCTCTAAATCCACCACTGGGAGTAGACTATTCACCTTCTTGCGAAATTTTGATTTCCATTAGAGTTTTCATTATAATTTGGTAAGAAACTTAAAGAGATGCGGGGTCCATGACTCTATGCCTTCCTGCAGGGCTACACATTCGATGATCATCACTGAGGGATTTAGAATTACCAAATCGCTGGTATCATTTGCGGAATTGTAGCTTAACCCCTGACGTAACATTAAAGGTATTGCTCACGTCGTAATGATACCAAGAACGTCGAACGATACAACTTTTGGGTCAGAGGTGCAATTATGAGGGTGTGTGTGTGTGTGTGGTGGGGTGGGGGAGGGAGGGGGTAGGATCCCAAATAATCATTTGTAATTTTCCTATTTTTATTATATGTTCTCTGTATATAATAACATAGATCATTCAGTCCACAATAACAATATTCTTCAATTATACAAAACAAAAACCTAACACATTTTGTGTCATGGACCCCCTGACTAAAATTGAAAATGTCCAGTCCTATGGTCATAATTACTTGCATTACGTCTGATCAATGATAATTTGCCTCCCTCATGTCCCTGGCCTGATTATAACGTTATACTATTATAAGCTGGCTTTATTGGATGTTGGCACTATCTGACTATTGACTATTGGCCTATATATCATTTTCTATAATTTTGAAAAATTAGGTTGCTCCCTTGCATCATAAAACATGGGTAAAATTGTTATTGTTTTAAGACCTCCAACTTACTGTTCTTTATAAATTAAAAGCTGCCCGTTTCATTCTGTTAACAGGTTAATATTGCAGTAACATTTTGTTTTCAAATAGCCCACATTAAACAGCAGACTTTTTGAGAATATTATAAGTCCAAATACATATATATATATATATATATATATATATATATATATATATATATATATATATATATATATATATATATATATATATATATATATATATATATATATATATATATATATATATATATATATATATATATATATATATATATATATATATATATATATATATATATATATATATATATATATATATATATATATATATATATATATATATATATATATATATATATATATATATATATATATATATATATATATATATATATATATATATATATATATATATATATATATATATATATATATATATATATATATATATATATATATATATATATATATATATATATATATATATATATATATTATTTATGCCGGCCCGCAACAAGGACTTTAGGAGGGGGTTCGTTTATTCGTATAAAAGGGCACTTTATTCCTTGCACCTCGGAAAAATTTAAATGGGAACGTGACGTTCTACATTACGCTTTTTCCCCCGAGAGAAGGTCAGAACCGTTATGATACTTTGAACAAGTTTTGAAATTCCAAGTGCTTATTATGTATTTAGATTTCAAAAGAGCGCTTTCTCTGAAAGGGGCGTTCTTCAGAGAAGATTTTGAAAATGCAACTTTGTGCGATATTGTATTTAATACATGAACTAAGATACCGAGAGATAGAGATGGAGGGGCGGGATATAGAACAGGTTCGTTTTAAAAGTTTGACAAATTTTACACGTGTTTATAGTAAATTATTGGAAGCTAATCAAACATTTTTCTTTTAGACTACTCATATTTTTCAAAGAGTGACCGTAGACCTATATACATGCACAAAAACGTGAACAATAAAACTTTATATTTCCACATTATGCGTTTTCATGATTTTTTTGTTTGTATATTGTATATTATCTCTCTTTGAAATAAATTTTGACTTGTATAATATACTTTCTTTCTATGCGTTGTAACGTACTTTTCATTGCAAACGTATAGAAGGATTTCAGATTGCGGGTTTATTACTATGTGATTGTCAATGGCGAGGAGTAAACAATTGGTTAAAAGTCAAATGCTTAAAGTACTGCAAAGCCTCCTTATGATATCTATTATGATATTTATTGTGGAACGTCATCACTGATAATTGTTCATTATTCTTGCTTTGCACTCAACAGGATAAATATTTTCTTTAAACATGAAAATGTCTTGTCTATGTTTTAGCGTTTTATCAGGCTTTGGATATATTCCAAAGGTTTTGGTTACACCGAAAAGCACTCGCGTAAGAGCAATATGGGTGGCGTGATTGCAAAACTCCAAGTCATCCACTTTCAATACGCCACAGACCCTAACCAGGCTGCGCTTTTTTTTTTCTGCAGCCCAGAATTGCCATTACAGAATTGTCATTACAGACTTTTTTAGCCAATCATATACAAGAATGACGATGACGTATTAATCTGAATATTCATATATAACTTATGACATATCGTCTGACAAAATAATTTGGGACTTAGTAATTCCACGACTGCGAGTGAATAACATTACTTTGCCGGAAAAAAACTGACACTACAGATATGGCACAATTTAAAATGTGCTACGAAGCGAATCCTCCTTTGAATATCGAGAAAGTAGTTAACAATATCTCGGTAAGTGGTGTTCTGAGTGAAGTTCTAACACTCGCTCCTTGTATGAAAATTATGACATAGTTTATAAAGTAGTAGTTAAGCGACGTTTTCTTGCATTAACACTTTTCCTTGACACGTGTTGTAGGTACGGAGTTTTTCGCACAGGTGTTCCTAACGTTATGGCAACCTATACGCTAATACTATATATATAATAAAAGGTAGGACTCTTTTTTTTAACGAGACTATCGAACCGTGTATAAAAATTCCTTTTTTGACCACTCGCGAATCTTAATTACACTTTTTACTCTACTCACATTCGCAGGAGACTCCTTCTTCTATATAATCCACGGTATTTGTTAGTTCTTTTCCGATTAGATGTACAAACGATGAATTTTCTTCCAAATTACACCAAATTACTGTCCAGACAATCTATTCGTCTTTCAATTTGCTGCAAACTAAAGGAACGGTACGATGACGTCATGAAGAAGCAGCACTGCAGTATTATTTTGACAAGAACGAGCCGGGAATGTATCATTCATTACCGGATGAAAATTCGTAGTTAATAATTGGTCAGGGTAAGGAAACATTGGTTTCATAAAATTCAGACTGGTTTCATAAAATTCAGACATTCAGATGGAAAAGGGATTACATGTCCAAAAAATTGAAGGCATTATATTGGAGGACACGTGCTTCTTTTTCAAGGAGTTATCAAAGGAATTTGTATAAAAATGGACCTGCAACATCTTGTACTAATTTCTTTTTTTTTCAAAGTAAGGCTACAAAGATAATCTTTTTTTTTATTGCTATATGGATATGCACAAAAAGCAAACTAGCTTCTGGTCATCAATGAGCACATGGAAACGTAGCTGGGCTATGACAACAAGCCATTATTAATATGACATTAAATAAACAGTGGAAGTTTGTTAGAAATACTTCCTAGGGCCCAAGATAATGCTTTTAGAATTTGTCATTTGTGCAGGCAGGGAATGTACACTTTGGGGTACATTTGTCTCATTTGACCAAATTTTTGGATGAGTATTATGAGCTTATACCACCTCCATGCAGTTGGAGCCTTGTACAAAATGCATATCAAACTGAGTGCAGTAACAAGGTCATCAAATTTTTGTAATCGAATTGTATGTATTTAATTGATGTTAAAATAATTTGGGACATGCTAACAGAAGTTAAAATACAGCAAAATATAAACTATAAAGAAATTAATATATCATTAAGTAACTCTTCTCTGTAATTCACTGTATACTGTGGCAGTAAAAGTTAATCAACATCTTAAACCTGAACTGTTGTCTGCACTTGTAATATTCTCAATGTCCTTATCCAATGAAAGAATAGAACGAGTGCAAAGAGTTCCAGAAATATAAGATGACTGTACTATTTGGTAATAACAAAGAAGAGTTACTGAAGGAAATTTTGTATTTCTTTATGTTTTGAACATATTTACACTGTGGATAACATTACTATATGTATGATATATATAGTGACCATGGTAACATGGGTATTAACAAGTTTTCAGTTCAGTTTTAGATGGTGATTATCTATGTTTCAAAGAAGAGTTACTTAAATGTTTATTTCTTTAGATTTTAAAGACACTATTTCCACTTGATAACATACATGTAACTATTGAACTTACAGAGAAGAGTTACTTAAAGGATATATTTATTTCTTCATATTTTGAAGAGACTATTTTAACTCGATGACATAACTATTAAAATTACAGAGAAGAGTTATTTAAAGGATACATTTATTTCTTTGTATTTTGAAGAGACTATTTTAACTTGACATAATTATTGAAATTACAGAGAAGAGTTACTTAAAGAATATGTTTATTTTTATATTTTAAAGAGACTAATTTAACTAAATGATATTGTCTTGAGATGCAGTATACATTTTTTTTTTTTTTTAAATATATTTATTCAACTTCCAAAAACAATAACAATCAACAGCTCAAGAAATATACAAAAAAGTGAAGGTTTTTACAAAGTAAACAATTTCAAAGAAAATATAGAAGAAAAAAAAAAAAAAAAAAGGGAAATTATGAATTACTGTTACTTTAAAAAAAATGTATCTTTAAACAGTTCGGGAGCAGCCCAAAAAAATGGGTACTTTAAAATACCCAAAAAATTGGGTACTTTTATGTATTACGTCATCGCATGAGCCTACACATTTGACTAGCCCACACTAAACATATGAGGTTTCTCATTATCCGCTCCTGATTGTCCAAAAATTCAATAGATGTCCTGAAATTTTGGAGACTGATAGTAAATAGATATCAAAAACTTTCTGTCGCTGTTTTTTGAAATTCACGGTTGCCTTTTTGAGAAATTAATCAAATAGATTATAAGCAGTCTGTTTTGTTCATTTTCTCAAAATTGCGACAATGAATTTCAAAAAGCAGCGGCAAAAAGTTTTAAATATCTATTTACTATCAGTCTCCAAAATTTTAGGATATTGATTGAATTTTTGGACAATCCCAGCGAAAATGAGAAACCCCATATGTTTAGTGTGGATAGTCAAATGTGTAGGCTCATGATGACGTAATACATAAAAGTACCCAATCTTTTTGGTATTTCAAAGTACCCAGTTTTTTGGTTGCTTCGAACTGTTAAACATTGAAAATAATCATAACTTCTTTTTTTAACATAAAAGTTTCTTTCCATCTCGAGCATCATCTTCATAGCTGTTTTAAATCTATAAAGAGTAGGTATGGTATTGGTATATTTACATGAGAAAATAAAATATTTAGCGTGAAAAATAATGTAATTGTATTTGAAATAGTTTTCATCAGTATAACCAAGAACAATAACTTTATAATTCAAACTTAAAGTTACATCACTTAAAGTATCAACAAAAACGTCATTCCAAAACTTAGATGAAGGCAAGCAGGCATACTGCGTCGACATTCTTCTTTAAAATTTCGAAAGATGACTTCACCCGTCTCATCTTCATAAATTCGTCTTGCGATCCTATATAAGAAGCAGGATGATAAGATAATCGACTGTCAGAGCAAGAAGTGACGACAATCACTTGCAATTTGTTTTATTTCCCCGAAGTTTGTAGTAGAGGCAAATATATACTTTCTCCATTTTGTATTAATATATCTTAATGATATTGTAGTTTTGAATAACATATAGGCCTAAGCAGATGGGCAGAAAATCCTATGTCGGAAGGGGCTCTGAGCATTGGGGCAGAAAAATGGAATGAGGGCACTTGTTTGACATTAATTAAGGGACACTTTTTATTTTCAAAAATGGACACTTTTTCCGTTTTGAAAAAGTGGGGGGGGGAAAACGTTCCACCTGGCTTCCTGTTCCTATACGCATATGGTTTAAGAATATATATATATATATATATATATATATATATATATATATATATATATATATATATATATATATATATATATATATATATATATATATATATATATATATATATATATATATATATATATATATATATTTATATATATATATATATATATATATATATATATATATATATATATATATATATATATATATATATATATATATATATATATATTTATATATATATATATATATATATATATATATATATATATATATTTATATATATTTATACATATATAGGCGGAATTTTTCACCCACTTTTGCCAAATGTATACTTTGATCTATAGGTAAATTTGTTGTATCTTAACGTGAATTTATAACCCCCTTCCTTTTTCTTCACTTTTGACTCTTCCCTACTTTTAAAGGAAAAATCTTGCTTTGTGTTTTAGAATTTGGAGTCAGGACCAATGTTGGCAATTGCCCATTGGGCGAATAGGTAAATAGCCTAGGCCTAATTTTGAATTTTATTGGAGGCAATGCCCTTCCCTCCCACCACGGTCCCTACGACCCATGGAAAATATCACTTTTAAATTCTACGTGTATTTCTATTCGTTTTCAAACTTTAAGAATGACTTAAAATAATTTCTTAAAACTTTCAAAAGGGCACCTCCTGTCGCGGTCCACCCTCAACTTTCAATTGGGCACCTCCTTCCCACATTCGCCCTTTACTCTATGACATGGAAAAGTGGCCCCTTGCCCCATTGATCCCGGTATCGTTGCCTATATAGCAAAGGCTTATTCATAAGGCCCCGGGTCTTGGGGGCCCATCAAAAGAAGGTGTGGAAAATAAAATGCACGCTCTAAAAATCATTTTGAAAAAGAGAATTACAAATATCTACGAGAGAAACAAAATTTGAAATTACAATTTCCGACATTTTGGTGTGCAAAGTCATGCATAATATAACGACATTATCAAGAAGTCATAATTCATATTTACAAAAGGACCAAGTCAATTATAAATATAGGCCCACCAAAAAGAGTTAAATAGGTCGTTGCTTTCCGTCCCTTGCTATCATAATGCATGACATTGTTGAATGTCACCAAAAAAAAAGATATGTAGAATGTGCCTCCATTTCTGTATTGGTAACATATATGAGCCTAGTATACAAAAAATAATTTGAATTGGTGTGTGCAGTAAGCGACAACAACAATTGTAGGCTGTATCTACTACTCATTTAGTTAACAAGAAAGTCAAGTGTGACACTTCATGTGAGACAAATATATTTAAAGTTCATATATACTAACTAACAGTAAACAACAGGAAAATTTACCAGTTGGTAATTGCTCCTGAAGAATCCATTGCTCTCTTCGACTTCATATACATTTAAAAGCTCGTGTTTGAATTGTCAACTTTTGACCAATCAGTTAATTTGTGAAAATTCATCGTTTGTACATCTAATCAAAAGAACTAACAAATACCGGTTATTTAGGGGCTTATTCGGTCAAAAAAGGGCAGTGATAACATATACCATAACGTAACAAATAAAATAACCCCCAACCCCAACCCCCTAACCTTATTTGCAGTGCTGGCTTGAGATACTGTGGATATTCGCAGGGCTGCCCTGCGGATATAATCACTTCAAAAAATCAAAGTTGTATAGCGACAGTTCTCACGTTGTATACGTAGATCTTCAAGCTGCTGTATATGCGTGAGATAATTCGCACTAGTTGTAGGTGCCTAGGCCTAGTACGAGTTCATGCCCAAATAGACTTTTGTTTAAGTTGTAGGTGAGTTTAATCCTTTTTGAACATTTTTCTTTAAGTGCAGTGAGTAGTCGTAGTGAGTACTCCATGCAGACATTACATACTATACAGGCTATAGTATACAGTCCTATGTTATAGGACTAATGTTGTGTATTATATTCAAATTTAATTACGTCATTGTCATTCTTGTATATGACTGGCTGAACAAATCTGAAATGGCAATTTTGGACTGCAAAAAAAAAAATCGCGGCAAAGCTAGGTTTAGGTGTGGCGCCATTCATAAACAGAGCTAGACTGCCAGCCTGGAAAACAGCTGATTAGCCAGACTGAACCAGTGTGGTTTGACAGCGAGTTGTATAGTAAGTTAGTGGTACTGTCTCCTGATAAATGTAACTAAAATTTACTGTTAAAATTTTTGCTATATTAAACAGAAGCTCAGCACTAATTGACATTAGTGCTGATCTTCTGATTAATCGAACTAAAATCTAACAGTAAATTTTAGTGACATTAAACTGGAGATCACTACAACTACCGTAACTTACTATACTACTCTGGCTGAAAAAGAAAAGAAAAAAACCTAGAGAGAAGCTTCTTTTTCTTACTAAACATTGTTTTAAGCCAAATTTCCCATGGTAGTATTGTGCCTTCACTGTTTATCTATCGCAACTTTTGAACATTTCACACTGTCAACGAATTATCAGTAGCACACAAATAACATATACCATACAATAGATAAGCTAGGCACCCCCTGTAATGTCCCTGTATTGGAAAATCTAGGCACCACCTTCTTGTAATATGCCTGTAGATGTTTTCCTAACGATTAAAGGAAGAAAATCTGTGAGAACCTAGGCACCCCCTGTGGTATACCTGTAGTTTTCCCCTGTATACACATAGACAACGTAGGAGTACGAAAATACCCTATACCACACAATAGACAACCACGGCACCTCCTGTGGTATAACTAGCTTTTCCTATACATGTATATACATAGAAACCCAAGAGTACGAACACCTAGGAGTACGAAAATCTAGGAGTACAAAAACTTAAGAGTACGAAAACCTAGGAGTACGAAAACCTAGGAGTACGAAAACCTAGGAGTACGAAAACCTAAGAGTACGAAAACCTAGGAGTACGAAAACCTAGGAGTACGAAAACCTAGGAGTACAAAAACTTAAGAGTACGAAAACCTAGGAGTACGAAAACCTAGGAGTACGAAAACCTAGGAGTACGAAAACCTAGAAGTACGAAAACCTAGGAGTACGAAAACCTAGGAGTACGAAAACCTAGGAGTACGAATACCTAGGAGTACGAAAACCTAGGAGTACGAAAACCTAGGAGTACGGAAACTTAGGAGTACGAAAACCTAGAAGTACGAAAACCTAGGAGTACGAAAACCTAGGAGTACGAAAACCTAGGAGTACGAATATCTAGGAGTACGAAAATCTAGGAGTACGAAAACCTAGGAGTACGAAAACTTAGAAGTACGAAAACCTAGAAGTACGAAAACCTAGGAGTACGAAAACCTAGGAGTACGAAAACCTAGGAGTACGAAAACCTAGGAGTACGAAAACCTAGGAGTACACAAATACCCTATTCCATACAATAGACAACCTTGGCCACCACCACCATATATACATAGAAAAACGTTCGGATTTTAACATCCTTATTTAAAGAAATAAAAATGCTATATAAAATGACCAATATGCCTAATATTTTACAGAGGTTTGCTTCCACCAATGTTTTACCGTTGGAAGAAGAATTTATACAAACATCCATTAGACAAGTTGGTGGTGGATGCATTAAAAAATATTTTAAGATTGCTAACTTTATTGCACTAAGAAATAACAAGAATAAAATATGAATAGTAAACTATAAAAAGTATGGAGAACAAGGTTACAAACTAATCCCAATATCCACTATACTTTGCGATAATACAGTTGTAACAATGCAATGTAATACTAGTATACAGAAACCTCAAGGTAATCTTTTTGTTGGATTCCATAATATATTTATTAGAGATAGACTAAAGTTGTACAACATTTTCATAACAGATGTTAAGGCTATTTCGTTTAAATTTACTCCAATTACCACAGATGTTATACATGTTGAACAAAGTTTTAAGATAGCTTGTCCATACGAGAAAGATGTAAAAAAGATACTACTTACTTTATCCAAATATAAGCTACTTGTCCCAAATGTAGTAGGCACTATTTACTTCCAGGATATAGATTTTACACAGGATTTTGCTGGTTGTTTCGATAAATAAGAGGTTATAGCTAAACTTGTAGGTAAAGATGGATACAAACTGCAAGACAAGATAGCCGTGCAGATATATACAGATATAAGAATATACGTAAATCGTTAACAATGCCAAATTTGTTGGAAATAATTGCCAACCCCTGATACCCCTGGCTTGAAACTTTTGTCTCCAAGGTTTTGCACACAGGTCAAATGAAACAAGTTTTTGGTGATGGCTGTATCTTTTGAAGGAGTTTCTCGGTATCTTTACAAATTGCATAGGTGAGTAGGATTTAACATTCTAACAAAAATTAAAAATAATTGGAGGTCAAATAAGTGTTTTTTTTTATGCAAAAAGTACAAGACCTCCTATGTTGTATCATGTTATAGTGCATGAATTTATGTCCCGTAGGCTTTGGGGTCAGAAAGTCACATAGCTATTGACCACTTTTCACCATTTACCCCTATTAGAGTATTCCGTCATCCGGGCATTTTGAACATCCGGGACTCTTTTTCGGTGAAAACATGCTACGATTTGTGCACAAGGGAACGCCACGCTTTGACCCACATACGCACGAAACATATATTTTCAAAAACTTCAAAATGGTCTTTTCTACGATATTTCCTCCACATTTGCAACAATTTCTTACAAAAATACCCAAGCGAACGTAGAGATTTAGGCCCCTAAAAGGTAACCGATTTCATACTGGCTGTAATGGTAAATTGCCTGGTTTTCACCGACAAAGTGGTCGTACAGATTTACGCACATTATTTTGACGTCATCCCGAATAGTTAAGGAATGGTAAGTGTGACGAGTGCATGAATGGTGTCATACAGTAGGGTACGATAAATGTGAACAATTTTAGAAGTTATTTCAGTGATTAGGGTCAAGGGTCAGAGGTCAAATATGTGATTTTAGGGGGTAATTATGTACTAATCTGTACATTTTTGTGCCATTTTAAATTCCGAAAGTGAAAGACCTATACTAGTGAGATAAATATCTCACTCAATATGCTCTACATGCTACACACTACTTGCAATACTACAGCCGATGCATATGGCTACAGTACAGTCATATGCTATATCTGAATAGACTTATAACAATCCTGTTAATAACATGATACCTTGGCACATGAACTTGTGTCCCGTAAACTCTAGGGTTAAAAGATTACAGAATTAATGACCCCTTTTAACCATTTCCTCCCCATAGTTTTGGGATGGTAAGAGTGATCTGAGCGTGGGGTGGTGTCATATAGTAGGATAAAATAAATGGCAAAAAATTTAAGATCTTGTTTTGGTGGTTAGGGAGGGACGAAGGTCAAATATGCAATTTTGAGGGGGTAATTATGTGACAATTTGTACAGTTTGGTACCACTTTAAACTCCCAGAGGGCAAGATCTGTACCAACCCTATGCTGTGCCATGATACCTTGGTACATGAACTTGTGTCCTGTAAATCTGACGTCAAGTGGTCAAATGCCACAGAACTAGTATCTGTAGACTCTGGGTCAAAAGTCACAGAGCTATAGTGATCCTGTTAGCTATTTCTCCCACAATGCTGTATGCTTAAGGTGATGAGATCAGCAACTCAATGGGTTGCTTTATTTCTGGATTTGTTGAAGATATACTCTTACTGATATTGCAATATTCTTTGACCGGGCATAAGGTGTTCCTGAACAGCTGAAGGGAGGATACTGTATCTTATACAATCATGAGCCGCGAAGCAGTAATTTAAGTGTGTGTGTGTGTGGGGGAGGGGGGGGGTGAGATTTTAAAATAGCACATCTCCTCAGTTCCTTTCTAATTTAAAGGAAATTCAGAAGTGAACGCTGCCGTGCTTGCAACGTCACTTCCGGTTTTTAATTTTTCCTATTGATCGTGAGAAATCTGCGATGTTGTCGATCACACATCCGCCGGACCGAACGTAGGGACTTACATTTATCATCAAAAACATGACAGATTTCTCGCAATCAATAAGGAAAATTTAAAACCGGCGTTCATTTCCAAAATTATTTATGAGATGATATCTTTCCTTTAAGCTGGGGACGTAGCCAAGGGGAGTGGAGGAAAGGCGACAAAAGAGACGTTTAAACAAGCAGTGGAAGTAAATTGAAGAAATTTTGGCAAAATTTCCTAAAAATTGTCTCAAAAGGAAGAGAATTACCAAAATTTGTCCGAGAAAAATTTTTCTCGAAAATTGTTTGAAAATGAAGGGAATTTCCCGAAAAATAAAGGAATTTCCCAAAATGAAACAAATTTCTCGGAAATGATTAAAATTTCCCGAAAAATGAAGGAATATTCCAAAAATGAAGAGAATTTCGGAAACTGAAGAAATTTGTTTGAAAATGAAGGGAATTTCCTGAAAATTGAAGGGAATTTCCCAAAATGAAGTAAAGTTCCCCCAAAATGGGGAAATTTCCCGAAAATGAAGGAAATTTTGAAAATGAAGGGAATTTTCCGGAAATTAAAGAAAAAATTTCGAAAATGAAGGAAATTTCCAGCAACTTACTTTATCAGTGCAAATTTGTGGGATGTAACTAAGACAAATATGCTCGAAGAAAATTTTAATTTGCCCAACTTATCCAGTTATCTAATAAACGACAGGGACGTAGCCAGGGGAGCACTCGCTTTCCTTATTAGTCCCCCCCCCTCCCCTTTCAGGCAATTTAATGAAGAACTGTAAGATTTTGTCATGTTCTGATATATCGGCTGCTGAGCGTATTTTCTTGCCAATTGTATGAAAAGTTTGATTAATTTTCTTGAAAAATTCAGCCAATTTACCAAAATGATCAGCCAATTTTCCGAAAAAATTAGTTCAAATTTTTGAAAAAACTCTCGTAATTAGAAAACCGGTAAAAGAAAGTCAGAAGCAACAATTTGGGTGAAAAGTTCCTCTTTTTGGGGAGGGGAGGGGGGAGGGGGAGGAAGCGAGTTTAGACCGGCCCTCTCCCTTGCCCAGTAGAGATTAGCACGAATCTTCATGCCCAAACCACGTAGTGACCTAATCCTCTGTAAGTAGAATCTATCTTAAGTAGAGATAGTTCCATGAGCGTATGATAATCTCATTGAGTCAGGTGCAAAACATTTTTTCACGGGTCGCGCCCCTTTCAAATTTTTGGCTACGTCCTTGACTTAGCTTCCCGCCCCTCTCCCATCAAAATAAAAACAAGAAGAAGCTAGTTTTTGACGTGATATTGCTATAGATGTTTCTTTTGTTATGAAACATGGAAAAATAAAACGTGATCGGGTTTTCAGTTCTCCGGCCTTCTCTTCTCTTAGAAATATCACGCCCTAATCAGATATGGGACAAAATTTTCCTTTTTTTTTCTTAATCTCCTACTGTTATCAAACAGGATGTAATTACGACCTTAACGCAATTTCTTATAATACAAATATCATCGTTTGAGGGGTGGGGGCATAGTCAACATTGATTATATATATGCCCCTATGTGTCGCACTTTTTATTTGATTTTTTCTATCAGTTTCAGTGGACATGATCTGTTGTTGATATCTTTTGCAACAGTAATTGCCGTGTCATCCTTCTTATGATATGTGAAAAAAGCACGTGCTCCCACTGCCCTGCGGCCTATGACAATGGAATGTTCGTATAGGATGCATACTAGTACGCGTCCACATACCCAAATAGATCAGATCTCCAAAGATACCGATTTGGGTATGTGCCCATGTCCATTGAAAAAGTGGCGCCACACACTAATCAAAAGTCAATGGGATTAAACAAGTCTCAAAAAAAAAATCCAAGAAATCTGGGAGCTTTTATTTTCGATATTAAAATCAACCCCCTTCTCACTGAAAAATTGCGACGCTCAAACAGTGCAATCTAATTCCTGCACTTTATACATGCCTGTGAAAACGCCCGTGAAATTTTCTCGCCCATGTTGCTCTTTCTCAACTTGTGTACACACGTTATGCGTAACAATGTAAGAGTAGAAAATTCACTTCTACGCAGTTATTTCACTGTAAAAGACCACGGACATGACGGAGCCAAAACTTCTAAAAAATAACGAAATTGGGTACATTTTTAATAGTAAGTTTTACTCGGTGATATCACCATTTAATTCGAGATTGTCTCCTTAATACAGAGAACTAAGTTTTTCGTGTTTATAAGGTAAGGAAAGAAGTTGGTAGCTACCGGAAGTAAAAGTTTGTTGTTTCGGTGATGTTGCATAACATTCCAGAATCCAGAGCAGTGTATTAACATGGTGACTCACTAGCATATTACTGGAAGACCATCCGCATTACTGGAAGACCATCCGCATTACTGGAAGACCATCCGCATCACTGGAAAACCATCCGCATTACTGGAAAAATCCGCATTACTGGAAGAAAAGAGACAAACATCACTATGCAGGTTGGAAATCTTGGAAGCAGACTTCGCAGGTTTCTTTCGTGAACTAGAATTTGACAAAGGCAGAGTGTTCTTATGTATGGTGTCTTTGAATGCAGTGATTGTGCCATTGATACGCTCGGCAACAAATTTCTTGTACTGTGTTTTGCCTATGTCTTCTGCGGACCTTATAGCATTTACCACACTATCAGACATTATCACTTTGGTGTCAAGTGCGTAGAGGTCTGTGCTTGTATCAGCAAAGGGGTTGCCAAGTTCATCCATTACATCAGTGACACTCTTGATGTGAGATAAGAAAGTCTTCTGTACACTTGGTATTTGTTCATGGTGGCGTTCTGTGTCCTTCTTTCCCCTAGCATGTTTGTCATCATACTCCATTAGAAGTCTAGCTGTTTCTGGACCTGCCACCATCCACCTTGCTAGTGCTGCTTCATTTTCAGTGATACCTATTATGCCTCCATTTCCCTTCACCATTGCATTCAGCTGTTCATGAACTTGATCATGGGCTAGTGCTGAGAATTTGTGCATAGTTTTCTGTGTCACAAAATTGCCTTTGAGGAACTCTGCATGTGTGGTAGGGCAGTTAATCTCAAGGGATTGTAGGTCTCTCACATGAACGATCATTCAGCGAGCATAGTGGTAGTGGTCAAGAGCGAACATCCATGGAATAATCTTTCCAAGTGACTGCACGTAGGCAACATATCTTTGCTCACGCTGTGATCTAAGGAACTGTAGGAAGAGAAGTTCCAACTGCCAGACTTTGTACCAGTAATCGAACTGAGGATGCTATGAAGCCATCTGTTTACACCACTCATCATAGTGTATTTGTTCATCATCTGATGTGTTGATTTGATACTCAGCATATGACCTGTGAAGGAGAATGTACAGAGCCGCTGCGGTTACTTGATGTGCCCACTGACCTCTGGATGTCTGTGAACCTTTCTGCAGACCAGCTGCACGTCCTCAGTTGTAACATTGGCCGAAGTCATAACATAGGTCCAACCACTACCATCAAGCCAGTCGCCAATTACTTTCAACATGGCCATTTCTATATGGAGACCCCCCATCAGTACAACGTAATGTCTTTCACCATACTCTTCTGGCCATTTCCACTGAATTTGTTTTGCAATTGCATATAATGGCTGATCGACAGTGAGCAGTGGTATCTGGCCTGGGTTGACACGAACCGTGATCTGTTTGATGATATTCATCCCATGCTTGACCATCGCGGGTGAATGTGCTTGATCTCGAAATAATGGTAAGAGAGAGATAATTGCAGATGTCTTGGGTAGAGACACCTGTAAGCTGGCAAAGTAGGCTGACCATGATATGTCCGTCTTCACCTGATCAATTTGATTTTCATTAGCCAACTTCGTCCTCATTTTTTTAAACCAAAACTTCTGCATTTCATCATTATTCATTTCCGCAGATATTAGAATTGCTTCATCATCCTCTACTGTTGGGATGACATTATCAGGGAGCGAAACCGGTGGCACATCAGTATATGACTTTGGTAATGACTCGATAGATTTCGACTTTGGTTGGGCCCTGTTTTCGGGAATCTCCTGAAGGACCCTAACAACACCAGGATTGTCATTTGTGATGTGCTGTGTTATTGATATTGCGGTGCCATGAAAAGAATCACGACTTGAGGTGGATGACGGGTTGTGATCTATGTTATCGAGATTTCCAGTGGTGAAGAGTTGGTCTCTGAGGTTTGAAGGACAGACAATGCCCTCATTCTCATATATGTCAATTATTCTATTAGCTTCATCAGTAGACAGTTGCAAAACTCTGTCATATGACACCGACAGACCCTT